>CM059833.1:4599136-5199136 GCA_030444775.1 Atalantia buxifolia | reverse complement strand
TACATTTAATTTTCGAGTTTGGTGGTGACGACCTATTATATGCATTTACCAAACAGAGCAATACTTTGATTTCAAAATTATCGCTTCAAACAGCATGTAAAATTTATATCTTTAAAATCTGAGATTTGCGAACAAAGTGAAATACAAGTGTGCAACCCAAGAGGGGGGGTGAATTGAGATTTACAAACTTATCTTAAGCAAACCACACAACAATTAAATCTAATGCCTTAATGGAATCCAAAATAATAAATTCAATAAAAGTGCAATAATAAATGAGCAGGGTAAGAGAAAGCAAACTCAAGGGTTTTTACGTGGTTCGGCTATCTTGGGCTACGTCCACGCCTCCAAGCAACCCAAGCTTGAGGATTTCACTATCCAAGCCTTTCCAAGGCTTCAAATGCTTACAATTGACTTCAAGGTGTCAATGAACCTTTACAACAAAAAGATTATCTCCTAATCTCTTCACTCAAGTGTCTCACACACTTAAACACTCACAAATTTGATGAGAAAAATAAAGATTACAACAAAACTCTCTTTAAGAGTGGATATGCAAATAATAACACAATAAGAATTTAATCTATGATGATTTTTGAATTTGAAGCTCAATATATGTTGTGTGCACTTGTTGATGCTTGCTAAGATTACCAAAAATGATTTGGATTTGAGTTTATATAGATGGAGCTAAAAACTAGCCGTTATGCACTTTTTGCTCATAATAGGATTTAGTTTATGGTATCCGGAATTCCGCTTGCATGTTACCGTTAAGGTAAAAATTTGAATTTTTGAGTATCCGGAATGCCGCTTGTGATATCCAGATTGCCGTTTATGCTCTAGAAGCTTTCTGCCCCGTAACCAGAATTCCGTTTAGCACAACCGGATTATTTTATGCTTAAGAACCTTTACCGTGAATAGGAATTCCGTTTAGCATATCCGGATTGCCGCTTTCCATTCGGATGAATTCTGCCCCGTAACCGGATTGCCGTTTAGCATAACCGGAATGCCGCTTGCTACAGTAACGGGCATAGTGCACTGTTTTCCAAAATTGAAGTTTTGACCCCAAAACTTTATAAAACTGTAGTATGGCCCAAAACGTTATAAAAGTTTTCAATTGAGTCCAATTTCAGAATTTTTTGATAATACTTTGTGAATCCCAAAACTTTCTAAAATTATGATATGGCCCAAAATGCTATAAAACGTTTCAAATAAATCCTTCTTCAAAATTTCAAGCAATACTTGTTGATTTCAAAGTTTTCAAAAATCTTTCAATTAAACCATAAACTTGAAAAACAACCAATTTCATAAAATCATTTTTCCATTAAATATAAAACCTTTATAAAGTGAAAATAATGATTTATTTAAAATGTATGAAAAATAATTTAAGCTTTCAAAAACTTAATCATTCTTAATTTTGTTTGTTATCATCAAAATCAACATTATGTTAACATAAATGTTAACAATCTCCCCCTTTTTGATGATGACAAACTTTTCATGTATTTAAAGAATGATTCCATAACTTGCTCCCCCTAAATGTAAGCTTCTCTTATAATTTGCCAATTAACAAATTTAAATACATGTATTTTTCTCCCCTCATCATCAAAAAGAAAAACTTTATTGGCAAAAAAAGAGTAGAAAATTTTATAAATTTAAAAACATGTATTCTTCTCCCCTTAATCATTAAAAAGAAAACTTAAAGGAAAATAATAAGATTAGCAAATTTTTATAAAACAAAAACATGTAATCTTCTCCCCTTCATCATTAAAAAGAAAACTTCAAGGAAAAGAATAAGAGTAGTAAATTTTGTTACCCATATTGTCCGAGTAAAAATTTTGATAGGATCTCCCTAACAACAAACATCACCTCAAATACAAGTTTAGCAATATTACTCCCAAATTATCATAAGTCATGATACAAGCCAACTCCACACACAAATCATCACACCAAAATATCATGAACCATCATTCTATCAATTACCAAATCAACAACTCACAACATAAAATTATCATAAAAAAAAAAAAATATAATCAAATAATAATCATATCTCCAAATTCATCAAAATCAACATCATAATCACATATCAATCATCAAAACAATTCTCCTCCTTTTGACAACATCAAAATGATATATTATTTTGTCTCCCCCTTTGGACAATAAAAAAATTCAAAATGCATATTATCAAAAATCATATTGTATACTCCCCCTAAATATATGGCCAATTTAAAAATAACCAAAATTGATTTTATCCAAAAATAATATCACATTTGTCTCCCCCTTCATCATATAAAAAATAGATAGATGCAATTTGAAACAAGACATCAAAAATAATTTGATGAAGATATTACCCATTTTGTGCGAACAAAAATTTTGGCAAAGTCTCCCCTAAAAAAATGAATAAATCCTCAAATACGCAACATGGTTAAAAAGACTTCCATATAAGTTTAAACAATTATAACAAGCCAACACCTCCATCAATTCATCAAGCACAACACCTCCATCAATTCATCAAGCAACACACATATAATCATCAATCATCAAAATTACTATAAATCCATGCTTATACCAAAAAAGAACATCTCAAGGATTAATCAAGGAAAAAAAATTTAGCATGCAATTAACTAAAGAGTTATAACATAACAATTATCATCCTCAATCCATAATTAAAAACAACAATGCATATGAAAATGTAGGTGCATAATTTAATAAAGAACCAAGGTAAAATCTATAAGGAGAGCACACTATGAAAGTGGTAATTTGAAATACCCAAAATGCACAAATTCGGATTTCCAGGATATCGAGTAAAAGAAAGGGTAAGTATGAATCAATTAAAAAAAAATTTTAGAGATGAATGAAGCTAATAAATGTTGTTAATTGAATCAAAATAGAGTTGAAGATAGCTCAAAAATGTAGAGAGAGAAACGGAGAAGTACTTTGTTGATGCGTGAGAGATGATGATGAACAAGTGAAGAAATGATGATTGGGAAGTGTTTAATGAAGGTTAAATGCATAGGTAATGGTTTGAGAGATTGATCTTGGCATAAAGATGGTTGAGAAAAGAGTAGAAATTGAATACAAATGGAGGAGCTGTTCACGGTTTTGGTGAGGGAAAGAAAACATGTGCAAAAAAAAAAAAAAACGAAAACGAAGAAGAAGCATAAAACCAGTGACCAAGCAGCAGGGCAACAACGCGAATCCGGATTTCCGGATGTGGATAACCGGATATCCAGTTGTGGTCCAGAGAGTTGGCAACAAGGATTCGGATTTCTGGATTGCATAACCGATCATCCGATTGTGTCCAGCAAAGATCAAACTTGCATCCGGTTTTCCGGATTTCATATCCATTTGCCGGGTTCCTTCCAAACAAAGCAACCAACTTGAATTCGGTTTACGGTTGACAATATCCGGTTGGCGAATGTGTTCCAACTATCAAACTATCAAACGGGTTTGAATAACCATTGGGTTTCAATTTCAAATTTAATCGGGTTTGAGCTATGAAAAATATTTTTGAGATGAAGTAAGCTCTTAAACTTGTATTATACACACCATTTTATTTTTGGCTTAAAAATTGATTGATTTTAAATCATTTTGTGATTTAAAACATTTCAATAAGCCATTTAATATATGAAACATAAATGCATACAAGAGCAAACATATAACTCATCTATCATGCATATACATCATACAATCATGAAATATGTAAGCATTCGAAGATTAATAATTCAAGCATATCACTCATTTATCAAGCTTAGGCATTACATAATCATCAAAATCAAACAAATCTATCATGATGAGTTGACAAGCTATCATAATAAATATATAACCATGCATCATGATAAAGCACAATAATAATTCAATTATGTAAACATACGAGCATGCTTGTGCAAATTCAAGGTATTATCTATCCATCGTGATCCATTCAACAAAATTAATATGACAAAAATTGTTACCAAAACAATTAAATCATCTTACTCATCATTTTCTCTTAGATCATGATCAAATGATTATTCTTACAAGCTCTTATCAAGGAACTCTCCACCATTCCTTGTTTGTGGTACCTAAAAAAAAATATTCAAGTTGTGCCTTTTGGTACCCAAATACTCTTGGGTCCTTGAATGTTAGCAATGGTTCCTTTTGGAACCCAAACACATTTTACTCCATAATATGCATTTCTCTTTATTGGACATCTATTTTTCATATGACCATCTTGATTACAATAATGACATACAACTTGATTGTTAATAGATGTATTCTTCACAAAGTAGTTCTTATAATACTTTTGCTTCAAATTAGGCTTATAGCCAATGCCTCCTTTGTCAAACACACATTTTTGGGAGTTTAGCAAGTTATCCAATATCTTTTGTCCATTTGTAAATTTTAGCACAATCTCCTTTAGATCATTGCTCTTATTTCTAAGCATTTCATTTTCATTTTTCAACTCATTCACATGTGATTCTAAATGCTCATGTGAAGTGCTAGAATTCTCATTTGATAATGCAACTCTATTATGCAAAGTTTTATTCTCTAATTCTAGTACTTTAATCTTTGCACTTAGAGATTCATTTTTATTTGTGAGCTCTACCATTTTCTTTTTAAGACATGCATTCTTTTTACCAATTTTCATCCACTCATCATGTAATTCTTTAAAAGCATCATGTAATTCATCATAAGTAGGAAGATCATTTACCTCATCAAGTTCATCATCCGATTCATCTCCAATTGCCATGAGAGCTAGATTTGTCATTTCTTGATGCTCTTCATCATCACTTGTTTCCTCATCGCTATCATCCCATGTGGCTACCATTGCTTTCTTCTTGAGCTTATTGAGAAGAGGGCACTCCGATCTTATATGGCCAGGCTTCTTGCACTCATAACATTTGATTACTTCTTCTTCTTCTTTTTGGTTCTTGAGGTCTCTAAATTTTCTTCGCTCACTGGATTCCTTAAAAAATTTTCTGAACCTCTTAGCCAACATATCTATCTCCTCCTCATCCAGCTCGCTTTCCTCATCACTCTCATGTTTCGAGGCTTTGAGAGCAATGCTTTTCTTCTTCTCCTCATTACCTCTTTCGGCTGCTAAGTCTTCCTCATAAGAAATAAGAGAACCAATTAAATCATCAATAAGTAAGATATTTAAATCTTTGGCTTCCTCAATGGCAGTCCTTTTTGGTCTCCATTCCTTAGGTAACGATCTAATGATTTTCTTAACTTTCTCGCTATTTGAAAAAGTCTTTCCTAGGGCTCCTAGAGTGTTCACTATGTCCGTAAATCTAGTGTACATAGAATACACACTCTCATTTTGTTCCATTTGGAACAACTCATATTGTCAAGTGTATCTACTAATTTTAGACTCTTTCACTTGATTTGTGCCTTCATAAACAACTTCAAGTTTGTGCCAAATTTCATTAGCACTTTCGCAACTAGATACTCTATGAAACTCTTTCTTATCTAATGCACAAAACAAGGCATTCATAGCTTTGGAATTTAGAGAAGCTTTTCTCTTTTCCAATCCATTCCATTCCCGTGAAGGTTTTGGAATATCTTCCCCGACTTCATTTTTAGTCAAGGGCATAAATGGACCATCACAAACAACTTCCCAAATTTCATAATCTAGTGCTTGTAAATAAATTCTCATCCTAGTTTTCCAATATGGGTCAGTCATTACCGTCAAAGAACGGTGGTCTAATTATGGACTGTCCCTCTCTAAAGGTTGAGTCATTATGGGTTGCCATGGATCTTTAACTCTAGACGGTTAAGTCTACACAAGAGCACCTTGCTCTGATACCAAATGAAATACAAGTGTGCAACCCAAGAGGGGGGGTGAATTGAGATTTAAAAACTTATCTTAAGCAAACCACACAACAAATAAATCTAATGCCTTAATGGAATCCAAAACAATAAATTCAATAAAAGCGCAATAATAAATGAGCAGGGTAAGAGAAAGCAAACTCAAAGATTTTTACGTGGTTCGGCTATCCCCGCCTACGTCCACGCCTCCAAGCAACCCAAACTTGAGGATTTCACTTTCCAAGGCTTCAAATGCTTACAATTGACTTCAAGGTGTCAATGAACTTTTACAACAAAGAGATTATCTCTCAATCTCTTCACTCAAGTGTCTCACACACTTATACACTCACAAATTTGATGAGAAAAATAAAGATTACAACAAAAACTCTCTTAAAGAGTAGATTTACAAATAATAGCACAATAAGAATTTAATATATGATGATTTTCGAATTTGAAGCTCAATATATGTTGTGTGCACTTGTTGATGCTTGCCAAGATTACCAAAAATGATTTGGATTTGAGTTTATATAGATGGGGCCAAAAACTAGCCGTTATGCACTTTTTGCTCATAACCTTAGGATTCTGGTTTTATGGTATCCTAATTCAGACATGTTTCCGTTAAGGCAAAAATTTGAATTGTGAACATCCGAAATGCCGCTTGTGATATCCGGATTGCCGTTTATGCTCCATAAGCTTTCTGCTCCGTAACCGAATTTCTGTTTAGCACAACCGGATTGCCGTTTATGCCGTGAACCTTTCGCCAGAATTAATTTGAAGATAACCGGATTGCCGCTTGCTATTCGGATGAATTCTGCCCCGTAACCGGATTGCCGTTTAGCATAACCGGAATGCCGCTTGCTACAGTAACGGTACAGTGCACTGTTTTCCAAAATTACAGTTTGACCCCAAAACTTTATAAAACTGTAGTATGGCCCAAAACGTTATAAAATTTTTCAATTAAGTCCAATTTCAGAATTTTTTAATAATACTTTGTGAATCCCAAAACTTTTTGAAATTGTGATATAGGCTAAAATGCTATGAAATCTTTCAAATAAAACCTTCTCCAAAATTTCAAGCAATACTTGTTGATTTCAAAGTTTTCAAAATTCTTTCAATTAAACTATAAACTTGAAAAACAACCAATTTCATAAAATCATTTTTCCATTAAATATAAAACCTTTATAAAGTGAAAATAATGATTTATTTAAAATGTATGAAAAACTAATTTAAGCTTTCAAAAACTTAATCATTCTTAATTTTGTTTGTTATCATCAAAATCAACATTATGTTAACATAAATGTTAACACAAAGTGTGTAACCAACATGCTGACTAGGCAAGCCGCATAGCATAACAACTAACTCTGGTAAGTACTGCTGACTGGATTGCTGATTAGATTGCTAGCTGCTCACTTGGCAACAAGCTCGGTGAGCTTCCTTAATAGTTACTCTATTACTGATTTCCATTAATTACATCAAACCACAGCAAACCTCACGTTCTCATGTATTAACGTCCAGGAGAGATAACAAAGCATCATGAAAACTGTAGTAATTAAGTAGTGAAAGCTGAAGATCTTAGGGTAAAGTAATGTACAAAACTTGGATTGTACTGTGCGTGGAGTCAAATTTTAAGTCTGATATATCATGAGTGCAAACAATCATACAGCAACGAATTTGAGCCTCTTCCTTTAAGTAATAATTATGATATTTGAGAACACAAAACATGAGAACGATTCTGATTTTCTAATTATTAAAGGAAAAGTACACAAAGGCAGAAACAAGGCTGCTAGTAGCTGAGAAGCGAATACTCCAAACAAAGAAACAACAAGAAAATCCAAAAGAGTACTGCAATATATCCTATGGCAATCAGCACATTAACACACAAATATTGATCATTATCTCTCTATGGATACACTTCAATAATGGACCTCAAACCAAGTATAGGCGTTATTTTGTAGAGAGTGAAACCAGCATCCAAGAATAGCCTTTCCCATTCTTTCTCACTTCTCTCTATTCCCGTAAGACAAGTCATCATTAACGCGTCATACAAGAGCTTTGCTTCGGTAATTTCAGGTAAATCTTTCTTTTCATTGACCACGATATCTATGATTATTACCTTTTCTCTCGCGCCACTACTAGCCATAGCTTCTCTACAGTTCTTGAGTAGCTTCAAGCAAACCTCGTCATCATAATCATGAAAAATCAACTGCCAAATCACACATAATTTTCACCATATATATATATTAGGACACTGGAGCATATATAATATATCTTACCTAAGATTTTGATCTGGGGACCGTCCAGCTTTCGTTGTGGAGAGCTGGAGATCAGTTCTCATATTATATACATAGAAATAAAATTTTTTCAATCTTCTACACTCTGCAGATATTTTGCTATACATATGTTCCTACAGCGAAAAGTTTAAAAACCTGTTTGAATTGAGGTTGGTCTGTAGTAGTTTAAAAGTTACAGTAGTAAAGTGTTTGCAAAACACTAACTGCTATATTTTAGAAGTTAAGTTGATTTGATTTTATATTTATATAATAGAAAATCTATTATATCTTGATTAATTTTTTCAAAATTATTATTTAAGTATTATACTTACTACATATTATTAATTTTTATTTTATAGTTATAACTTTTATTTTGTAACGTTAAAAGCTACAATATCTCAATCCAAACAGATCCTAAATAAGCTAGCAATTGAAGCTTATTATGTACCTTGAAGACAAAGGCATCCGCAGGAGGGATAGACTGATTCATATCTCCTGCTATGAATTTCAAGTTGTCAGTCTCTGGTGAGTTGGCAGTAACGTGTGGGAGTTCAAGTACCGAGCATTTTATGCCAGGGAATGCCTCGGATATGATCCTGGCAAATGATCCTGTACCGCCCCCAACATCAACCAATGAACTCAACCCATCAAAAATGTGCTTACAGTCTTTGATAATCAATTTTGCCATTTGAGAGTCACTGCAAAATCCTTGATTGACAAGGTTGTTGAATTCGGGGTTTTGTTCTGCATAACCCCATAAATTAGTTCCATGAGCAGTTACAAATGGATCAGCAAGCTCATTTCCTTTAAGCCATCTACTCAAATAATGGGCTGGAGTTATAAACGCGGCATCAGTCAACGATAAAACAAAAGGTGACAAACAATACGACTTATCTTTAAGCAGGGGTTTAGAAGCAGATGTCAGAACATATGCTTCCTTTTCTTCTTCTTGAAATATCGGTAGATTTTAATTATTTAATATAATATTCAAAACGTTTAATAATTGAGGAATGAAATAGAGGGGAGCCACAAATTAATTATAGGAAGAGATGCTCAAAATAAGAGAAAATTTTATGTGGAAAATGATTATTTGAGTTGTGTGTTTCAGATGATTTTAGGATCCAATTTTTATGATGGATTGGTTTATTTAAAAGGGGAAAAAAGGTTAGCTGTTGTCCAATGCTTGGTTCTTTAAGTACAGTAAACAAAATAACTTGCATTTACTCACGTTTTCACGGATTCCCTAACTAAAAGACGGACGCCATATCTACTTTGTCCGGTTGTTGTAGCTCCATCGGCCGGTGCTGGTGGTGTATGGCCATCGCCTGTGCCTTTCCACCTCTCTGGCGAGCCGCCCTCTCACCACCAGCCCCCAACACAGCCACCCCCACCTCCAACCACTCGCTCTAGATCGGGCAAAACTGTCCAAAACTGAAAGCGCACGGCCACCGCTTTTCCTGCATTCGGAGATGCTGCCAAACGACCTCTATTGCCATCCTTGACCAACCACCAAGCACTTTGCTCTCACTGCCATCGTAACAGCCCCCAACACAGCCACAAAACAGCAGCTATCCCTCGCGTGTTCAGACTCCAAACAACCCCACCTCTGCTTCATCTTCTTTGGCCACTGCTGACACCACCCACATACCGTTGCCACCACCTTTGCGTCACCCCGTCCCAGCCCAGCCACTTCTATCGTCCCAGTCGCCGCAAAACAGCAATTTTCTACTGTTGGATTGCCCTTATGTCGTCGTTGAACCACTTCATAGACACCAGAATCTTCAAGCCATGACTAACGTAAACCTTAGCTGCTATATATCTCACCATAAGCCTGCCGGCCACCACACAGTAGTCACAATTACCCTTCCACTCCCACCCACGGCTTCCCTCGTCATCGCTCTAGGTCACACAAAACTGTCCAAAACTCAAAGCGCGTCACCACCGCTTTCCCTGCAGTCAGAAGTGCTGCCAAATGACCTCCGTTGCCACCCTTGACCAACCCCTAAGCAACCTTGCTCTCACTGCTATTGTAAGCGCCCCCAACACAACCATAAAACAGCAGCCGTCCCTCGTGTGTTCAGACTCCAAACAACCCCACCGCTGCTGCATCATCTTTGGCCACTGCTGACACCACCCACATACCGCTGCCTCTACCTTTGCCTCAACCCGAACTAGCCCAACCATTTCTGTCGTCTAACCGCCGAAAATAGCAATTCTCCACTGTTGAATTCCTCTTATGTTGTCACAGGACTACTTCATGGACACTAGAACCTTGAAGCCATGACTACCGTACACTAGGTGCTAGGGATGGCAATTTTTTTGATGAGATGGGATCCAGACGGGATTGGAATATATTTTTGTCTCATAAAAAATTTAGGAATGGGAGTGGAATATTTTTTTATTCCACTTGCATATACGGGACGGGAATAGAATTGGTAAATTTCGTCCCATCACGCCTCATTACCGACTACGAATGGAAATTTTTCCAATTACAATGGGATCCCGCAAGATTCCATCTCTTATGGGACGGAATCGCGACAAATTTTTGTCCAAAAAAATATAAGGATGGGAGTGAGATGTTTTTTATTCCACTTACATATACGGAACGGACTGGGATTGGTAAGGAATCGTTACATCAGCTTTGTACTTATTCCACGATGAAAAACTTACAAATTTATCATGTGAAGACATTAAACCCCAAATTCACGATGAATTTGTGGGCTATCATGATGGTTTATTTTGCATAATACACAGTTCAACTAATCGTCTAACTATATGGAATCCAGCAACAAGAGAATTTAGAAACCTTCCAAATTATAAATATTGTAATTCTTCCAACTGTCTAATAGCTTGTAGTACTTTCATCGGTTTTGAATCTGATCCCATAAACAATGACTTTAAGTCGCTTTTCATACACAACTTATGGAATGAGAAAAGGAAAAGGTATGGTAAGGTGCCAAATGTTCAATTGTACACATTCAGAACAAATAATTGGAGAGAAGTATATGATCATCAATTGGATCGTTATTTTGTATTAAAGGGTGGTCATTATGGTACGTCCAAGTACTTGAAGAGAGTTTGTTATTGGTTGGTAATCTCGGATACTCGAGACCTAAAAGTGATTTTTTCATTTCACATGGATAACGAGGTGTTTGAAAAAATACAAATACCTCCACACGTAAATTATGACTCGTCTATAAGTTTATATAAAGACTCTCTCTCAATTGTAATTCCAAACGCAGAGAATTGTTTTGACATATGGGTGATGAATGATAGTAAGTGTTGGGCAAAACATTTTACCCTTGGACCCTTCTTCAATCTTAATCTTCCAACAAATCATGGATTGTGGAAGAATGATGCCGTATTTTTAGAATCAGACTATAGAACTGATAACAATAGCGATTTTTACGTTGCCTTTTCTTATATGAACATAGTACGCAAGAAATTAAGAATCTCTAAGTCACAGAACCAATAGATGTTTTCATCTATAAAGAGAGTTTGATGACTATATAATGAGGGGAAAAATATTTTATGATAAATTGACCTATATTTCATAATTTCGGAGTTTTTTTTTCTTGGTTCATCATGATCAAGAGCATAGTAAAAATACACGTGGATGATTGGTGGTTGGTCCGCTTTACAATACCTAGGCCTTTGGCAAACTATAAATTAGTATCTTAGTTATTAATTATTGAAGAGTAATTGTTTGGGGTAATATATACGTATTATGTAAAAATTTGTTGTTTAGTGTTGTCTTTCTTTCTTCTTGAATAAGAAATAGGAGTCAAGTTTTAAGTACCAAAATATCAATAAGCATTTACAACATGAGTGGTGCTATATATTCTAAATTTTTATCCCGAAAAGCTATCTCACATGACGTGGCATTCATCAATTGTTTAGTGAGAATAATACAATGAATTCACATGGATCTTGCAAAAGAATTACCAACCCATCAATGAATAACATATTATTTGAGATGAAATTTAAGATAAAAAAATTAGAATGTCTATCATTATTTTTTATACTAGTCTTTTCATATAAAATATGGTTTTTTCTTAAAATAAATTAAAAAATACAAGATATTGTGCAAAGGAAAATCAGCATCAACAAGGTCCAAATATTCTTAAAATCGTGAAAATGCAATCAAGGCTACAAAGTCCGATCCTAGCAATGAGAATGTGTTGAGTCCTGTTTACACTCGAAATGAATCACCTAAAGTCTCACGCCAAGTCCACATCTACAATAGCGTTCATCAACAGCAAGTATCTTGGAGAATAACTTGGCTGTCACTCGCGCTTCATCAAATCGAACTCTTCATTATGAGACTGAATATTCACAATTTCTTATTATTAATAACATGTGTCAAGGCCTATAGTTTAGTCTCATTCCTTTTTTAGTCAAAATTATTTTGTATATATATTACTGATATATTTGTAATGAAGACAAGCCACCCATGATAATATTGTTTGTCAATATTATGTCTTTCGATTGTAAATATTAGTTGATATTAATTTCGTAATATAATATTTAAAATGTTAATAATAAAACCAACGAGGTGTTGGTTCAACGGGCGCTTGCCTAAACCCCTTAGGTGGCTCGGGATTGGATTTGCTCCCAGTTCGGTTCGGGGAGTCGCCCTCGTTGGGAGGGCTTTATTGGCATTCGGCTTGAATCCGGGGTAGTCGGGCCCAATATGATCGCCGGATACCGGATGGTTTAGACAAAAAAAAATGTTAATAATAAAGGAATGGAAGGGGAGCCACAAATTAATTAGAGGACGAGATGCTCAATAAGAGAAAATTTTATGTGGAGAATGATTATTTGAGTTGTGTGTTTCGGATGATGTTTAAGATTCAATTTTTATGATGGATTGGTTTATTTAAAACGGAAAAAAAAAAAAAAAAGGTTCACTGTTGTCAAGTGCTTGGTTCTTTAGGTACGGTAAACAAAATAACTTGCATTTACTTACGTCTTCACGAATTCTATAACTAAAAGACGGGCACCATAGCTACTTTGGCCGATTGTTATAGACCCAGCAGCCACCCGTGGTGGTGATTGGCCACTGCCGGTGTCCCAAGCAACCTTGCTCTCACTGCCATCGTAACAGCCCCCAACACAGCCACAAAACAGCAGCCATCCCTCGCGTGTTCAGACTCCAAACAACCCCACCTCTGCTTCATCTTCTTTGGCCACTGCTGACACCACCCACATACCGTTACCACCACCTTTGCGTCACCCCGTCCCAGCCCAGCCACTTCTATCGTCCCAGTCGCCGCAAAACAGCAATTTTCTACTGTTGGATTGCCCTTATGTCGTCGTTGAACCACTTCATAGACACCAGAATCTTCAAGCCATGACTAACGTAAACCTTAGCTGCTATATATCTCACCATAAGCCTGCCGGCCACCACACAATAGTCACAATTGCCCTTCCACTCTCACCCACGGCTTCCCCCTCATCGCTCTAGGTCACACAAAACTGTCCAAAACTCAAAGCGCGTCACCACCGCTTTCCCTGCAGTCAGAAGTGCTGCCAAATGACCTCCGTTGCCACCCTTGACCAACCCCTAAGCAACCTTGCTCTCACTGCTATTGTAAGCGCCCCAACACAACCATAAAACAGCAGCCGTCCCTCGTGTGTTCAGACTCCAAACAACCCCACCGCTGCTGCATCATCTTTGGCCACTGCTGACACCACCCACATACCGCTGCCTCTACCTTTGCCTCAACCCGAACTAGCCCAACCATTTCTGTCGTCTAACCGCCGAAAATAGCAATTCTCCACTGTTGAATTCCTCTTATGTTGTCACAGGACTACTTCATGGACACTAGAACCTTGAAGCCATGACTACCGTACACTAGGTGCTAGGGATGGCAATTTTTTTGATGAGATGGGATCCAGACGGGATTGGAATATATTTTTGTCTCATAAAAAAATTTAGGAATGGGAGTGGAATATTTTTTTATTCCACTTGATATACGGGACGGGAATAAAATTGGTAAATTTCGCCCCATCACGCCTCATTACCGACTACGAATGGAAATTTTTCCATTGCAATGGGATGGGCAAGATTCCATCTCTTATGGGACGGAATCGCGACAAATTTTTGTCCAAAAAAATATAAGGATGGGAGTGAGATGTTTTTTTATTCCACTTACATATACGGAACAGGACCTTTGGGATTGGTAAATCCCATCCCATTACGCCTCATCACAACCCTACTAGCTGTCTGTATATCTCACCAACCACCACTGTCTCTCTTGTGGCTGCCGCTTTGATCGATTCCAAAATGAGTGGGTGTTACCAATGACTCGATACCTTGCGGCTGCGGAATGAAGTTCATCTTTCCCTCTTTGCGGGCCTAAAGCCTAGCCCACAAAGGTTGGGTTCTGAATATGGGCCCAACAAATGTTAAGCCGCGTAGATTGAGCCTGGATAAGGACTTAGTAAAGAAAAAGAGATTTTTTTAATTTATAAATAAAAATAAATTTAATTTAAATAAAAAAGAAAAACTCAAAATATTAAATTAGTTTAATTTTTATATTAGTATTTACTATTTATTAGGTTGTATTACTAATATTTTATGTATTAGACTATTATTCTATTATGTATTAGATAATTATTTTTAATTTAAATTTTTTCTTAATTAAAAAAATATTTTATAATTAATAAAAAGTCCAGGCCCGACTGGCTTTTGAAGAGCTGGACTTTGTTTGAATAATGTGGGCATGGGCCTAGGCGTATAAAAACTTGGCCCAAGCCTAATATTTCCAACTCTAGTCGTACTTCCAACCCACACACTAAAGCCTCTTATGAATCTGTTACTAATCCTGCAGCTATCCTCAACCCGAATGCCGCCTCTCGACCTCCTAAGTCTTTTCTTGATGCAATTTCTAGCCCCATATGCTTTTTAATTTCGGTAAAGTTAGTTTCGTTATTTCAGGGTGAACTTGCTGTTCACTTTTCCGCTGCGAAAGTCCATGGCTGAACCATTCAAACTTTCCCTAGTTGGTAAGTTTTCATTTGGTCGCCCTCCTATGGATATGATTCGAAAATTTTTTGTTTCTTTGGGTTTGAAACACAGATTTCTTTACTTGATAATAGATAGCTGAAGAGGATTACTCTCGTATTTAGGTTAGGCAGACCTGATATATTAGTGGCAGGGCCATGCTCATTTTTAAGTGGTCTACATCTTTTAGGTGCTCTGAGGAGTCTCTTGTTGTTCATGTCTGGGTGTCTTTACTTGTTTTGCCTGTGCATTTCATTCATTGCAAAGATGTTTTTTTTTTTTTTTATTGCGAATGCTATTGGTGTGCCTTTGCAGGTGGACTATGCCACTGCTGCCATTAATAGACCCTTGGTAGCATGAGTTCTCATTGAGTATGATGTCTCGTGGTCGTTGTTGCCAAGACTTTGGATTGATGAGCGTGATGATGGGTTTTGGCAAGATATCGTCTTTGAGTGTGTTCCATTATATTGTTCTTTGTGTAAGCATCTTATATTGTTCTTTGTATAAGCATTTTAGTCACTCTGTTGATGGTTGTTTCTTTACCGATCCAGGGCTTTGGAAGCCCCAGCAGTGTATTGGTCAGATGCCGGATAAAATTGCTCATGATAAAGGTAAGATACCTACTCATAATGCTATTGTGCAACTTATAGTGGATCGTGCTACATATGTGGTTGCTGCGAAGAAGCTACGATAGGGGCCTACTTTAGCCAAAGGGTCAGTCTTCAGGGCTAGCTCCACAACCCATTTTCGATAAGGGTACCTGTTTGGGTGCTCGACTGCCTATTCTATAACACAAGATACTGCAGATACTGTGTCTAATTTAATTTCTGGTCTGCAACTCAAGATGTTGATGGTTTGCGGGATACTGCTTCTCTAAGAGATGCTTTTGGCTGCACTAAAGTTGCTAATCCTCTTGTTTTAAATGATTTCAGTGTCCAAAGGGCTTCCTCTGGTTCTTTTTTTTTTTTTTCCTAATTGCAATGGCTGATTTCTCTTTATGGTTGTGGGTTTTACTTCCCATTCTACAGATATCCATTTTCAATCGAATGCGAAGTTTAGCTCTGACCAGAACCTTGTGGCTGATTAGTATTTCATGTCTAAGCCTAACATTACTAGGGGTGTGATCTTGACCCTCACTTTAGTGTTGTTGGCCCAAGTGCGTCTGGTTCTAGGAAAGGTCTCAAATTAATTCCTGGTTGCAAGTATCGTAAGCGTTTCTCAGGACATTTGCGTTAATTAGTTATTTATGATATTTTATTTGAATTCTTTTTCTATCAATTTAAATCACATAAGTAGATATTTGACCAAGTGTTTTTCAGTTAATATGATTTGGTTGGCTATTCGAGTTCGAATTATCATGAGCTAAAATTTTAATTTGAACTGAGCTACCCCTCTATCTTTTTAAAAATACATAAATAAATTTAAAAATCGTTTAAATTTACATAATTGTAATTATCTTTTGTTTCTTTGCCATTCCAGCTGCTAAAGCAAGCATTAGTACAGGTGGTCAGACGTCTCCCGATGATAATCAAATATTCATAGAAATAAAATATTAAATTAAGTTGAGGAAAAATTTTTACAATGATTTGTTCTTGTTATTAGATCATCCATGCAACTAGGGGTGGGCAAACCCAACTCAACCTAATTAAATTTTAACGGATTGAGTGAGTTTTTATGTGTTAATTGGGTCAATTTTTTTAATCCAGTTAATAATCGGGTTGGGTTGGGTTAATTATGATGAACTCATCAAACCCAACCCAACCCAACCCATATAAATAATCATAAGAATAAAAAAATTTAATTGTAAAACCCTAAAGACCTAAATGACTAATCTATTTTTTTATTCTCTTTTTATTCTTTTCAATTTCTCTTTATTTTTTTAGTAAATACTTAACAAGTTAATAGTACATAATTATAAATCAATTTCATTTTATTACAGAACATGATAGTAGCTAATTATCTAAAAGTTCTGAATTTCAAATTCGGAAAAGAGATGCGGGAAGCCGAAACAAACTCTATAAGCTCGTTGTTGAAATTTTTTCAATTTTAATATAGTTGGTTCTTCAATTTTCTTTGTCGAATACTTCATGTTATAACATATTTATATTTAATTTCAATAAGTTTTATTTCCAATTTTATATATTTTTCTTTATTTAATTTTTTTATTTTAATTTGAACTTCAAGTTTTCAACCCAATCAACTCAATCAATCCAACGCAACTCAATTATTTAAAAATTGAGTTAAATTAAATTGAATATATTTATTTAATTAAGTCAGATTAATTCCAACCCATGCCCACCTCTACATGCAACTGTGGATGACTCAAGGTCTAGGCAGCAAGGCCGTTGTGTTGCCTACGGTCCAGCCAAGAAGACAGCCCTCGTTTAACAAATGAGAGTATTTAAACCTACCATATTAACTAATCTTCAAACTCAATTTCTCAATACAATTTAATAAATTCTTTTTATTTTAATTTTATTACCCAAAAGATTAATTGTATAAATTACAATTATTTTCTTATTAATTTTATTATGGATTAAGTACTTAATGTGTCAAAACTTAACTTATCTACAATAAATTAAAATTTCAAAACATAAAATACGGATAAAATTAAATAGAAAATTCAATTTATATAATTAAAAATAGAATTTTATTAAATTATATTTTTTTACTAAGAGTTTCACCTTAACCTAACTATTAGTATTTAACTAAACATAATTTAAATAAAGGGAATTATTAAAATAAAAAAACATAATTAAAAAAAAAGTATTTGAAAATTAAAAATAAAACTAATTTTATTTATTGAAAATATATTACAAAGAGAGATGAGAAGAAGAATTTGAGTCGAAAAAAAAAGAAGAAAATGTGTGGAGAGTTTTGTTCACCCCTCTCTATTTATACTAATACAAGATTAATCAACACCATACTAATAAATAAACTAATTACATCTTAGTTTTACATTTGTCCCACTAACAAAACATAAACCTAACTTAATCATCTTAAGCACATCCAACACATTCCACTAACAATTACCGTATCTAATATGATAAAAACTTATAATTTCACAATTACCACATTTACTGTGGTAAAAACTTATAATTTTACAATAAAAATCGCGAATACTCCTCGACAATGACCTAATTTCTCGGACTTCCGGAATCCAAATTACCGTATCTAATATTATTTTTACCTAATAAACACACAAAATCAAATATTTAGAAAAATAATTAGAAATTCATAATATGTTACATAAATACAATTGTAAATTATATTATAAGCACAAAATAACTTTTTTACTCCTTAATAAACATACAATTTTTAACACTAATCATTGGTTACAGATATGCAAATTATGTCTTTAACTAAATGTAGCGATCTCGAGAATCCAAAATGAATATGAGATTTATTGATCCGATTCGGATCCAAGTTAATCTGAATTATTCAATCCAATCCAAATATGTTCATAATAGATTCAGATCGATTTAACCGGATTGCATTTGGATGAGTTTTTTTATCGATCTGAACAATTTGAAACCCGACAGCATTGATCCAAAACCGATCCGAATCCGATTTTGCCCACTCCTATTTATCAAGTCCAAATTTAGTTAAATATTTGTTCATATTTCCAACACACATATAGTATATGAAACAGATAATTAGAAACCCCTTTTCAAAATATTTGCATAACGTTGATATTCTCTTAAAAGTTATTTCCACTCAAAACGACATAAAAAGGCTATAAAAGGAGAAGCATAGGGGCAAGTGAAGCAAGGCAAGAGTGAGAAAACAATAAAGAAGACAAAGACTCTAAAAGCTCACTTGAAGGTATGGAATCGAATTACTTTGGGAATATTCATGATAGGGTTCTACAAGCTCGTGCTAGCCTTTTGGACAGTCAATCTAAAATTACTGTGGATGGGTCTACTATATTTCTTCTTCAAGTAGAATCTAAAGCTATGGCAGCTATTATAGAGGTTGTCAATCTTCAAACCTATTTGTGGATGGATAGGGCTAAATTACACAACTTAAAATCGCTGATAAAAATTCTAAAATTTTTCATGCTTATGCTAAACTTTGATCAACTAGAGCTAGGATCTCAGGCATGAAGATTCAGGGTAAATAAGATGAGAACTCAGATGTTATTGTTTTTCATGTTGTTGCTTATTATTTTTAGTTATACTCGACTTCTTTTGTGGATCAGGTTAAATTGGAAGCTCTTTATGATTTAATTCTTATGTTATTTCTAGAAGACAAGGACATGTTAACAATTATTCTTAATGCAAACAAAATTAATGATGCAGTCTTTGATTTGGATCCTAATAGTTCGCTTGGGCTAGATGGGTATACACATTCTTTCTTTCGTGCTTGTTGGGAAACTATGGGGTCAAATGTAATCAAAGGGCCAATATAATATTTTCAAGGTTCCTATTATTAGTGAATTTAAATTCCAGATTCACTATCCTTTTACCTAAAACCATGGTGGTAAAAAGTATCATTTAATAAAGACCTATGGCTCTAGCTATTTTTTGTTTTCAAGATTATCACAAAAATCATGGCTAAGCATCTTGCTCTTATCATGCCAAAAATCATTTTACCTAATAAGGTTGGTTTTATTCGTAGCAGGGCATATTAATGAGTGTATTGCCATGGTTTTAGAAGGTGTGAATTTGCTTGACAAGAAAGTTTATGAAGGTAACGTTGGGTTGAAACTAGATATCTAAAAGGCTTTCAATATGCTCCATCGGGTGTTTTTATTTCGAGTTCTTCATTGCTTTGGTTTTCATAGCACTTTTAAAATGGATCTCTATTATTCTTAATTTAACCTAGCTTTTTGTGATTATTAACGGCAGCCCTCATGGGTTTTCGGTTGTGGCAAGGGTGTTCGTCATCTGGATTCACCTGTCACCACTTCTGTTTTGCATTTTGAGGAGGTTATGTCTAGAGGCATTTTAGATCTTCATTTTAAAGGCTTACACAAACTCATCTCAACTCGCTAGAGGTAGCTCTCTTCCGACTCACACTATATATGTTGTTTTGGATCTTTAATGCAACGCAGGCTTATATGTGAATAATTATGTGTTGCGAACTATCGATAAGGTTAAGCTCGATTAAAAAAAAAAGATCTATTAAGGTTTTCTATAATTTGGGCTTTAATTTATCCTGGGGTAGGGGCCTTTAATGTGTAGAGATTGAAAAGTAATTTCTATTTCTATGATGTGTTGAAATAAGAATACCCAAAAATAACAAGAAAAGTTGTCTAAATAAGTGGTTATGGTCCCCAGATCGCATGTATCATCCTTCTATTCTTTTCTGATATCTAATCACCAAAGAGAGAGCATAGAGAAACTTAAAGAATTCTCAGGAGAACGTGTTGATTTGGAAGACAAATCACATGACTCTAGAAAGCAATTAAGCAATATAGATTTAGTAAATTTCTACTGTTCATTCATTGATTCTTAGTGTTAAAACATGTTCTGGATTATAGGAAATTATTTTCACCAAAAGATTATTGTTCTAACAAGTGGTATCGAGCTTTTTCATATTAAATGATTGGGAATCGAATTTATCTTCGATCAATGATTAAAGTTTTTAGTGTTTTCAAAATTGGTGAAAGAAAAATATTGAAGAAAACATATTCGATGGAAACATATGGTAGCCGCATTGGAAACATATATATTCGGTATCATAAAGACTTGTGGTTGGCTGCCATGAGGTTTCATGGCCATCAAGGTGCGGCAATTTTTGCAACTTGTAGATAGAGCATCAAGAATCAAGAATAACCAAAAAGAAAAATGGTAGAGGCACGATAGATTTGGTGAAGCGGTGGCCATAAAGAAAGGCATGGAGAAGAAGAAAAGTTAAAAAGAAAAAGGTTTTTGAACATTTTGGGGCTGGTTCAGGATCCGTTTTAAGTCAACCCAAACTGCTGAATAGTTGACTATTGACTAGCCAATAGTTGTGATTGATTATGATTTTGCCCTAATTTTTTTTTTTTTTAGTTAATTTTGGTACAATTTTAAATTCAAATACATATACATACATACATACATTAATTTGTATTAATTGAAGTAATATGTCACCAAAATGACCTCTTTTGTGAAAACTAATTTGTATTAAAGTACAAATGATTGTGTATATAATTTCTATGAATACCGATTTTCCCATAGGAAGGTCCATATTTAATAAAAAAGCATGTGCACCTATGGTAATAAATGCATGATGATTATTAGGCATTACATGTGAATAATAAATTGGCCCAAAGGAAGATTTATTGTTTGATATGTTCTTATTATCAATGTTTAATTATTACACGGAAATTATCATTTGTATACCCTTAGTTTACTCTATTATAAAAAATATTACAACACTTTAAGGGTCTATTAATCATCCACCACAAGTTGACAAAATATATCAGCCGACTACCAAATCGTTAGTTGCCGTTTAAATATGATGACGTCAGAAGGGTAATCTGGTCTTTTCATATGATACAAGTGATAATTTAAAGATATACAAGTGATAAAAAGAGAATTTAAGGGTATACAAGTGATATTTTTCAAGGGTAAAATCGTCAATTCACTGTAATTTCATTAACTTTCAAATAACAACTAACAGTTTGGTGGTCGGCTAATACATTTTGTTAATTTAGGGTGGACGATTGATACACCTTCAAAGTGTTGTAGTATTTTTTATAACAGAGTAAATTAAGGGTATACGAATGATAATTTCTCATTATTACACCAAGATATTACTTAGAAATTAATATTTTGTACAAAAATGAATATTAATGGAGTGTCGGTATCTTAAGAAGGGGTTTACCTTTATTTGAATTTATTTTTTATTTCAAGACTTATATGAGCATATATTATTTGTTTTTTGTCTCTGTTCAATTATGACTCCGTCTAACATTACTACCAACATCAACTCTATTCTTATACTATATGGCTCTAATTTCAAGTCATGATAAGAGAACATTTTAATAGTTCTCGCCGCCATATATCTTAACCTTACATTAAGAGTTGATTCTCCCCTAACTCTTACGAATTAAAGTACCCCTAATGATAAAAAGAAATAGAAAGGTGAGGGAATTCAAATCGCATTGTATGATAATCATGAAGAAAGTGATTCAAAGCATTTAGGGGCTCAATGTCCGAAAAGACGATTACAACTAAGGAATTCCTTATGGACATTAAAAGATATTTGTCAAGAACAAAAAGGTAAAAAAAAAAAAAGTATGCTCTTGACAAATCTAAATTCAATAAGGCATAAGAACAAGGATAAGGGCAAGAAAAAGAAGAAGAATAAGAAAGCTACGAGATCTGATATCTTAAGAAAAACAATAAAAATATTTTGAATGATACAAAAGGTACTAATTGTTTCTTTTTGCGAAGCTGAAGGGCGTGGTTTGATCTGTTCTAAGGTTAACCTTAACTTCAAGACAATGACACACGAGATGGATAGATTCTAGTGCAATATCTCACATTAGTGTGTTTAGTCAGGGTTGCTTGAATTGCTAAATGCCCAATGTGGGCGATGGTAAGATGGTTGAAGTTAAAACAATTGGAAAATTTAGATTATTATTAAAAATCATACTTTATTTGATCTTGATGAAACATTTATTGTTCTGTCTTTTAGATGAAATATTATTTCCATTTCTGCTTTAGACAAGTCTGGGTTTACTTGTTCATTAATAAATGGAAATTTTAGTCTGTTTTACAATTCAAAACTAGTTAGTTTCAGTTCTTTGTTAGGCGATGATAATCTTTATATGCTTGATATAATTACTTCATTTAATGAATCACTGCAATTCAAGACACGAGGTTTAAAGAGAAGATTTACCAATGAAAATTCGATTAGATTATTTAATAGGAGATTGGGTCATATCTCTAGGTAGAGAATAGAGGGACTTATGTCGACGAAATTATCAACCCTTTAGATTTTATAGATTTTGATATTTATGTTAACCGTAACAAGAAGAAAGAAACCAACAAAAGGAGATTTAAGGCCAACATGACCTTGGACATCTTAGAACGAATACTTATGGGCTATTCTTACGATTTCTTGGAATGGTCAATAATATTTGATGATATTCATAGATGATTTTTTCTAGACATGGCTTTATATATCTTCTTCATGAAAAGTCACATTCTTTGGATATGTTAAAAATTTTAAGGTCAAGTTGAGAACCAACTCGACAAAAAAATTAAAAGCGTCAAACTGATAGTGGTGGTGAATATTATGGAAAATATAATAGTTTAAGTGAACAATATCCAAGAACATTTGCTAAATTCCTAGATGAATGCAGTATTGTCTCACAATACACTATGTTGGATTTGCCCATTATGAATAGTGTTGTTGAAAGATGAAATAGGATGCTTAAGATGTGGTAAGGAGTATGATTAGTAATTCTACCTTGCGTAATCACTTTTGGGAGAAACATTTAAGATCGCAACATATATTTTTAACAGGTTCCAACTAAAATGACTGCCAAAACCCTTATGAGCTTTAGATAGGCAAGAAGCCTAATTTAAGGCACTTACATATCCAATCGAGGCAAGGGCTTATAGGCCTAATGAAAAAAATTAGACTCAATTAATATGTGTTGCTGTTTTATTATATACTCGAACGATCCAGAGTACAAGTTTTATGACCTCACGACTAAGTTAATTTTTTAGTCTAAAAATTCTTAGTTCTTTGAGGATGTTGAGTTTACCTGGGGGACATAGTTAGGAACTTTGCCTTTGAAGAGGAATATGTTGATATTTCCACAGGTGTTATTGGCATTGATCGGGATCACATTCTTAACTTTGTTTAAGACAAAATAGATCAAGTCAATGTTAAAGAACCCTCATACAAGAAATTATTTCAAAAATTAAACTAAAGAAGATAGAAGTATAGTGCCAAATGACTACATTATATTTCTTTAAAATATGTAGTAGACATTGAAGTGATGAAAGATGATTTGATCAATTGGCATTGAGCCATGCAAAGTGCTAATTCTCAGAAGTTAATTGATGCCATGAGTAAAGAGATGAAATCTATAAAGGATAGTGACGTATGTAATCCTATCCCATTGCGAGAAGAAAGTACGAAACCTATTAGTTGCAAATGGATATTTAAAACTAAAAAGATTTGAAATGTAGAGAGGTACAAAGAACGTTTTGTTGCAAAAGCCTTTACACATAAAGAAGGCATCAACTATAAATAGACTTTCTTTCTAGTTTCTTGAAAAACTCTTTCAGAATCATAATAACAATAGCGGCACATTTTAATCTTGAATTAAATAAGATGGATGTAAAGATAAATATAGTGTAGTCGTAAAACTTTGTGTCGGGAGATCCAAAAATATAGCTTGTAAACTTAAGAAATCCATCTACGCACTCAAGTAAGCATCTCGACAATGGTATTTCATGTTTCATCAAGTGATCATCTTATTCAATTTTGAGATGAATTTAGTTGATGATTGCATATACTATAAGTTCTATGGGAGTAAATATATTTTTCTAGTTTTATATGCCTATGACATTTTTGCAAAGAACAATATAGGCTTATTTTATGACACCAAGAGATTTTTAATGAGAATTTTAAGATGAAAGATCTTAGTGACAGCTCTTTTGTATTAAGTATACAAATACACGAGTAATCGCTCCATGGATTCTTGGATTATGACAAAATAGCTATATCAAAAGGTTTTTAAGAGATATTGCATGCAAAATCGCATACCATGTGATAACTTTGTTTATAAAGGAGACAAGTGTAGTCTCAATCGGTGCTCTAAGAATAATTTTGAGGAAAACGAAATGAAGAAGATTTTTATGTGTCATTAGTAGGAAATATGATGTATGCTCAAGTTTGTATGCGACTAGATATTACGTACATTCTTCGGCATGTTGGGAAGGAATTTAAGTAATCCAAGAGTGACCGTTGGATCTTGTGGTACTTATAAAGAACAAAAGACTACATGCTCACATATCGGAGGTCGGATCAGCTTAAGATCATTAGGTATACTAACTCCAATTTTGTTGGATGCCAAGATAGTATGAAATCCATGTCAAGCGACATCTATCTACTAGCCGAGGGGTGTCTTTGGAAAAATGCTAAACAGTCTCTCATAACCTTTTTCGATGGAAGTAGAGTTCATAGCATATTATAAGACATCCAATCACAGAATATGGCAGGGAAATTCTGTCATAGGGTTGGGCATAGTAAATGATATTAATAGACCACTCAAGTTATTTTATGACAAGATATCAAAAGGTCTTTGTATTCCAACAACAATAGGAGCTCGATAAAGTCAAAATATATAGATATCAAGTTCTTAATTGTTAAAGAAAGAGTTCAGAGTGACAGTTGTCTATAGAGCAAATTGGCATAAACTCCATGATTGCAAATCCACTTACTAAGGGATTGCCACCCAAAATATTTAATGAGCACATTGCTCGTATGGGTGTCGTGTCATTAAAGTAAATTTAGTTTTAATGGAGTTTGTGATTTTAGGTGCTTTTATGATATAGATATTTTTAGTTATTTCAATTTATATATATTTCAGGTTATTTTTTACGAAATAAAGTTTAGTTCATTCACATTCTCGATTTTAATATAGTTTGATCGACTAATGTTTAAGGTGGACTAGTTAGAAATAGGCATGATAAGATCACATTGCATGACATTGGGTTGTATTGGCATAGTGAACATTGATAGGTCAAGTTACGATAGTTGTAATGAAAGCCGCATTAATCCTATGTTGGTATAATAGATGGACTAAATTGGTTATATATACATTTTAATAATGACAGCAAAGTTGAGCTCATACAGTTATTTTTATAAAGCATGATTATAAGGTTACACATATAGCCTAAGTAGGAGATTGTTGGATCTTTAATCCAATGTTGAGCTTATATGTGAATAATTATGTGTTCCAGACTATCATATAAGGTTAAACCTAATTAAAAGTGATGTTTTAATATTTTCGGTAAGTTGGGTTTTAATGTATCTAATAGGTTGTGGGTCTTTACATGTAAAAACTTAAAGGTAATTTTTATTTTTCTGATGTACCGAAATAGGAATACATAAAGACAATAAGAAAAGTTATTTATATAAATGATTATAATTCCTTGATCACACATATTATCATTTTATTTTTTAACATCCCCTAATCAAAGAGAGAGTAGTAGAGAAACTTAAAGAATTCGCTAAGATAATATGTCGATTTGGAAGACAAACCACAAGACTATAAAGAGCAATTAAGCATTATGAATTTAGATATACTTCCGCATATTCGTTCATTGATTCTTGATGATACATGTTACTGGATTATGGGTGATGGTTTTCACCAAAAGATTATTGTTCTATCATGCTGAATATGTTTTCTTATTTTGCCGAGGAGATTTAAATTCTTTGAAAAATCTTGCTAATTTTTGGATGATTATGGTGCAGTTTCAGGTCAAATTATCAGCAAGTAAACAAGTTTCTTTTATTTTTGGAAAAATGCTTCCGCTAGACAAAGGACTATGGCTGATTCTTTAGGTTTTAATTATCCTTTCCCTTTACTTATCCAAGAGTGCCTACTTTGAAGGTCGTCGTCATCGTCAATATTTGCAGCTGCTAGCTGACAACGCTAGGTATCTGTTAGCGGGATGGAAAGGAAAGCTATTGTCTATGGCAAGCAGGGTGGAGTTAGTAAAAGGCTTCTTCAGAGTCTTCTACTTCATAGTTTCTGGGATTACTTATGGCCTAATTCTCTGACAAAACAATTGCACCGTTGGGCTCGTAGTTTTATCCTATCACGTGATTATCTTGCTCTTAAAGTGGCTCTCTTTTTTCTTGGGATCAGATTTGTGCTCCAAAGCAGGAAGGTGATCCTGGACTTAAAAACCTTGATGTCTTAAAATAAATCATGTCTAATGAAGTTTGTTTCGTAAATGCGGAATAGCAAGTCTATTTGCTCAGATTATTTGCAAACCAGGTACTCTTTTACTCATCCCAAAAAAATTTATAACAATTCTTCTCTTTGGGTGGGTTTTCGATCTATTTTAACAGCTTTTAATTTTGGTACTCGATGGATTATTGGAGATGGTTCCTCTATCAATTGCTGGTTTGATAAATGGCTTCCTGAGTCGATGCTATTCTGTCTAGATTTCTTTTCTATTAATCTCACTGATAGTCTGGCTGATGTTATTAAAGAAGAAAAATAGGAGTTGCCGACATACTTATTCGCATACTTTCCTCATTTGCAAGCTTTAATTGAGGACATTATTCTTCCAAAAGTTAGTTGTGTGGATGAGCTTGTTTTGATTAATTCTCGGGATGGTGATTTGTCTTTAAAGATGAGTCATGACTCCTTCGCGTTCACTATCCTTTAAAGCCTCGGTATGTTCGGTTTTGGAAAGACTTTGTTCCTACTAAATTCTTTATGCTTGTATAGCGCATGCTTCAAAATAGATTACCTACTGATAAGATTCTTTGGGATCGTAGGATTTTTGTTGTTTCCACTTGCTTGCCATGTGACTCTCCTTGCTGTAGCGAAAGTGTGGATCATATATTTGTTCATTGTAAGTTTGCTTTTGCTCTTTAGCAGTGACTGTTTGATAGGTTCCATTTGGTTTTACCAATGGTTGTTTCGATGGTTGACGTACGGCACTAAATGATCAATATGAATTTCAGCCCTCAATTATTGCATGTTTGGATTTTCAGCGGCTACTATATGTTTCATCATATTTGGAAGTCTCGAAATAAGGTTTGTTTTGAGAATCTGCACCCTTCTATCTAAATTCAAGCTAATTAGAATGCTGATCTGGTTCATTTCGCAAAACTTAGTTCTGGTTATGTTATTTTTGGTCGAGATAGAGACATAATAGCCTTTCTAGGTTTGCCTTTCCTGTGGGTCGAGGCTGAAAGTCCTTATTCTTAATTGGAAACATCCTAAAATGGATTGTGTAAAAGATAATTCAGATGGTTTATCGAAAAGAAACCTGAGTCGTGCTGCCGTAGGCATCGTTTTTTGGGATTCTAGCAGAGATCCTTTCTTGGGGTTTATTACATTTTTTCAAGAGATGTTATAGCCTATTATGCTAAGACTTTTGCAGCTATTCTTGCTTTTGAGCTTGCATACAATATGGGTTGCAGAACTCTATGGTTAGAATGTGATTCTGTGTTAGTTTCAGATTTTTTAAACAATAATCCGCTTTGGCATCCTTGGAAACTGTTGGATAAATAGTTGTCATTTCTGCAGCCAAAAGGACTTCATAATTTGTAACTCTTTTCATGAAGTTAATTATATAGTAGATCGTTTGACAAAATTAGGATTAGTTCTCTGCTTACACTTGGTGGGATAATCTACCACATGAGACTTCTAGATTTCTTTCTAATGATGCTAATGGAGTTCCAAGTTATCGTTTCTTCTAAGGTTGTTCTTTCTATTTTTTTATTTTGCTATCTATCTTTTCAGCTTTTCTTTTCTTTTCTTTTTTAGTTTTTACCTATTTTGAGGGGTAAGGCTCACTACTCCCCCTAAAGATGAGCATATTGTTATTTACCTTCAATAAATTCAATAAATTAAAAAAAAGAGAGTTCCTCCCAAGTATTAAAAAAAAATCATTATTTAAAGAAAAAAGTTATGGTGCTATCTCGAGCTTGAGTCTTGATTTGATGAACATGTCCTTGAATCCTTTAAGTTTGATATCACATAAATGATTTTGACCTTCAATAACTAATGAGATTTAAAAGTATTTTTTCCCATATTACCCTTACCACGTTATTTGTTATCATCAAATTTGAGGTTTGTAAGACCCTTTATCCTAACAATATATTATTTAGCTTTACTAGCATTACTTCCCAATCTATGTCATTTTGATATTTATATGTGACATGAATCAATATTATCATGTGATGCATATATATGACATTCCTCAATAGATTTGTTTAGTAATGATTTCTAATTTCAAAATTAAGTCTCAACATATATTTCTTGCCTCTTGTTGATGATAGCCACTCATTACTTGCAAAGAGACAAAGAAAGATCCCTAGATATGTATTCAAATAATAGCGATGGCCTAATAGCCATAGGGCCCTCTGTGGTATTGTGGTTGAAAAGTTGTAACTTAAAAAGTATAACTGAAACGACCCGAATCCCTAGAGTGAATATATCTAATCACATCCAACCGAATTGATAATAAATCTAATATCTAAAAATTCTACCAAAAAATTCAGAGTCACCTCTACAATTATGACATTCCCCATCCCTGCAATTTATAAAATTAACACTCCTACAAATAATTCAATCTTTAATCAACCTCCACAACCAACTTCCTCAATCAAATGCCAAATATCCTCCAAATATATCATGTCAAAGATACAATAAATTATCCTTAATCACAAATAAGTAACAAATTATACTATCCAAAATATCCCAATAAAACATTTATGATTCCTACCACCATCACGTGGCCATAATTTCTAATATAACTATCGTTCTTTGGGTCAACTAATGTATCTACAAATCTCCCTGCAAGGAGAGGAATATAATAAAAATGGGGTGAGTATAAAACTCAGTGAGCTTAGTGAGCTCAATGAATGGATAGCGATTTTTAAAATATAAATTCACTTCAAAATAATTATATCATTTCAATAAATCCTTTTAACAAAATTTTCATAAGAACTTAAATAACTTATTTGAGTATAAAATATACTGATGACATAAACATAATATATAATACAGTATAAAATCAAAGAAGTCATGATACACTGTAATCTCAATATCTGAATCATGAAAATGTCATTAAAGAAGTACCCATGGGAATAATTCATCATACCAGGACCTTGACAGACAGGCAATTAGGGAACCATCATGCCCGGAGCTACAACTGGTAGATTGAAAAATGCCATCTCATACCTCTTATATCTCATCATATCTATGCATGCATAAACCTGGTTCCCAAAGGACAAGGTGCTCAGTACCGGCCCAAAGCCTCTGTGTGTCTTGAGACGAACCCCAAAGGCCTATATCTTATCTGTATCATCGTATCTCAATATCTGTTTGTATCTCAATATATGTATCTCTATAATCATCATATCGCATGCATATGCCCCAAGCGAAAAAAAGAGCCCAAACACACGGCCCAATGGCTCTATGTGTGACGGCCCCAAAGGCCTCTCATCTCATATATATATTTGTATCGGAGGGGAAGGGTATTGTCTAATGATTTCAAAAACAATCTTTATTCTCATATTCATATACTTTTAACCATACTTCAAATCATACTACATTTAGATCCACTTTCCTTGTCTTTAAAATACTATCATGCTTTATTCAAAATCCATACGGAAAACCATTAAACAAACATTTTAATAAAATATTAATGCGTGAAAAAAATTCTATTTCGAGAAAATCATTAAATCAAAATATTAAAATGCTTATTTCATAAACATGCTTTACTATCATAATTAACTATAAAAATAAGTTTTATTATCATGCTCAACTTGGCTATCGTCCTCGTCTGCGATTTGATTCTCATTCGTTGTTCCTCCTAAATCAAGGAAACTATATAATTACTATCCATAAAAGTGAAATACAACTAATTTTACGTAATAAAGCTCGAAATGAATATTTATCCCAATAAACTATTCCGTATACATAAAATTACCAAAATACCCTTGCATCCATAAATTACCAAAATGTCCCCGACATCTAATTTACCAAATTACCCTTAGAATCTTAAATTACCAAACTAAGCTCGATTCAGGCTACAAAAATAACCACAATGTCTGAATTTACAAATTTACCCTTGGAGTGTGAAATTACCAAAATGCCCTTAACAACTTAAATTACCGAACTACCCCTTAATCCCTACTTACCTAACTACCCTAGTCTGAAATCACTAAATTATCCATATTTAGAAATTAAAAAATTATCCCTAAAGTTTATGAAATTACCAAATTGCCCCTATAGGTCAGCGGTTTAGTCAACAACAAAGGGAAACTTAGGTCCGATAGATCGACCTCGGTGAGTTTAATGGTGCCGGTGGTGACCTTCCACACACTGCGGCAACGGATCGAGCTTCCCAAAGCCTTGAACCTCAGCGTAGATCGACGACAACAACTGTCGCTTTGATTGACGTCCGGGACGGTCGAAAAATGATGAGGGTGAGCCGAGGATCAAGATCCGGTGGTGGCGCGGCTAATTGTGGTGAAATCACGGCAAGATGAAACGGCAAGGGAACGACGACCGGCTTCCAAGCTTCAAATCGATACCTTGCTCGGCGAAGTGGTGGCCAAAACCGAAAGATCCGATCGGGTTGTTCGTGGGTTTGGTCGGGTTGATTCGTGCCATCTCCCTCTCTCTTTCTCTTTATAGAAATGAACCTCTCTCTTTCTTCTTCCATTTTTTTAAGCTTAATACAAATTAAGCTAATGCCAAACTTGTGTTGAAATGAAATCGACTACATGACCATTGAATTGTGTTCAATTGTCTCAATTTTATATCGTGACAAATTTAAATTATTCAAACACAATCCATTATTAACACAACCCATATCCATTATTCATGTCAAGAAATCGAGCCATATCAAATTTACCCGTAACAATTTGTAACAAATCTAACGACTTTAAAACTAACGTCGAAGATAAAAATACATAATCCACTCAATTAAAGAAATCAAGGTGCATATGTTGCTACAAAGACTTAACATTTTAGTAAATATTTATGGCTATGGTTTGGAGAAGCTGTATTAATTTAATTTCATACTTGTATGATGCAAAATATATAATATTTTTATAATTTTTGTTAAAATTATTATTTAAAAACCATATTTACCATACATTATCAATTTTTTTATAGGTATAACTACAACTTTTTGTTCCACAATAGAAATGACTTCTAAACCACCTCTTCTTATGATTATTTCTCTTTTCTTGTGTTGGTAAAATCGGATAGAGAAAATTTACTACTACAGAAAAAAATTTCAATTTTAGTCTTTATTTCATCAATAAGCATATATTCATTTATTTTTTAATTTTAGATTTCATGGATTGCCTACAAACTTCAATAACCGTATTCTTTTTGTGAATCTTTTTGTTAGGCAATTTGTGTTTTAATTACTGTTATGTGCTCGAAACTCTAATTGAAAAGGAAAATTTCAATTCATCCCTAGATAGAATGAGAATCTTCAATTTACTGTCAAAAGTGTGAAAAATCTCAATTTACCCCTATTTTAGTTCAAAAGATGAGTGCAAGTGTGTGGCCCGTTCATGAATTTTCTTTTTGTTTTCTTAACAATAAATGGGAATAAATTAATGTTTTCATACTTTTGGAGTAATTGAAAATTGTCATTCTAAGTAAGATACTTTTCAGAGTAATTAAAGATTGTCATTCTAAGTAAGGGTAAGTTAAAGTTTATCTAGTTGAAAAATATATAGTCGAATTTGCCTGAAGATACCAAGGGAATTGATCAATGTTAATAATGTAACACTTTTCTTTAATAGCAAGCCTAGAGGTAGGCTAGTGTTCTGAATAATGTTTGACGGCACTAGTTCAAGCTCCCATGAGGGTCCCTTTCAACAAAAATGTAGAATTGTGGTAGATTTCTCCTAACATTATTGTTAGCTAATGAGAGTAGATTTCCGAGCTATCTAGTCATTGTAGATCTCTAGACTATAGTACTACAGATGTAAACATCATATTGTGTAATGAGTAATGATAGAGTTATATATAATTTTGTACAAACTAATATGATATAATTAAATTCATTGGTTGATAAAAATACAAAATAATAAAAATAATATTTTGAGATTGTAACCAATTAAGCAAAAACAAAACACTCTCCTTTAATTAAAATATATCAGCATTATCATCCAACAAGTTCAGCTATAGGCGTTTATAACCTCATAATGATTTTAAAATAAAAATTTATTAGGGCTACGTAATTTGAATATTTCGGCAGTATCGGGCAATCTGTTGCTTTTATTCACTGGCTCTTCCATGCCAAGCATTAGTTCTGATTTAGGTTGAAATTATTTGCCCATATTAAGAAATGATTGTAGAATGAAGATTTTGTGTTTCACTGTACAAATCTTATACAATGCAGCTAAGACTTTTGGTTTACAATAATCGTTTATTAAAATTGGATATAAAAAGCAATCATATTTTTATTTCTTTAAACTAGTTAGTAATGGAGCTCGGTTCTTTTGACTTAGGCAATTCTCACATTAGATTAGTTGAAACGTTATTTGCAACATCCTAGTGCAAATTAATTATTATTGTATACATTTTAATATCGATGGGGCATGATTTTTAGATCTGAAATTGCTATTTCAATTTGTTAATCAAAGTGACCGTCGTGATTATCATCATAAGTGACACGTTGATTTGAAAGAGACAGCTCAACTTTTTCCCTGCGCTATTGATGATATATAATGTTAAACTTTCGAACTTGTTTGTTACTAATTTTAAATTCGAAGTTAAATTCAGATTATTATATAATTGATGCATAAGTTGCTTTGCTGATTATGTATATTGTTTATATCTGATGGATTTTGGGCACAGAATATTTGGAGTTTAACATTTATAATTTTTTACCATCATTGAGGGATTTGTAGAGTTACGTAAGCATTAGGAAGCAAATCTGCTAGGTATGAAATCCAGAAATTTCCTTATGGAATCTGATGGATTGAGTTTTAAGTCTTTTATGATAATTACTAAAATTTGGAGTGCTTTTTTCCTAATTTCGAAATTATATGTCTCAACATAGACTCAACTCGAGTAGTAAAACGAAGAAAGATCCCTCTGTATTCCATGTAATAAGAACTGTGAAAGCAAATTTTCATATGTGATTCCTAATTATTTCCTTTCACTTGTGTCGTATGTAGGTAAAATGAATCAGAGGGGAAAACATCAGAACTGCAGCCAAACTTTCAATTTCAACTGTGATTCAGCATCGACCATTAAATTCTCTTCATTTCTGCTTTCTTTTGGCGGACATGGCTTTGAATGGGATTTCCCACAAGTGATACGACGGTTAGATTATTGTCTATAAACTTGAATAAGACCTTCAATTTTAGTTAACTTAATTTTTGTTCATGAACTAATGTATAGTTGGCTGTCTTTGGACTGCATCTAAAGCATAGAGTCAAATTTGCCTCAAGATACTGAGTTTTTTTTTTTTTTTTTTCACATGAGTCTTTCTTCTCTGTTGCTTTTTCATCATCTGATACACAATCAATAGTTTGTTGTTGCAATTAGAAATTATAAGCTTTTGAATGTTTTGGAACCGCATTGGTGGCGGTGGGACTTTTAGAAACATTAGTTGCCGGTTCAGCTTCGTTGATTGAAACAATTTCTTCAATGCCGTCACGCTCGAGAATAGGTAGCTGCTCCAAGCCATGACGTTCGTGTGCCAAATTCTTGGAAAAGAGGTTTCACAATTGCTTGTCTAGTTTGTCCATAATGATAAATCTAATCCTGTCATTAGGAGTTTAATAATTATTTGTTAGAACTGAAAAATACGAATTAAAAGACAAGATAGCTGCAAAAGCAATGGTAACTCCTTGTGAATTTAAACACTTCATTTACAAAACTGTCCCTGCACACAGAATTACAATCTATTTCATCATATCTTGTCAGCGTAATGTCCGTTTATCATTTTCATTAGTCTTATTATTTCTTTTTTGAATAATTAATCAAGTTGCTGTCTTCTTTTGCCTTTGGGCAATCTCCTTCTGGATTAGTTGAAACGTACGTTAATTATTTAGGATATGTGTATTGCATTGCATTAATCATGTTGCATTATATTGCATTAAGCTGTAATGTAATATTATGTTTGGTGTAGTATAGATTGTATTATATAAAATAATTTTTTAATATTTATATTCAATTAATAGTTTAATTCTATTTATGTTTTATTATTAATTATATTCATCTAATAATTTAAAGTTTTGTTATTAAAATAAATAATTTTCAACGCGGGCAAAAGGCATAGATTGACCATTCAAGCAAGCAAAAGCAATGCTTCGGCCCAGAAGATGGCCCAGCTTACTTGTACACCTACATTGCCACCTCGAGCTAATATAGCAGCCCGGAGTGTCCTTTGATTGTTGACACTTAGCCCACAAAAGGCTTCTAAATAGAAGCCCTTAAAGAGCAAAAAATAAAATAATATAACCGCAAAACGGTTGGGCAATTTGAGTTAACAGTTTATATGACATGAATGAATTGATTGAAAAATATAAATAATTGGGAAAAACGTTATTTATACTCTCAATATTTACTTAAATGGTTGTACACATTTCTTTATTTTCACAAATGATCATGTAGATTGTTTTTACTATTAACATCTTAGATTACAATAACTTAATAATTGATTTTAAATAAACTTCTATAATAAATATAAATTAAAATTAAAACAATATATAGGATAATTTTTAGCCTACCCCAAATGGATTGGCATTTTATACCGTGCTCCAAATAAAATTGAATCATTGCACCGCGCTCCCAATTTTCGTTATTTTCTCAGTTCAATTTAACTCTACAGGGTAAAATCCAAAGTTCATACCTTAAATCAATATTAATGGAAACTCTCTTTACTTTTTGCTCCTTTTTATTTCATCATTTGCTTTTTCTGCTTCTTTCTGTTTCTTATCCTTCGTTACCTCCATTTCTTTTCCTTCTTCTCTGTTTCTTCTCCTTCTTCTTCTCCATTTCTTTTTCTTCTTCTTCTGCTCTGTTTCTTCTTAATCTTCATACTACGAAATAAAGAACATCAACTATCGCGATTTGCCACCGCGCCACTCTAAAGCGTCAGCTGCTTCCTTTCCCCGACACCTCTTAATTCCTTTTAGATTTAGTATTACGGGTTTAAGGTTTCATTAGTTATTTGGGTTTGTTTTGAATTATGATGTAGGGGTTTGTATTTTCAAACCCTGAGTCAAGTAATCAAAATTAAATGCATCAATTAATGATTCATAGGTTATTTTTGCAGATTGGGTTGAAGAGCATGGTGGTAGATAAGGAATTTGTGGTGGTGAAATGGTTGTGGAGCGGACCAAATTTAATTGTGATTCAAATTACATTGAATGTGTTGTGGTTTTTTACTAGCTGCTTCCAATTCAATAAGCCACGTTTGGCGTATCCCTGCATGGCGCGTGTTACATGCATGTGAGCCAATAAAAATGTCTACGTCACAATCACCAAGCCGGCACTGCTGTCGGCAACTTGAATCTATATATACTATCTCGACCTGGAAGCATGCACTTGCAAAAGCAATCTATAATTTTGGTTACGGTTCATCAGAAGCAAAGCGGAGATATTTTCTGAATTCAAGAATATCGAAACTCCTTTCACAAGATTTTAGGCCACATTACCTTGAATTTCGTTTATAGATCTTTTTTTTCCTTAATATATGTATTTCTGATTAAATTTTCTTATATAATTTTCTTAGTACGAACGATTGGTCGCAGGGTTATCATCCACCTGTTTTGAGTATTGCTAGTGATGATGAGATCACAAATGACAATCTTCATATTCTTGTTGTTCTTCAATACAGGAGAAATCTTGACCACATTGGTTAAATGTAATATTATTATTCTTTTGTGTCATGTCTAATTAAATAAAATGATGGGTATTGTTAGTTTTATCTATCAATTGTGTAAGTGTCAACTTAGATTTAAGTTTTGTTGATAAGATCTCTTGAGATATACCAAGTGATTTTTTTTTTTTTTGTTTATTTATGTGTGTACTGCATCTTTCTAAAAAAGAAAATAAATAAATAAATTGTTGTGTGCCAATAGATTGAATAACTGCAATTCTATGACCTTTGATGCTCCACTTGATGAGTAGTGGCCTGTTAGTTTATTTTTCAGAAGAAAATCGAAATCATGTGAAAATAAAATCTTATTATTGGTGGTGGTAACGCAAAAATATCAGAAATAATTTTGCCATAAGTGCTCTCCCTATAATAAAATGCATTGGAATACAATTGTATCGTTGAGATTTTGTCAAAAAATATTATTATTACACATCAAGTGAAGTGAAAGGAAATACGGGGAAAAAAATTACTGTTCGCAATCTTTGGACTTAGAAATATCTCTTATTCAATTTGAAACAACATTATGTCAGGTTATTGAAGGCAGTCGAATCTATCAACTTTTAAAAAGGAAAATTTACCACCGTTTACTTGTTTGTTTCCTCTTTTTTAAAAATATATAAACACTTTTTTTTTCAGCGCTACCTGAAGTTTGCCTTTTGTTGCTGACTTCCATTTCCGTCAAACCACCGTTAGAAAGTTGCTAATGTCATAGGGGTAAAATAGGTATTTCATTCGAATATTTAAAATTATACTATATTATGCTATTTTTTTAAAAGAATAAAATAAAGCCATTTAACGCGAAGTCATTTAACTCTATTGCTTAAAAAAAAAACTTAAATCTAGTCAATTTATCTCTAATTTTCATTTATTTTAGATTAAATTATAATTTTGAGGGGCAAAAAGGTTATTTCATTAACATCCCGTTAAATCCACTAACGGCAGTTAAACGGAAGTGGAAGTCAGCAATAAAAAATAAACTTTAGGTGGCGTGCTGAAAAAAAATAGTGTTCGTATATTTTTAAAAAAGAAGAAACAAACAGATGAACGGTGATAAATTTCCCTTTAAAAAGTTAACGTTTGTTCATTTCAAATTTGTGGCCACTTGTTTTCCAAGTTTTATATACTATTTCCATTGAGTTTCCAGTTAGTTGAATCTTTATGACATCTTCCAATTCCACTGTAGAAATGAGTTGTCGTTTTACAGCTAACAAATGTTAAAGATCATCATCATTGACAATTTTTATTTTAAATTGGATATTTAGAAAGTCTCTATTGCGGTGTGATTATGTTGGACAATTTTGAGCCACAAGAAGTCAATAGTATTCTTAAGAGAATCATTTTGAATTATAAAAGCTCGGGGGAACAAATGTTTATCTGAGGAGACGTGTTTTAATTATGAAGAAAACTGACGACAAATCCAGCTTAACTATTATTAATTTCAAGTTTTGCTATAAATATTGCGATGGAAGATGAAGTACCCTTTATAAAATTTATGTACTTGTTTGTTGAAATTAGTTTCTTTTCGATTATATAGCACGACAAGTAATAAATATTCTTGTATCAGTCTCTAGATTAATTAATTGATTTGTTGAAACAATAACCTCCATATATTACAACTTTCTTTCTGTATTCATTTTATGAAGGGATTTCAAACTTGTTTTATAGTCAACAAATAAAATGATCACTAGTAATTTGGTGAGTGATAAATAGAGCACGTCTGAATTTGTTAGTATACTATCAATTTAACATTTTAGGTTGCTTAATTTACGTATAGTATTAGTTCTTAAAGAGAGAAATGATTAAATCAAATCTTCATGATATTCTTAAATCAAAAGATCACGATTCTAGATTATTCTGAAATCCCAATTTTTTTTAGTATAGGTATTGTAATATTTAGTTTTCTTATTTATTTATCTAATATAATGGCAACATAAAGCCTATCCCCCATGGTTTCAATGAACAGAGAAATGCAGTTTTGCCCTTATAGACCTCGTGCAGTAATTTTCAAGTTGCTTTATTTAGATAGCCACCGAGCATCAATAAATTTATAATCAACATAAATGATCAAATACAAAAACTATTGCATTGCAGACTCCATGAACTTTACCGCAACTTGTATTATCATTCCAAGCAGTCTGTCCTTGACAATTGATGTGTCCTAAATAGTTGATGTAATCTCATGAGAGAATTCTCAATCTCAGCAACACTACTTTCGGTTAACCTTCCCGTCCGCATCCCTTCTTGCTTCTGAATTCTTTCCTGTAATAAGAAAAAATACAATAACAACAATAATAATTAGGCCTTGGCCTTGCAATGTAATTTCACCGTGGAGCTTAATGTCAAATATTCAGGAACACACCTGCTCATGGAACAATTGTTTCACGGTGTCATTAAGGTTACCAGTCCATCGGTTTCCCTCTTGTAGTTCCACTCTGTTTAGCTTGGCTGTAACTTGGTCGCCATAACCAAAGGTCTTGATTTTCGGACATTCAGCTATTGTCAGCATCTCCAAAGCTGGGAATTCAATCAGATACTGTCCTGAGCAAAAACAAGTGAGGCTGTCTAGATTCCGAAGTTCCATTTCGAACAAACTAGGAAACACAATCCTCTCAGCTGATGCTCCTTTTGACCGTTCCCTGTCCGTGACAATTTCTTGCATTGCTGAGCAGGAGATTACTCTCAGTGTCTTGAGCAGCACCAGGCTTTCTGCAATGGAGGCTGTGAAGAGGTTTGCTAATTTACTACAACTCTGAATATTTATAGTAGCCAAGTTTTGCAAACCCTGGGAAGTTGTCGGCTGGCTATTTTTCCTCATCATCTCCATCTTTCCGAATATCTCCTCCAAATTTATACAAGAAATAATTGTGATATCTTCCAAAGAAGCAAGGCTTTGCAGGAGAGAATTATGTGAAAATAGTTTTGTCAAGCTGTCACACGCCCATAAACATAACTTTTTAAGACTGCAGAGGCTTATGAGTCGACTGTCACCCTTCCATATATGCGTCATCTCTGGCAGAGCAATCAATTCTATTTCTTTCAACGATGCAAGAAAATTGGTTTCTTGATTCACAATATCAAGCCCTTGAAGATCAAATACATGTAACAATGATGCACAGAAGAAAACAGAGCAGTATTCAAGGTTTTTTAATCTTCGCAGCAAATGAGTTGGTGCAATCTTTAAAATGTTTTGACACCATTTCACATCTAACCTTTTGAGTTTGTTGAAGGACCCTGCTGGAAGTACTTGACCGTGGCATATTTCAACAAAGCTGTGATTAGAATAGATTGTCAATTCCTCCAAGTTGTGGAAAGTTTCATGTGGTGCCGCCCTTTCCAATGTGTTGAGGAGATATTTTACATTGTCACAACTTTGGAGAGTTAGACACTTCAATTCTGTGAACCCTCCGCTAATTAGATCAGCATCAATGTCTTGTACTCCAATGAATTCATGTAAGAACAGAAACTCACTTCTCTTCAACAAATCCTTAACCCAATCAAGCAGTGGCGAAAACCTTATGTCATGCGAGAGAATCATCCTCGTTGAGTATTTTTTCACGCCTGAGGTTGACAATATGAAATCAGATGCTTCCCATGAAACACGCACTGCAATTGTAAAGTTTGGTAGGTGTTGGAAAGGCATATGGTTAGGCAAGATACTGTTTTGTGGGAAGTGGAACATTAAGTTAGTTAATCGAGTCAAGGCTTGTAACTCAACAACTTTGGCATTGGTTTCACAATCCCAATTCTTGAAAGTATTCCACATGTAAAACTCTTCTAATTTATCAAGCTGTGATATTACACCATGTGGTATTAGTGTTAGCTGGCGACAATGATCCAAATCTAACAACCATAAATGGCTTAATCGGCAAAAACTTTCGGGGATCTCCTTGATACTTGAACGACAGAGGCTAAGAATCTCTAGATTACTTAGCTCTCCAATTACTGATAGGTCACCCAAATAGCAATCCTCAAGACGCAAAGTTCTAAGGTCAACAAGAAACGAAAGTGAGGGAGGCAGTGATAAAGGTAAGATGTAACTCAAGTCTAAAACTTTCAGATCTTTCATTCCTTGGAAAAATTTTTCAGGGATAACCAATGGAGAGTTTTCTTGCAGAAGTAAAACTTGCAGCTTTGGGGACTCCAAAATAGCAGGAACCTCGTGAATATAATTAGACATCAATGAGATTCCGGTGAGATCTTCAAATGTGTCTCGGATGGGCCACTCTAATAGTCCATTGCGAGCTTTCACCATGAATGCATTGTTATGTTTAGAGGATATTACTAATGCAACGTCACGGACAACATCATGCATTGTAACATATTCTTCATCTGCAGCAATCAACAAAATGAAGAGATCAAGCTACTTACAATAGCATGAGTTCTAACTCTGGCTTCCTCCAGTGTATCAACATTCTTGAACCACCTCAAGCCCATTCCGCATCTCACTAGCACTTCAATCTTAATGTTATAATCCTCTGGAAATAAGCAGCAGAATAGGAAGAGTCTTTTTGCCTCCTCGCTTTCTAGATAATTGTAGCTCAGCTCCAAACTTGAAATCACATCTTTGTGCATTCCTTCGATGTTTGTTGGTGTAGACTTTTTAAGCTGTTGAGCAGCGTCAATCCACACATACTTATTGTTCCTGTTCTTCAATGCTCTTCCGACAGTGAGAATGGCAATTGGCAAGCCACTGCATTTAGCGGCCACCTCCCTTGCAATAGAGTTTAGATCAGATTTTTCAACAACTTTACCAGCTGCCTCCCGGAAAAGGATCCAAGATTCTTCTTCCAATAAAGTTCTAACTATAAAGATCTTTTGAGCATCCATTTGATTGCAGACCCCCTGACTTCGAGAGGTGAGCAAAATGTTGCAGCCTTCATGATCTTCTCCGAAAGGAATACCAACTTTCTGCAAATCAATTCTTTCCCAAACATCATCCAATATTACAAGTATCCGTTTCTCCATCTTGATTCTTTCCCACAAGTGACCGCCTCTTGCTGACTCCTCGATGCCACAGATTGTCAAACCTAACATGGCAGCAATTTCCCCCTGAATCTTTACAATACTTAGGTTGTGGGATACAACTGCCATCACTACAGTATCGTAGCGCTTGCTTTCTTGAACTTGTTTGCCAATTTCCTTCGCTAATGTTGTCTTACCCACACCCCCCATCCCACATAATCCAATTATGCTCACATTTTCATTGTTCAGAGCCTCCAATATTTGCTGCACAATTGATTTTCTTGATTCAAAATTCCTTTAGATGAAGATGTTATAATTCCCATTGGAGCAGCACGACGAGACACATCTTCAAATTTTCCCTCTTCCCGGAGATGAGAAATCGTCAGAGCCTTCTTATGTGCTTCCTTACCAAGTCTGTAAAATGAGCGAACATTAATGCACCACCTTCCAAGACACCGCTTGTTTGCATTAACTTCATCTTCCAAAAACATTTCAACTTCTTCACTGATATTTTCCACATCCGTTATCCATTTTTGAACATCATTTTCGATAATTTCACAGTTTCTCTTAGCAGAATCAATCTTGCCTTGCACCCTGTCTCTCACATCTGCCAGCTTCCCAGCTTGCTTTCTCAATGCTTCGATGTAGTCATTGTAGTGATACAAGTAACCAAAATGACGGCCTGCTTCGTTGAATGGCTTTTCAATAATCTTTCCTGTAACACTCCCTGTAACTGACGAAACAATTTCCATGGCCAGTTTCTAAATATGTATTATCTTATTGACTGATTAAGGTTTAAGTACTAAGGAAGGAACTTTTTTTTTTTTTTTGTGACTTTTGCCACTACTCTTTAGAAAATTTATCATTTAATCCGTTTGGATGCTAATTGTTGATAAATGTCAATGTCTTTTTCAAATCTGTTGAAATTATTACCTGTTTTGTCGTCGAGTTATGAGTTTTGACATCTATATTTATGTATAATTCAATAATAGTGATACGACATTTTGAAATTTAGAGGCACTTCAGTGTCAAAAACCACCCACCGTTCCCCTAATTTGCTTTAATTGACCTTTATATTTTTGTATTATTTGACACATTTATCCTTTGGAACAAATATGATGAGTAGCCCTAATTAATATGAACTTTATTGAATATAAAATAATTAATTAAAGATTTATTATACATATTAATACCTTGACACGATGATTTAGCTGCAGAAGTAATGTAAATTTCTATACTCCCTTTTGTTGTAAAGTCTTGTGCATAGTTGAGTTCAATGCTAAACTAATCAACTAAATTGCAGCATATATGGATATATAGTAGGGTTGGCAATGGGACGGGATGGGATGTGATTTATCAATCTCAGTCCCGTCCCGTATATATAAGTGGGATGAAAAAACGTCTCACTCCCTTCCTTATATTTTTTTTGGGACAAAAATATGTCCTGATCCCGTCCCAAAAGAGAAGGGATCCTGTGGGATCCCATCCCAATTGAAAGAATTCCCATTATTAGTTAGCAATGAGACAGGATGAGACGAAATTTGTCAATCCCACTTCCGTCCCATGTACACAAGTGGGATAAAAAAAGGTCCCGATCCCGTCCCTAAATTTTTTTATGGGACAAAAAATATGTCTCAATCCCGCCCTAATCTCATCCCATGGAAAAAAATTACCATCCTTAATATATAGTGCAAACAAGGGAGCAGCTATTTTAACTTAGAATTTTGACTTAAATCTAGACATTGAAATTTGGTAATTTATTTAGTTCAATTCGAAGGCTAAGATAATTCCTTAGATGACATTAAATTTGTATTAAATTTGACTCAAAAAACAAGAAGTTGAGGTGGCATATTAAAACTTGAAAAATAAAGAGAGAGAATCCTGACTCTTTTTCCAGCCATTCCTTTTGTTTTCACATTGGATTCTTTCACTACTTTCCTAGCAATAAAGGCATCCTTCAACAACAATTTCTAACCTAAATTGAAAAAGAAAATATATATTTATCCCCATTCTCACAAATTGTATTCTTCCCAAACATCAAATCATGTCCACAACTCAATTATGAAATTAATTTTGATTACTTCTTCAGAGAAATTGATGGTCTCTATCTTTAAAGATATCTATATATGGAGTATTTAATTATTTTTGTTGGAACAAAGACTTTGTCCTTTAAAGATATTGACTATGAAATTATGTTTGCACTCCCTTTGGTAATTGACAAAAGATTTAGCTCTAGAAGCTTACTAGACTTTAATAGATTATCTAGTTGGGTATTGAAAATATTGGCTGTGTTGATATTTCTCAGAGGAGTCTTAACCAAGCAAGGAGTTGGATGTTGGATGTTGTTCTGCCATACACTGATGTCAAATCTGCACTTTTTATGATGGTCGCTATCACGATTTCTCAACTGCAGGATTTGCAATTTTCTTAAGATCTGCAGGATAGTTTTCTTTCACATAAAGAATAATTTTCTTAATTCTAATTGTCTATATGATCGCGTTGAAGTTGCTGAAACAAAAGAATTATCTCAATATTTGGATTGAACCGATTGTCAAAATTTAAGTCAAATCTTAAGTTAAAGTAGCGTCTTTCATGGTACAAATTATTAGAATGGATTAGACTATTTTAATTTAAAATTTTGATTTTAGTTTTTGACATAAATTTTAAGCCATTGGTTTTACTCAATTCAAATTAAACTGAGTTTCAATTTTTTTTTTGGGGAAAATAACACTTACACCCCTAAAATTTGGGGAAATGGTCACGGAGACTTCTAAATTTTTACAAAGGGACACCAACACTCCTTTTTAACCATAATACTCTTTAAATACAATAATTAGAAAATAAACTTTAAAGGTTTTTAATCAATACAAATATAATGAAAATAATATTAATCTATCTAGTGGACTAATAATATTAAATTATTTTGAATATTTAAAATAATTTAAAATTTTCAATTATTATTTTATTTTAATAATATATTTGTAATTATTACAGAGATTTTAAATAAATCTTTAGTTAAATAGATTTTACAATTAACAAAAAATCTCCCAATTAATAATGTTAAAATTAACTTTTACATAAAAATTCAAAATAATTTTAATATTAATTATTTTTTATTTAATATTACATTTCTATTTATTCTTAAAAATTTCTTTAATATAATAAAATAGGTCTAATAGATTGTAAAATATAAAAGTAATTTTCAAATGTTAAATTATTTCAAAATGTATATATTATTACATTTATTTTAATGCCATATTTTTGTTTATTATAAAATTTTGGGGCCAATTTTTGAAATTTATAGAGTTAAAGGATATTATAATAAAAAAAAGTCTTGATATCTCTTATTAAAAAATTAAAGATCTTTATGATCATTTCTCCAAACTTTAGAGGTACAAGTGTCCTCTTTCCTTTTTTTTAAGTTATAAGGGTTTTAGTCCCCTACATAACCAGGATTCAAATATTGGTGATAGTCAAATAAAGTTTTTAACTACTTAGCAGAATCCTATGGATAATTTTAATATATTTTAGAATGAATTGGGATCTTGTCTTTGCATAATTGATTTCAATTCAACAACTCACTCAAAAAATTCAATTAAACAAACAAAATATTGAAAGCAACAAGCCAACGAACAGATAACGACCATTTGGTTGTGTTAATGATAACGTCGACTGATTCCCCTACACACAACGACTTATTTTAAATCATTTTCATAATCTATATGCTTTATTTTAAATCAATTGTTTAAGACTGATGTAATGCATTCAAGGCCGTTTTTCAATTTACTTTAGACCTAGAATTTAAGCTTTTAAAATCTGTCTTCTACCACTTCTTCATATTTTGAAAAATTATGGCAGTAGAGAAATAAGTATAAAAATCAACTTCCTGCTTCAAGGACTTTATAAAAGAGATTAAAATAAAACAACTCTAAATCAGTTTCTCTTAATCCATTTACAAATCATCATTTAATAATTCACATTTGGAGTTTCTTTCGTTAATATTGATTTTTTCTGTCTTCAAAATGCTCCTAATGAAATATAAGTTTGTTTTGAGGATCGATTATACAGGAAGGAAAAAGAGTAAAATAGCAAGTGATTCTCTTCTTTTCCTTAATATTGCTTTCTTTTTTATTTTTCATTTAAATATAACTTAACATTATCTAATCCGATATTATACTAAATATAAAATAATATTTTATAATCCAACCTAATCCAATTCAATTTAATCTAGTCCAATCTAATCCTATGTACCAAACGCAACAGGCTACGAAATATCGATACCGAAATGACATAGTCGTCTACATCATGAGTTGCTTGTTATTTACGTATACAATTTGCCACATTTGTATTTTTTTTTAAATAGAACTTATCATATTAAATTTCTTCATCAATCCTCGTGCATTAATTTTGTAAGAAAATAACACGAGCCTTTATAGTGACACGACAACGATAAAAATAATGGTAAAATCGTATAGTGATATAGTATTATTTAGAAAATAATATTAATTTTTACTTAATACCATAATATGATATGATTTTATAATTCTTTTGTCATTATTATATCATGTCCTTCTATTCAAGCATCAGTTTTAAACTTTTAATTTGTCAGAACTCATAGGTTGGCACTTTGTGGCACCGTGACGGCCCATATTCTTTGTAGTTCTCCGTTGGTGCTAAGCAAAGCATGTATAATTCCGGGTTGATTTGACGGATCACTGCCCCAAAGTTAAAGCTATATAAAATCTGAATAGCAACCCATTTGGACCAATTACACAAGCTGCCACGCACATTGATTTTTGACCTCACGGTGGCTAACTCGTTTGCATGTGTGCCTTCTATTAATTTGGCCTAATTTCATGCCTTCACTAATCAATTGATGTCATCTTAATTAATTTGTTATGGTTTTTTATATCAAATTTTTAGTTGACCAGCAAAAGAAATTTAATAGGTGGAATTTTCATGTCAATTTGATGTATGACAGAGGACGTGATGAAATAGATTTTTTTTTTTTATTTAACATGTCACCCAGTTATTGCAATCGAATTAATTTAGCATTACACAAACATATCTACCCAGTGTTAAATTTCTTCGTCGATCCTCGTGTATTGAATTTTTCTAGAGATAACGTTGACAACTTGACATTTTGGAATTATCCGTTGGAGTCAACCTACCATGCAGCGCTGTATCTCATGCAGCGCTGTATCTCATACAGCGCATGCATGCAACCGGTACAACCGGTTTTTAACCGGATAATATAGTGAAAATTATATTTTTATTTGTTTTTAATGTGAAAAACTTATGAAAAAATTTAGAAAAAAAGATAAAATTGTAATTAAATGAGAAAAAGATTGTGATAATTTTAAATTTAAAAATAGTACAAAAAATATAAAAAAAAATAAATATGTCACAAAATAATTATATTCCTACTTATTTTGTCAAATTTCAATATTTATAATGCATATTTCAATTTTACTTTTCAAATTTCTATTTTTTGGTGGTTTATCTAAATTTTGGTACGTTGTTCCAACTCTTTTTCCTACTAGTTTTTGGTTCTATATATCCACTCTTTTCATTAACTTCTAACTTTTAGGTGAATATTTCAAGTTTGTTTTTATATTTCTATAATGTGTTAAACTTTATCTAATTTTTGGTAAATTATTCTAATTTATTTTTCGACCACTTTTTGGTTCTATATTCCTACTATTTTTATTGAATTCCAAAATTTTGGGTAAATATATCAAGTTTAATTTTTAGATCCCTACTTCTCATTTGAATTTATTAAATTCTTGGTAAATTATTTCAACTTTTGTGTTAACTTCTTCAACTCTTGTTCCTACTACTTTTTAATTCTATATTCCTACTCTTTTTATTGAATTCCAAAATTTTGTTTGGATGTTTCAAGTTTAATTTCTAGATCCCTACTTTCCGTTAGAATTCATCAAATACTTGGTAAGTTGTTTCAACTCATTTTTCATTAGTTATTAGTTCTATATTTCAGTTCTTTCATTAAATTTCCAATTTTCAGGTTAATATTTCAAGTTTATTTTTAAGCTCTATATTACATTAGACTTTATCTAGTTATTGCTAAGTTGTTCCAATTTATTTTTTCACTACTTTTTGGTTTAATATTCCCATTCTTTTTATTAAATTCTAATATTTTAGGTAAATTTATCAAATTTACTTTTTGGATCCCTACTTCACGTTTAAATTTATCAAATCATTGTTAAATTATTCCAACTTTTGGATTAACTTTTTCCACTCTTATTTCCACCACTTTTCGGTTCTATATTCCCACTCTTTTCGTTGAATTCTAACATTTTGCTTGGATTCATGTTCATTTTCTAAATCTCGACTTGGTGGTCAACTTTATCATAATCTTGTTAAGTTCTTCAAACTTTTAGATTATTCTCTTCAACTCTTGTTTCCACCATTTTTTGGTTCTATATTTCTACTCTTTTTACTTAATTTCAATATTTTTTGTGAGTGTTTCAAGTTTATTTTTTATTCCCTACTTGTGGTTGGATTTATTATATTCTTAGTAACTCTTTCCGAGTTTTAGGTTAAGCTCTTCAACTTTTTTTTTCACCACTTTTTAGTTTTATATTCCTACTATTTTCATTAAATTCTAATATTTTACATAGATGTTTCAAGTTCATTTTTTAAATCTCTATTTATTGTTGAAGTTTATTAAGTTATTGGTAAGTACTTACAACTTTTGGGTTAAGCTCTTCAATTGTTGTTCCCACCACTTTTTGGTACTGTATTTCTATTCTTTTTATTGATTTCTAACATTTTGGGTAAATATATCAAGTTTAATTTTTAGGTCCCTACTTTCCGTTAAAATTTATTAAATTCTTTGTAAGTTGTTCCAACCTCAAAGTTAACCTCTTCAACTTTTATTCTCATCAAATTTTGGTTCAATATTTCTACTTTTTTATTTAATTTCAACTCCGGGTGAATGTTTCAAGTTTATTTTTCAAATCTCTATTTTTCATTGGAATTTATCAAACTCTTGTTAAGTCATTCCAACTTCTGGGTTATGCTTTTCCACTATTTTTCCACCATTTATTGGTTCTATATTCCAGCGCGTTTTATTGAATTCCAACATTTAAGTAAATATATCAAGTTTTGTTTTCAAATCACTACTTTCCACTAAAATTTATCAAATTCTTTGTAAGTTGCTCCAACTTTGGGGTCAACGTTTTCAACTTATTTTCTCAGCAAATTTTATTCCTATATTCCTACTATTTTTATTGAATTCCAATATTTGAGTAAATGTTTCAAGTTTATTTTTAGTTCTCTATTTTTCATTAGAATTTATTAAATTCTTGTCAAGTTGTTTCAATTTATGTGTTAATCACTTCCACTCATTTTCCTACCATATATTGGTTTTATATTCACACTCTTTTAATTGAATTTCAATATTTTATGTTGATATTTCAAGTTTATTTTTCAGATCCCTGTTCATTGTCGGAATTTATCATATTATTGATAGATACTTACAACTTTCGGGTTAAGTTCTTCAACTATTATTACCATCACGTTTTGGTTATTTATTCTTACTTTTTGTACTAAATTTCAATATTCTGGGTTAATGTTTCAGTTAATTTTTAAGATCCCTACTTCTCATTGGAATTCATCAAATTCTTTGTAAGTTGTTCCAACTATTGTGTTAACCTCTTCAACTCTTTTTTCCATGATTTTATATTCCTACTCTTTTTATTGAATTCCAACATTTAAGTGAATGTTTCAAGTTCATTTTTCGAATCTCTACTTTTCGTTGGAATCTATAAAATTCTTATCAAGTTATTCCAACTTTTAAATTATGCTCTTCCACTCTTTTTTCCACCATTTTTGGTTCTATATTCCCACTATTTGTATTGAATTCCAATATTTTGATTAGATGTTTTAAGTTTATTTTTTGTATTCCTACTTTTTATTAATCAATTTCAACTTTATTTTCAGGAATTTTTGTTTACATATTCCTACTCTTTTAAGCGTATTCCAATATTTTAGCTAATGATCCAAGTTTACTTTTATAAATTCATGCTTTCTGTTATAATTTTTCACCTTTTTAGTAAATTATTTCCACTTTTAGGTTAAGTTATTTCTACTCTTTTACACCTTACAATGGTTTTATGTTCATATTATTTTCATTATATTCCAACAATATAGATACATGTTCCATGTCTTTTTTCGACTAATAATAATATCACTTTTTTAAAATAACAACAATATCAGTAAGGCCAATTATATATAACCCCTTATTATTTTTACAAATATCAATTTACTATACAATATTGAAATTTTTTTTATTGACACCCTTTATCATTTTCAATATATTGGGTCCTTAATTTAAGTCCTTTTTTATTAATCTTCGTTACTTCATGAGTTAAATCTGAACTTGAATGTATATGTACTTAACCTTTTAATCTTTAGATATATTTATTATCTTTTAATCATTTTAATTAATAGTATTTAGTTATATTTAAAATAAATTTATGCATTTATTTCCATATTTCTCTTTACTTTTCAAACTAATTGCTTTAATTTTTCATAACTTCAACGGTAAATAAATAAATAACAATTGAGAATGATTACAATTGTAAATGAAATTATCATGCCTATTAATTTATCCAGTGCACTAAAAAATTAACCAAATCAAAATTTTCATCCATTTGTTTATAAGAAATTTTTACAAGCTTTTGGGAAAATAATTTTTTTATCACTTCGTTTAAAATTTTCGTCATTCTATTTCTTTTTAAATAATTAATTTCTTTGACTTCAACCAAAATTCATTTTTAACAGCTTTGCATGCAATTGTTATACTCCTCAAACATTTTATTTTTCAAATTGTTATCATCAGATAAATTATATATTTATTATACGATTATTCCACGAACCATGAAAATTAATATGTTACATCAAAGTTTCAAAGGTTGGAAAAAATGATTTCTTTGTACTTGAAAGAAAAAAAAAGATTAGAAAAATCGTTATTCATTATTTTGAGAGATTATTTTAATCATTAATTTGATTATCCATACTTGATCTTTTGACCTCTACACAAACATTTGTTCATTTATCATTTCTCATTTTGCTATGAAAAATTTATAATTTGAAAAATAAAATTCTATTTCAAATAAAAAATGTCTAAATTCAAGTTTTAGATCATGATAATTTTAAATAAAAAATTAGAAAATTCTAATTCTTTTGAATCACTTTTCTCCATTTTAATTAATTCTAATTATTTATGTTTAAAATAACCTTATAATAAATTAAAAAAAATATTTTAAAAAATGAATAATACCATATAAGGATGTAGCCAATTGCTATGCTTCTCAAAAAGTTTTATCTTTTAAAGAGTTAAGGCAAACGTAAGTTATAACTTACAAAATATTTTATATCAATAAGATTGATGCTAATTTATTTGTATTAAAACATCATTTTTTTCAATCATTTCAACTTGATTAGATTTCTTTTTTTTTTAACTTAATTTTGTTTATACTTACTTTTGATGTCTCGATATATTACACCAAAGTATACTTTTTACCTTAAAAATAAATTATATTAAGCCAATTTTTCAATTACTGATTCGAGTTCTTCAATTTTTTTGACTTAACTAAAATCATTTTTAAAAGTTTTTACAGCTTAATTCGATACTAAGAGAATACAACACTTTAACAACATTTATTGGTATGAATTTGGCATGTCTTGATTGGAATGGCATGTACTCTTGATTTGTTGCCATTCCTTTGCAAATAAAATAATAAATGCCCTACTAATTGTTTCCAATGCACTAAAATTTAAGTAAACTAAAACTTACATTCATTTAAACATGTGTAATAAGACAATTAGAATTTTTCACAAGTTTGTGACCAAATAGTTTCAAAAATTAAATCAATTTACAGCTTCCACAAACTAGATTCCAGCTGCTGCTTATTTTAGATTTCAAGTGCCTACACATAAAAAAAAAAAACAAATGATATTAGAAAATACAATGCAACCACAAAATAAACAACAATATTTAGTTATGATTTTAAATGCATGATCCAAATTCTTAGGTAGGATCAAATAAATTTGGTTTCCAACAGAAAAATTCAGACTTTTAATCTAAAATAAACACAAAATATATTTTCACTTAACATACATTTTTAAGGAATTTATTAACAGCAATATTCAAAATATAAAAATTACTCTCGACTTGCATAATTGTTTGATGCAACTTTTATGTCTACTTTCATTTAACGACCAAGTGATCTTTGGAATAAAGAGAAAGATAATAATACATCAAGAATTAGCAAGATCAAAATTCCATTTACCCACAAATTCATTTTAACTAGTAACAAGTAATATAAAATTAAACAATATAGCAAGTAGATTATCATATAAAAAATAACAGGTAATTATTTCTTTATTTTAAAATAGCTACTCAAATCATATTACATGTTACAACTATAATCCAAGGAATTAAGACAAGCAACAAAATCCAATAAGCAATAAAGCAAATAAAATTAAATCTAACAATCAAATAACTATAATTTCAACTGAAATATTAAAGACTATGCAAGTTTTAGATCATTAAAATATCTCCAATAGCTAAAAGAAAAATGCTAATCAATTACATTGGCAAAAATACTCAATTAAAATTGAATCTTCCTTGCATATCTTTGAAACACTAGTAGAAGTTTCCATTAGTAATATCATTGAAATCCATACCTTATAACATTGCAATTAGCACTCATGGCTCATAAAATCAACAAGAAAATTATATAAATATTTAATGTCATTTTATGCTTAAATGAAAAAAAATTACATAATTCTTGGTTAAGCAATAGTCCAATTAACTCTTAACTGTCCCAATTAGCTTATAAATAAAAAATCAGGAAGTATATAAATTAACTGAAAATAATTGCTTTTAAAAGGAATCTACAAAGTGCCTTTCCAAGCTAAGTGCCCTTTTATCCCAAAGAAAAGGAAAAGAAATCATAATATATAAGGCAAACAGGTAAGGAAACATGTATCTCATTTAGAAATTTTCGAAGAAGTTGAAATAAGTTCACTAGGAATAAAATGAAACATAAACATCTCAAGTGCAGTAAAGAAAATAATCCTCACTGCAAGAGAAAAGAATAAAAAAAAAACTGGGGAGGCTTCACAGCTGAATTGCAATAGCTACTAGTTACATACTCTAAACATTCCAAGAGGAAAACCACAATAGGAAATAACAAGATCATTTATCGGCTTAGTTGCAAGATGCCAAATGGCCCTGAAAAGAAAAAGAACACATTTCATGACAATAAAATAACAACTATCAGTTATACATGGAGTAATTAAAATTATGCATGAATGTACTCTAGTAAGGAAATTTTTAAAAAATATAAATTGAGTGATCCAACTTATTTTTACCAACACCAAATTTCAAAAAGATTATCAAGTAAACATATTTGCATGATACACATCATATAAAATATTCATCACCAAAGAACATACCAAGGGAGAAACAAACCAAAAAATTTATCAAAAAGATCAATTAGCATGCCAAAGATGTGTTGACCAGTGCATGGAATACTGATCCAGCTTGCACATGTTAGAGCTATAAATAGTTCCAAAATTAAGGAATCACATCAAAACTCTTCTCACAATACACATCATAACATCTACTAATCTATTGTATTTTTCTTTTTTTTTTTTTTACTTAATAGAATGTTGATATGGACTTAATACAAATTAAAAAAAAGACAAAATTTATAGTTCTAACATCTTCAGAAACAAACAAAATATGTCTATGTTAAAACACATGATCTTATTTAGACATTTTATCAAGCAGAAAAAATCTAAAATTCCAATTAAAAAAGAAACAAATATTTAAATAAAAAGTAAAAAGAGATTGATTTTTTTTCATAAATGACCTTCTTGGATGAGATATTTAGCGAGTCGGTGAAGAGTGTGCTCGGCTTTAATTACTAAACCCAATTTTGATCTCACACCTATATCCTTAACATCCAATTCAATAAGCAAAGTTAAAGAAGATATACTAGACACAGGCATCATTCCTAAATTATCTATCACTATGTAACCACCTTCAACAGAACATCGATGAGCTTCTGGCAGCATCTTGTATCACAAATAGAACACTAAAGATTTTTTTTTTAACACTAGATCTTATAAATAGAAGAGAACAATACAAGTGGTTCAAATTAAATATTGTTCAAATTAAATATTAAAATGACAGAGCATGAATATGACAAAAAATAAAGAAAACTTACCGTCTTGAAATCTTAAGCTCCCAAGTGCCCTTGAAATCACTTCTCAAAACATTTTTGGATTCCATAGATGCTGCTTCAATCCTAACCGGTAACCACCATTCAATTAATTAAAAAAATTATTCAGATTGTTAAACACATAATTCCAAACAATTAAATAACTAAGGAGAGGCCAAAATTGATAACTTTCTCCTTAAGGTCACCCAAAATTCACACTCAATATTTTTATGCAAAACGACACCATATATTAAAAGAAAAAAGGGGCTACCAGATCAAGCATTAGAGAGTGAAGAATGGAATTGAAATTGAAGAGTGGCGACGCAAAAAATCAGTGGAGAGTGTGGATCAGAGAGTGATCAACACAAATTAAAAAAAAAAGGCCAAATGTGGAGGAGGAGAAACGAGAGTTGAGAGAAGAAAAGAGTTGGAATTGGAGAGGACAAAAAATTAGGGCCGGCTGTGCCCTAGTTTTTCACTTTACACTTATTTAATATTTATACTTTCAAGAAAAAATTGAAATTTTTTTTGAAATTTATAGATAAAATAATAATAATGTTTAATAAATATTTCATTTGGGCGGCAGTTTTGCCCGCCAAAATGAGAAAGTGTTCATTTCAATTCAATTTACTTTATATTATTATAAATTAATTTGATATTATGAAGTCTTACTTATTTTTAATTACTATATTATTATCTATTAGTACTGCAAATAAAAAAAAACTGTAATTATGTTGTAACACCTATAAATAAATTGCACAACATTTAGTATACAAATAATGCAACCACTTATATTTATGCACAATTACTATAATAATTTTTGACTTAGTTTTAAAATATAACAATCATTCTTCAATGGTATAACTAGAACTATAATAAAATACAACATTATTTCATATTAGTTGTATTCAAATTATAATTATCTTGGATTAAAAACAAAAGGTTTTGGGTATGAACCTTGCTTTTAGGTGGGGAGGAATTGGATTGCCATTAGGCTAACTAATAAAAAGATTGTAATTATCCATGTTACATGGATAGTTACATTTTGAATTTAGATCACTATCATCAGAGGGCATAATCATCCAAAAAGATATATATATAGTTATTTATGGAAATATGGTATATATCCCAAATTAAATCATGTGGGAGTTAATAGTTAAAGTTATAAACTAATAATATTACTATTTACATTATAAAAATAAAACAATGTCATATATAGATCATATACACATTCTGATAATAAACATTTAATAATGATAATAAGTATCATATTTAAATTTAAATTTAGTTAAATCTAATTAATATTGGTTGACAATTCTGGTTATTACCAATATAAAAAAATAAATTTTAAAGTTATTATATTATTAGTCACGATAAGATTAATGGCAATAGATCAAAAATTAACATTATGTATTTATGTGTTTGTTTTAATAGTGTGTTTACTTAGAGGTTTAGGAAATGAGAATGAAACTTATGTTTACTTGGTAAAATGTAATTTGAGAATGAGAATAAAATGTGTGAGTCCCACATAATTTGGAAATAAGGAATGGAAATTCCATTCCCATGAGGGGGTTGGGAATGAAAATGAAACCCATGTTTACTTTTGTATCTTTATAATTTTTTCATATTTCCTAAATTATCCTCGTTCAAACACAATTAATTTTATTATTTTAAATGACATTAATAATAATAATAATTATAATTATTATTATTATAATATTATTATTATTATTAAATTTTACTAACTTTATTATTTTAGTTATTATTATTAATTATTATTAACAATATTATCATTATTGTTGTTGTTGTTGTTATTATTATTATTATTATTAAATTTGATTAACTTTATTATTTTCATTATTATTAATTATTGTTATTATTATTTTTATTAATATTATCATTATCATTTTTAACATGTATTGTTATTATTATTAAATTTTATTAACTTTATTAATATTATCATTATTAACATTTTATTATTATTATTAATTTTATTTTTTAATTAATTTTTATAATAATATTTATACATGTATCTAGTTAATAAAAATTACATTATTTAATACTATGAGTATTTTGGTTAATTGATTCTCATTCCTCATTTCATTTATTTTGTCAAGTAAACACATCGATAACATTGCAGCACATTCCCATTCCCATTCCCATTTATTTTTACCAAGTAAACAATAGAATCTCATTCTCATTCCTCATTTACATTACAGTCTATTCTCATTCACAGTACATTTCCATTCAAGTTCATTCTCATTCCATGAAGTAAACGCACCGTAAATATTTATAGAAAGTTATATGACTTAAAACAATGAATAAATGTAACCATACAAATAATATAGTATAAAAGAATAAATAAAATAACTAATTTCACATAAATTTGTAGTATGAATTAATTTGAATAAGTGATTGTTTTGTGAATATTATTTAAAAATTGAAACATTAGATACATTATATTTATCTAATATACAATTGTTTTTTAAAAGGTATCCATATAACATATAGATACTAGCCTCTACCACTAATCATAATAAGAAAAATAATAATATTTTATGTAATTAGAATATTTGATACCATGAATAAGATAATTGTTTGATAATTATCCAATACTTGGATACAAGTTATCCTCCTATTAGTAGGTAGAGATTTGAGTCACTTTATGTGCATTTAGAGATTGATTTTTTATTTATTTAAAAATAAATATAATTTAATAGGAATCTACAGAAAAATTGAATTGCACTATCAAAATGTTAATAAAAATATTCTGATTATTTTTTATGTAAAATATCTTTAAATTTATAATATAATATTACAAATAATTCAATTAATTTAAAATTAATTTCATTAAATTATATTTAAATTATTATTCTCATTAGTATAGAAGTTTCATATTTTAAGTATCTTTTAATGTTCTTTAAAAAAAGTATATTTTAATTTTATAAAAAGATATATTTCATGTAATTTGAGGGGGTCTTTGGTAGTTTTCTAGTTTGAAGTGATTAGTTTGATATTTGCTTAAAAGAAGGGTAGCTATACAATAATTACCTTTAATATTGGCCTTTATTTTACCTGTATGACCGCTACTTTGGGTGGCGGTTATATGTGCAAATAAAAAAATGATAAAAACGGTTGTATGAGATACAGATGCTGTATTACAGCTGGACCCTATCGGTTGAAGCTAAAAGAAGCATGTAGTTAAAGGTCTGATTGGACAGAAAAGTACACGGTTCCTTGACTTTTCAGATTCTTGACTTTTGAAAAGAACAAACTACACGCAATGGTTACTTGACTTTTCAGATTCTTGAGCCCCATCAGCAAAAGCAAGAAGTTATTGTGCCTCAATTTTTCCTTTATTTACAACAGAAACTGAATATTGTCTACAAGCGTTAACAATTTTTTCCCTACTTAATATTACTAAGTGAGTTTCTCTCTTTTTTATTAATATTTTATTATTTTTCATTAAAAAAAAACAACTATAAAACCTAATAATACTTTTTCAAGTAATTTTAAAGATTTGATAGTATTTTTTGTCACCATGTTAATATTTTTAAGCTAATTTAAACTAATACACATCTCACTGCATTTTTTTTTTCAAACTATAGTATGTTTTCAAGTAATTTTATAATCAATATTATATATTTAATTTATTAATTACTATTTTTTATTAGCATGCATGAAATTAAAAATGGACAAACATAAGTAGAAATCATATTAAAAACACATCAACAGAGGCAAAGGTAAACATATTTAAAATATAATGACAATGACATTTAAAATAAACACAAAATTATTTAGAAATAAGGATTTGATTCACATAATATCAATTTGTTCCTTTTTAAGAATCTTTTGAAGAAAAACTTATTTTTCACTTCTCTATTTCACATAGGTAAGTAAGTAAAATTTGAAAAACCTTCTGATGACACTCTAAGTTTCAAATTGAAAGAAGAGTAAAGATTTAACAAAAACTCAACTACTTGTCCATGAGTAAGTCAAAATCAGCTAATTAAACTAATTGATCTATTTGAATAATGCACTACAAGAAATTTGACTTTTTGAGACGATGTCTTTTACAACAATTTTAATTTTGGTCAAAGAATGATACTTATTATGACAAATTTTTGAAATGGTAGCCAATAGTCTCGTCCTAACTTATGTTATATTTTTTAACTAATAATTTTTGTTTTGAGACTCGTTAATTGGTCACTGATTTTACTTTTCTACGACAAATATTATTAGTCATAGTAAGACATTTGTGAGACATAATATAGTTCTAGGCGACAAAACTATTTCGTCACAAAAACAGGTGTAAATTTTGGTAAACTATTTGTGACACATAATATTAGTCTCAAAAGCTATACTTATTTTTTTATAATTTTAAGACCTCACTTTTTGGTTACAAATAATTACTCACCGTGACAAAACAAAAAAATAGAAATCAAAAGTATTGTTTTAATTAATATTATATTTTATGAGTAAAACATTTTGTTGGCTAAATATTATTCTACTGACGCAACTATCTAATATCTGAATAAAGTACACTAAATTCAGTCAAACCATATATAACACAAAATTTTATTATCCAAAGCCAATATAATTTTCTCTAATTTTAGGTTTTTTTTTTATTTTGGTCATAGAGAATCACATAAAGTGACAAAAGTAAAAATAGTAATAAAAATTTATGGTTAATTTGGACATAAATTTTAGTAGTGGGAATAAAAATTAAATTAAAAAGATTGTATGGCAGCATGGGACTATTTTTATTATATTGGGCAATAAGTATAGTTTTTAGATTGTGATATAATTCTTTCACCATCAAACAATCTAGTGCCATGTGGATAAAAACTCTACTTTGACACATTTATATCACCTACTTGTTAACCATCTTTTCCCTCATATGTTAACCCTAATTAAAAGAAAGGAAAGGAACCCTTTATTTTCTATCTTTTTCTTTTTCCTCCTCCACGCCACTTCTCTTTCTCAATTCTCAAATTCTCACATCTAAAAAAACAAGCCACTGTCATCTCATCCATCTCTTTCACAAGGTCTGTATTTAGTTACTACTGTTGACATTTTACATTTATTTAATATTTTATTCATTGTTGAAATCTTTTTTAGTTAGATTTATTTTGATAATTTTTCCAAATCATCAAAGACGGGAGGCAAACGCAAGCAATTGGCTATGTTCTACACAATAACAATTGGTGATGGAGGTATAAATTATGTCCAGGATTTGACTTTGACTGATTTTACAAATTGGACCTAAAGAAAATACGGCAATGTTTTTCTTCTTTTAACTAATTTTATTTTGCTATTAGCATTTGTTCTTTATTTACTATGATAGTTTTGTTGTAAATACGAGATAATGTAGACAAAGTTTGGGGATATCATATGTGGCATTTAAGTTGGTACTACAAGGTATGTACCGAGATGCAGCCTATAAATTACTATTTTCTTATTAAATAATTCTTGAATTTGAAGAACATACATGGTCATTAACAAAGTGAATAATATATTGTTTGGTATTATATTACTTTTATATATATATATATATATATATATATATATATGTATATGTATATGTATATGTATCTTGTATTTTATTAAGTTATTATTTATTATTTTAATTTTACCTTGGATTAATTTTTTTGGTCATATATGCTATCTTTGTGCTTATTGTAGGATAAGTTGGAGATCGACAACTCTAATGTATTAGTTTGGAAGCAGCTGAAGAAGTCAATAAGAGACAACTTCAAGCTATTTTTATCATAACTAGAAAAAGCATTTGAAGAGTAACTCGCCATTTAACGAATTCATCGATAAAGTTCGAGGAGCAAGACAATTAGTTATCTTTTTCAATTTTTTCAATGTATTATTTTAAATCATTGACATTTGTACATTTGTAATTGAATTTGTATGATAACTTTGTAAAATATTTTTCACTATCTTTTTTTATTTAAACTTACTGTCATTTGCACATTTTGTTTTATTGATGTTTGAAGTTTTTTATTTGTTAATAATAATGCAAGTTTATGTTACTTATTTAGACTAATTATTTCAGTCACATAGCGTTTTTAACAAAAAAAAATCACCAACAATCTTTTGATACAAAATAATTAGTTACAAAATAAACAATTATAATTTGTAACAAGAGAAATAGTCACAAATCCTAAAAATTAGAGACGATTAGTTTTCGTCACCGAAGGCAACATTCAATGACTACAAAATGTTGTTGCAGATATATTTTCAAACCATTATTTGGACATTTTTAACACTATTTGTGACTTTTCAAACTTTAATTAGAAACGAAACATTTAGTCACGAAAAGGTATATTCTTTAGTGACGACAACAATTTGGTCGCTAGAACCTTTTAAGACGGTCTTTCCGTGACAAATGTGTGACAATTTATTTTTCATCATATAAAGTATAAGGTGACTAATTTTTTATATTCAGTGACTAAATTTTTTTATATTTGAAGCTAGTACAATTAATTGTACTAGCTTCAAATAAAAATCTAGTAAATTAGGATATATTCTTATGAATGTTAAGCTAAAAATTCTAGGTTAATAAACATCAGAGGATCCTGGTTTGTCATCATACAAATAGTAAGTTAAGGGGAAATGGTTGGCAAAACCCAGGTCTAGCTCTGGGTATGGCGATGTCCGGACACCGTTCGGGTGTATTTTTTAGACACTTGAATTTTATTTTCTTAATATTATATATGTATACTTTTTTAATTTTATAATTTTAAATTTATTTCAATGAAACTTGACATGAAAATATGAACCTTAAGTGTTTAAAACTTTGCATATATGTAATATATGAATCAAATAAATATAATTATTTAAAATAATATATATATTTATAATATTTTTCAATAAAATCCAGGTTCTGATTTAGATCCAGGCTTATCACGTAATGTCCGATCCGGATCCAAACCAAGTAGCTATTTTTGACACCCCTATTAGGTAGTGTTTGGCACCCCTCATTAATGTGAGTGTAATGCAACCTCATGTTTTTTTTACAGCAATTGGCTGCATTAGCTAAACGCGATGAGGAGTAGGATTTAGCTAATGCAGTAGTTGCCGCATTAGTCTTTTTTTCTTTGTTATAATAATATATAAATATAAAATTTTAATTTAATATAATATTAATTTTATTTTTCTTTAATTTTTACATTATTGTAATTATTGTAATTATTTTATTATTTAATAGTAATATGTAAATTTTTCCTATATTAAAAATATAACTAAGTAATGTACTATTTAGTTATAATTAATATATAAAAATAGAGTATTATTTAATAAGTTAATGTAACTAATAATAAATAGTTAAATAATATATAAAAATAAAACATAATATTATGTTATTTAGATACATTATAGTAATTGATATATAAAATTTTATTATTGTTTAGCAATTTAATATTACTAACAATAAATACTTGAATATTAATAAATTTAAATAATATTAATTTAAAATTAATAATGATATAAATAATAAAATAAAATATTATTAAATATCCTACAATTCATGTTCAACAAAACATGATTTTACATTACAAATTAATATACCTTGGGGGTTTGGTACCCCCCATTACATAAGAAGCAATGCAACACCATTTTTGGTGCACCAAGTAGCTACATTAGCTAAACCCGACTTCACGTGGGGTTTAACTAATGCAACCGTAGCCGCATTATATTATAATAATAATAATAATAATAATAATAATAATAATAATAATAATAATAATAATAATAATAATAATAATAATAATAATAATAATAATAATAATAATAATAATAAATGAATAAATATAGATTTTAAGCTAATATAATATCATATAATATTTTATTTTATTTCAATATTATAATTGTTAATTAATAAATGTATAATTTATTATTCAATAATATTATAATATATTTTCATTTTCATTTTAGTTAAAATATAGCTAAGTGGTGTATTATTTAATTATATTATAATAATTAATATATAAAATTGATTAATATTCAACAAGTTAATATAACTAATAATACATACTTAAATAATATATAAAAATATAATATAATATTACATTATTTAATTATATTACAAGAATTAATACATAAAATTAATTATTTTTAAATAATTTAATATAACTAATAATAAATATTGAAATATGAATAATATTAATTTAAAATTAATAATAATATAAATAACAATATAAAATATTATTAAATATATTACGAAACTTTTACTTGGACTATTTAGCACAATTTATTTTGTTAGTAAATATGTTATAATGATTGTATCACTTCATTATTTTGTAATTATCTTCTGGTATTTATGAAGTTTTATTCTAACATCTTAAGAGGACTTCTAAACTGATCTTATAGGTTTTAACTATTTGTTTATATTGTTAAAACTCGAAAGCTTTTAAAAGCGGATGATGAGGGCAGGAGCCTTGCCAAAACTTGAAAGCTTAATTATCAAGACTTAGCTATGTTGTAACTGTAGTACCATACCATAGTTGCACCATAGCTATACCCTAATTATCAACTCTTGTGCTTACTTGAAAACGCTTCCTGAAGAGCTATGGATCATAGAGAGCTCACGCAAATTGGAGATGCATTGGACTCAGCCAGAATTGAGAAAAAAGTTACAGGCTTTCGAGGAAATGGAGCGGCGTTACGACATCCAAATATATCCTTATGGAATCTGATGGACTGAATGACTGAGTTTTACTCTTTCCTCTAATAACTCAACCTTTACTTGCCTAATTTGGTATGTATTTTCCCACTTTCTCAATAGATACGAACTAGAGGTTTACAATTAATTAAGATGGTTGTACAAGTGCCAGTCTAATTGGATTGTCATACATTTTGGCAGAGAAAGATCTCTCTGTACTCAAATAAGAGCTAGCCGTAATCGCAATCGTAGAAATTGTTAATCAGTAGCAATTAAAAAGAAAAAATATAACTAAAAGCATATTTTAATTTCTGATATTTATTTTCCTTAACATTTATGTAAGTAAAATCAAAGGAGGAAACGTCGCAACTACAGCCAGAATTTAAGGATTTGCTGTTACGTATTTTGTGTTTTAAGACCTAACTCCAGTTAAGCTTTGGACATGTATTTATGGTTTGGCCATCTTTCAACTTGTATGCTTTACGTCATAAAATTTGCCTCAAGGACTACGCACTGCTCTTTAATATGCCAATTTTGCTTTCTGCACCAGACATTATAATTGCGAGCCAGTTATTAGGAAACTGCGGGAATAATTTAAATTATAAATTTATTGTGGTCTGATTTATGCAGGCAGGCTTTCTCATAAACTTTGAAAGAGGGAAAGCTGTCAAACCGACCAGGAAACCCGACCCAAACCTACAAAACCGACCCTGCCACCATTTCTGTTTCCACCCCACCGACCAAGAGAGGTATCGATCGAAATTCCTCGAGCCGCTGGTTATTTTTTCGTCGTCATTTCCACCAAAAAATAGCCAAAAGGCCACCAATCGAAGCTGTGAAGAACTGCGGAATTGCCGCTTCTGTTCACCGCAATTTGGCTGGTTTTTGGCCACGCCACCAGCTAGGTTTTACTCCACACATCACCAACTTTCATTTACGTCGTCATTTCCACCAAAAAATAGCCAAAAGACAAGAACGTTTTACTCCACACATCACCGCCAGCCAATTGTTGGGGTGATCACGACTATCGAGCTAGATTCCAGTGCCTTTGTCGCTCATGGGAGCTCACCACTGGTACCATTGAACTCAGCTCAACCAGAAGTGTCCAGCCCGAGCTTCCCTGTCACCGTCGGTTGAATTTTGGTCACCACCGACCGGTGAGGGCAATTCGGTAGTTTAGTAATTTACGATTTTGGAGTATTTTAATAATTTACAGATTCGAGGGTATTTTAGTAATTTTATCAACACGGGAGTTGTAAATTATACATAGATGTTCGTTTCAAGCTTTATTGTGTAAATTTAGTCCTACTTCTGATTTGAAAAATAATTATGTTGTTTCCTTGATTTAGTAGAATCTGCGAGTGAGAACAAGTCGCGGCGTGAGCGATAATCGAGTTTAAACAACGTCACTGTGAGTGGAATATATAAAACTTATTTTCATAATTTATTATGATAGTAAAGCACGTTTGTGAAATAAGTATTTTAAATACTCGGACTTAATTAATTTTTTCGACATGAATTTTATTTCACATATTGATATGTTGTTAAAAGTATATGGTTAATGGTTTCCGTATTAATTTTGAATAAAGCATGGTATTATTTTGAGTGATGATACAGCCACAAACTCTTGTACAAACTTATATTGTACAAACTGATGTGGCATTAATCCATTGGTTGAATGAAAATATAAAACACTATAAATAAATTATGTGGGCCAAGAAATATTTAATTCAACAAATTTTTATGCCACATCGGTTTGTCAGAAAAATAAGTTTGTCAAAGTTTGTGGATATATCATTACTCTATTATTTTAAAGACAAGAAAAGTGGATTCGAATGTGTTAATAAAAAGAAGAGTATGATTAAAAGATATATGAATACGAGTACAAAGAATTGTTTTTAAAATCATTAGACAGTACGTTCCCCTTCAATTGTAGTGACAAATATAATGAGTGGCCTTTGGGTCCCGTTTGGACATACATAGAGGCTTTAAGTTATGTGTTTGGATGCTTTTGTCTTTTGGGGCTTATGTATGTAGTATGATGATTACGAGAGATATAGACATTGAGATACGATTGATACAAATGATACAGATGGGATACATACCTTTAGGGATCGTTTGAGTACTCACAGAGGCTTGGGCCATGTACTTAGGCGCCTTTGTCCTTTGGGGACTAGTTTATGCATGCACAAATATAATGAGATAAGAGATAGCATTTCCGTATCTACCCATTGCGACTCAGGGCATGACAATTCCTTAATATTACGTCAAAGCCCGTCAGTTGAGGTCGGGTATAACAAGATTATTCTCTGAATACTTGTTTAGTGTGACTTTTAATTCAGTATTGAGATTACAAGTGTTTATAACTTAATTGATTTTAAGTGGTATTTCATTTTATGTTTATGTCAATATATGATTTATAATTAAATGAATTTATTTAAGTTTTCTTATGGTATTTTGGTAAAGTTATTTATTAAAATTAAATTTATTTTCAAAAACTACTATCCACTCACTGAGCCCACTGAATTTTATTTTCATCCCGTTTTATTATATTTTTGCCCCTAATAGGAGGTTGCAAGTATACTAAATCAACCCAAATTGTAGATATTTTGAATTTTGGCTACGTGATGGTGTTAGAAGCTATAAATGATTTTTGTTAAGGTATCCTGATCATCTCATTTTTTTTTTTTTTGGATTGTATAATTTTGTTGTATGATTCTTTTGAGATTAAGAATAAACCAATGTATGTTAATATTAGTTATAATATAATCTTTAGATACTTTGGAGATATTTTGTGTAAAGCTCATTATTTTGGTTGAGGATGCTGATTATTAGAGTTGGTTGATTATTGAATTATTTTAGGAGTGTTTGTTTTACATATTTACGGGCTGGGAGCGTTATATTTATAAAGGAGAGTTTGCTGAATTTTCGCCAAAATCGACTAATTAAATTATTATCAATTCAATTTTGACGAAGCTAGATAGACTCACCTTGGGGATTGGGGGGGGGGGGAAATTTCAGCACTTAGACTTGCTTTTACCTTTCTGGTTTCACATAATAGTTTCTGTTGCTGATTTCATCTCCATTCTTCAATTTCATTAACTAGAGAAGGGACATTAATAATCCTATAAATTAAGTGCTGATTTCATCTCCAAATGGTGATACATTAATAATCTTATAAATTAATGTTCTTCCTTACAAAATCCGGCACGCACTAATTGATGTATTACAAATCAATCCTTTCATGTACATTTCAATCATCAATTTGAATTGTATTTTAATTTTCCAAGAATTGTTTCCATGTCAATAAGCATCAAACTGCCCAAGCTTTCCAATGGACATTGGGATAAAGGGGTCTAAAATAGCCTACATTCATAATGGGCTTGATTTGAATTCAGTCTTTGGGCTACAAGGCTTGATTGGGTAGATTCTTTGCCCCCAGACTTTTATAACAATCCATATAGGCCGACAATAAGAAAATTTTTAAACCTACTTAAATTAGCTATCTATTGAGATTTAGTTTAGTGCTAAGGTGAACTGACCCTTCTACCAGATGCAATTGGTATTTATGGGATAATAATAAATAGTTATATGCATTCACAAAAACTTTACAAACTTAATTATAAACTTAATTTCTTTGTTACGCATTAAATTCTTTCACAATTGAAAAAAAAAAACACACAATCGACTACAAAGTCCTCATAGCATTATTAAAGTAGCTTTTATCAATTTTGGACAACGCATGTTTGGTTGCTGTGATGAATCAAAGTCAATAATGCTAAAAAAAAATTAATATTACAAACAAGGAAGTAGCTAAAATATGACCAACAAGAAAACAAACTGAAATGTTTTCTTGCTTAACGAAATCATTAATGACCTAATACCTAACTATTGCCAGAACAACTTCCATGTGCAACAAATTAATGACAAAAGAATAAAGGAAATTTTTTTAAAAAGGGAGATTAAGAAAAGAATAAACAGTTAATATTTGCCTGGAGTAATCGGGTACCCAATTCCATGCCTTCTAGTGGGAAAAATCACGAACAACAAGCTGCAAATAAGCCCTATTCCGACAGGAACAATGTCCAAAACCTCTTGAGTTTCATGTTTCGGCGTCGGAAAAAAGCAAGGCAAAACGTTCTTGTCTCTCAAAGCCACAGCCGCAAACACAAGGACAGACAAAACTGCATGCACACCGTCGATGAATCTGATCCTGTACTTGCTTAAATCTGGCAGATCATGATCTGAGGCATTAGGGTTTTGAATATAATCAAATAAAAACAACCCTTTGAAGGTGGCAAAACCGTAGTAGACTTGTCCGCTGGATGATGACTTGACACTGTCGGTGAAGGAGGCGAGGAAGCAAGACGCGGCGAGGAGGATGAGGAGGAGGAGCGTTAAGGGGCGTGTAGCGGCGTCACAGGACCCGTTGTTGGTGAAGATGGGAGTGAGGAGTTGGAATGCTAGAAGGGTTCCTGTGGGCAGAAGGTTTGCTAGGTTTGCTGTGCTAGTTAGGGTTTGTGAGATTGCTCGTCGCGATAGAGACGTTGATCGTGATGGCGTTATTCGGGTAGCCGGAATGGTGGCACTGGGGGTGATTGAGGTTGGTGAAGTTGATGCTTGAGCTGATGAGGTGGGTGGTGGTTGCTGCTCGGAGGTTGTTGTAGGCCTTTGTCTTAAAGACATTGTTTTGGAGTATAGAAGTTGAAAGTTTTTAAGTTTGGTGAAGAATAAGTTAAGATTCTGGAGGAGGAGATCGAGAGACGGATAGAAGAATTTGATGTTGACGAAGTTATATATATAATACAGGTCGTAAGGTGTTGCTGAGAAAAAGTCATAAGTCTTCTTTAGGTCATCATAAACTATAACAAGTTATTATAGGAATAATTTAATCACAAAATAAAGTTAAACTACTTTATAACCATGGTATATTTTAACCGTCAAAAATTATTCGTTGTGTCTTGTGAATTTATCGTAAACTAAGACGTACATTCACAAATGAACATAAGAAAATTTATTACAATGGCTATAAGATGATCTCCACAACCACAAGATAGCTAAGTGAAATAAAAGTTTAAATATTCAAACCGTATGCTATACGTTTATTTTAGGGGTTGGGAAGAGGTGAAGTGCAAGGTAACTCTTAAAAAAAAATGTGTAGTAATTTTTTTTTTGAGTAAATGTAACGTGTAATTAAGTATATCTATCAATTTTTTATTCTTGTTCTACTCTCTCCCTTCAGAAGACTTTTGAACGTGTGGCAAAATGAGGCATTACAAAGTCTGTGTTTAAATGCCCGAGATGATTTAGTGAAGACGGTGATCGCCTATATCAAATGAGACTTCTAATTTGTGGCTACTTGTTTTAGAAGTTATATATATATATACTATTTCCGTGGAGCTCCTAGTTAGTTTGAATCTTTTTGACATCTTCCAATTGAATTGGAGAAATGAGTTGTCATTTTGTAGTTACATTTACATTTGCGTGACATTTTGCACCAACTTGTTAAATTGAATATAGAGAAAGTCCCAATTGCTTTCCATGTGTGATATGGCCAAAAATGCTGGACATATATAAAGGTTGTTCCTTGTAGGAATAGTTTTTTAGTGAATCATTTTGAATTTATAAATGCTTAGGGGGACCAAAATTTTTATCTAAGGAGACGTGTTTTAATTTATGAAGAAATGTTTGTATGAAAGCTGAAAACAAGTAATGTTGCTTATTACATTATAACTTTTTTGTTGTAGCGAAGGGATTTCAATAACTTTTATATTAAGTAATTACTAGAATTATCAAGTAATTACTGTAATGATATAACTTTTCTGTTGTGACCATTACCGTGTTATGATTCCGGACGCAACACAAAATTACCGTATTAGTAAATAATTGTGGCTCCTCCCATAATTTAAAAGACCGCGACCTTTTATGGGCCTTAATCAGATCCGTCCATAAGTTATGGTTGTTGGATCATTTCATTTGGTGTGAGCTGATCAGTGGTTTTATCCAATCCTTCTCGTTTTGTTTTGTTTTTTTTTTTTTTGCCGTTGTCAACATGTGTTGCACCGACTCATAAACGTGTGTGACATGTGTTAGATTTTTATATTGTAATCGAATCCTCTAATCCACTGACCCTTATGATCTCGAATAATGCCTCCTGCATTAACTAGGCCAGATTTTTTGCAAGAGCCGTCCGAATTCAATTTGCACCAGGGCCACACTGGAGGTGACCAATAAACCCATAATTCCTTCTTGAATTCTGTAGTAACTACCATAGATTCATGAAAGCGTTGAATCTCATCAGCCCTCAAACAAATGTCTTGAAACATGTGATTGCTGTCAACATTAACGTTATTGAACTGAAAATTATTCCTCCAATACCAAAGCCTCCAAATAGTGACACCAAAAAGACAGCTCCAGTCAACATTTCAACGCATCTACTCCTTGCTTCGAAAATTAAAAAATAACCAATCCTTAAGAGACATAGAATAAAAGTCAGCTTGTGAGCTCGCTGGAATGTAGCAATTCCGAATTCTTTTAGCCACATGACAGTCTCTAAGCACATGAAGAGTGCTCTCTAAGTCCAAGCCACACTGATCACAAATGCCATCTGCATCAAGGTGCCGTCTCATTAATTCTAGTTTTGTCTTAAGTCTATCATGCATTACTGTCCAGATAAAAATGCGGATAACTTGAGGACCCTTCCATCGCCAGGCCAACAGCCAATTCGAATCCTTATCTCATGTTCCAAACCCGCAAGATGGTGGTAGGCAGACTTAACCATGAATAAACCTTTGCTGGAAGCTGACCAATAAATCTGGTCTTGTCCTCCAGTAGGAGTTGACAGTTGGATGGACGCAATTTTGAGAATAATATGATTCGGCAACAAATGACTGAAAATTTCCCACTTCGATTGGTTGTCCAACGAAATAAAGTCAGCCACCTTACCATGAAGAATGTCCTCACCAACCGTGGCAGTGGCATAAGCAATGAGAGGTTTATACTTAACAGCCCAGCAGTCCCACCAGAACCTGACTTTCTCACCATTTCCAATAGACCAGCCAGTGCCCGTAAGAGTTTTCCTCCAAACCTTGCCTACTGATCGCCAAAGATAGGAGCAATTTTTGTTAGATAATGATATCGGAGGACTCATAGGATCAAAACCATACTTCATGCTCAATACTCTAATCCAAAGGCTATCGGTTGAAGAAAGAAGACCCCAACAAATCTTCATAAGCATAGCTTGATTCATAAAATTTAGATTTTTAAATCCCAATCCACTACAAATTTTCGGCTGGCAAACTGTGCTCCAGCTGACTTAACTTAGTTTCCTCTCTTTATTATTGCCACTCCACAAAAAACGTCGGCTTGCTTGGTCGACTTTGTACTTGACACCATTCGGAAGATTTGTCTTCTGCATGGCAAAAATGGGAAGTGCTTGTAGCACTGATTGTGTGAGAATTATATGCCCAGCCAAAGAAATGTGAGAAACATTCCAAGATGACAACCTCTTTTCCACTTTATCCACAATATCTTGGTAAGTAGTCTTGGTAACGCTTGAATGTAGAAGAGGCATACCAAGATACCTACCAAGATTATTAGTGATAGTGAAACCTAGAGCCTTACTAATACTCTTAGACGGACCCGCCGAGACATTAGAAGAGAAAAAAATGGAGGTCTTAGTATTGTTCACCTTTTCCCCAGAGCAACAACAAAATTCACCGAGGACCGCCTTGATGATTTGGGCTTGATCATATGAAGCTTCAGCAAATAACAAAGAGTCATCCACAAAAAAAGATGGGTGAGGGGGGTCCCCTGGCGTGACAACCGAATTGGCTTCTACTTCTCCACATTGACAGCACTGCAAATAACATGACTAAGCCACTCGACACAAAGCACAAATAGATAAGGAGAAAGAGGATGACCCTGCCGAATGCCTCTTAAAGGTGTAAAGTCCTCCGTAAACTCACCATTCCATAAAACATTCATTCGAGCAGTGGTGATACATTCCATTATAATTCGGGTCAGATTCATCGGTAAACCGACCTCAACTAATGTCTCAAATATGAAATCCCAGCTCAGCCTATCATAGGCCTTTTCGAGATCAACTTTAATTGCCATTTGCCCCACTCTTCCCATTTTTTTCCTCATAGTATGAATAACCTCCTGCGCCACCAAAATATTTTCAATAATGTGTCGTCCCGGGACAAAGCTAGTTTGTTGCGATCCAATGAGGTCAGGAAGGATGGACTTTAAGCAGTTAGTAATCAATTTGGTGATAGCTTTATAAGCGACTGAACATAGACTGATGGGTCGAAACATCTTCAAACTTGCAGGGTTATCAACTTTCGGGATAAGCACGAGCAATGTATGATTGATATCTGTCGGTAGTTGGTGGCCATTGAAAACTTCCTTCACCATTTGGCAAAAAGAATCACCAACAACGTGCCACTGACTCTGATGGAAAATAGCCGGAAATCCGTCAACACCCGGAGCTTTCAGCGGCTTCATACTAAAGATGGTTTGCTTGATTTCATCGTCGTTTATAGGTGACATTCGAAACTACCAAGTGGATTCATCAATATTTCGAAAATAACCCCTGTAGGGATAAGACACAAAACAAGCGTGAGTATTTATGTAAAGTGAAAAAATAACCCCCGTAAAAATAAGACAAAAATAGGGTCCTGTCGATCTTAAAAAAATTATATGTCTCGAAAACTCTCTCAACAAGTCCAGCCCTCCATTGGAGGATGATCGTTCTACAAAGAAAACAAAGTTTCGACAGCAAAGGGAGGATGGAGATAATCCCTCAGCTCTTTCATTCCATGATAAACTTCTGTAAACATAACATGGAGTAGAGGATGGCGTTGCCGGAAGGGATGAATTCGTAGGTAGGGAGGATCATATTAAAATCGAGAATGATGATGTTATTATTAAAAGAGACGGCATAATCCCCTCAATAGATTTTTCTCAAAAGGTGCATGAACAACTAACCAAGCCGTGGCGGGAGACAGTGGTAGTGAAACTACTTGGCCGCATACAAAACACTTGTATTAAGATTGGAGGCTGTGTGGCCGAATATAGGGGGCTTCTCAGTGATTAATTTAGATAATAGATACTTCCTTGTGCGGTTTCGATCGAGAAATGCTGTTGAGTTTGTTCTTACTTAAGGGCCATGGGTTATCTTGGGTCATTATTTGTATGTTCAAAAATGGAGTCCTCAGTTTGATTGTTTTAAGGAGAATATTGACAAGATCACGGCTTGGATCCGTCTCCCCGGCATGCCATTGCACTACTATCATAAAAAAAATTATTCGTTGGGGAATGTAGTAGGAACAGTGCTCAAAATTGACTATAATACGGAACTAGTCACTCGGGGAAAATTTGCTCGGATTGTCGTCGAGGTTAATCTTGACAGACCGTTAGTTTCATAGTTTTTATTGGATAGGAAGATTCAGAAAGTGGAATTTGAATCCCTCCCGACTATTTGTTTTAGTTGCGGAAGCTATGGTCACATGATTTCGTCCTGCCTAGAAAGGTCGAATATTGGGAATCCTGAGGCTAATGTTGATCCATAGAACTCAAGTGATCTCTCAAGCAGCAAGTTACCATCAACTCCGACTGCAGAGGAAGCTACCCCAAGCGATCCTCGCTATGGCCCATGGATGGTTGTTACCCGAAAAGGAAGGAATCAATATGGGAAAAGGAATGAGAAACTTCAAGATTATGCTAATAATCAAAAAGGCAACTTCAATCAAGGATCTCGATCCTGGGTTCTGCTGGAAGATGAGGAAGGAAAGGAGAACCAAGGTGTAGAAAATAAATCCTCAGTTGCCATGTTGAAGACCCACTTGCCAGCAAACACAGATTTACAGGATTCCGTGCCTTTAAACCAGCCACTAAACAGACCTCACAAGCCCAAAGAAGAAAAACCCAAGATCATATGAAAGCCCATAACACAGCCATTCCTACCGAAAAGTCACTGAACAACCCCATGCAAAATCTACACATTCTACGTGCTCAAAATAAAGACCATGAACTACAGCCCTCCCTAACTCCATACAGTGTCCCTACATCTTTAGACCCACAACAGCACTCAGCCATCTCTTTTAATACCAGTAACCCTTCTCCCATTGACCCAAACCACACCATGCTAGCAGGTACTAAGCAAAACAGTTCGGTGTCCAAGTACCACAATCAACTCTTTAATCCTCTAGGAGAACCTCCTGACACTGGTAGGGTAGCTTTGAATGAGGATATGGATGAAGATAGTGATGATAGTGATTACCGGGGCACCAATGATGAGGAGGGTTCCGGAACTTCCACTAATGACACCTCTCTGGTCAGTGAGCAAGACATGGCAGTGATAACAGATGCCTTAGGGCCACTGGTGTGAGGTCTGTTACCTCGGTTTAACTCTAAATACTTGCACCTTTTTTCTTTTATGGCTTTTTCTATCATGTTTTGGAATGTCCAAAGAGCGGCTTCAAACGGTTTCCGCCTTTTGTTTAGAACCTTAATCAAGGCGTTCAGTCCTAAAATGGTGGTTTTGATGGAAACCCAAATTAGTGGAGCTAAGGCTGATGCGTTTATTAAGCATAGTGGCTTTGACCATTCACATCGGGTGGAAGCTGAAGGATTCTCTGGTGGAATTTAGATACCATGGAACAATGCATATGAGGTGAATATAATATGGAATCATAAGCAATAAATGCACTTCTAGGTGTCCGAAAACAGCTCCTTAATTTCTTGGGTCACCGCTGTTTATGCTAGCCCTATTCCAGTTATCCGTAAACAACTCTGGCAATATTTGGAAGGCATTGCGAAGTAGATTCAAGGACCTTGGCTGGTGGGAGGGGATTTCAACACGATCTTTTATGCCTCTGAAAAGAAGGGTGGTGTCAACAATACAAATCGAGTTTGTCCTCTGCTTAGAAATTGGTTTCACTCTAATAATCTTTGTGATCTGGATTTCCAAGGCCCTCGCTTCACCAGGTCACATGGTAGCCTTTACAAAAGGTTGGACCAAGCTGTTTGCAATGGTGAATGGTTAACCGAGTTCCCTGAAAACATGTTACTACATTTACCCAAAGTGAGCTCGGATCATCAACCTATTCTTGTTAAATTTGGGGAGACTAATTCAGCTTCCAAAGCTAACAAGCCTTTCCGCTTCTTATCTGCTTGGCTCATGAATGAGAAGTTTGGAAAATTTGTTGCCTCACATTGGAAGTCTAATACTACCTTTAGTGACATGATTCATGATCTCACTCCCAAATTATTACAATGGAACAAGGTGATTTTTGGAAATATTTTTCAATCGAAAAGGAGATTGTTAGCCGGGCTTGGAGGTATTCAACGAGCTCTTGAGGTTAAATACACTAGAAGCCTTTGTCACTTAGAAAAGAAATTGAAAAGAGAGCTGGAGGAGATGCTTAATCAGGAAGAGTGGTTTTGGCATCAAAAATCCCGAAAAGACTGGGCTCTGTTGGGGGATCGAAACACAAATTTTTTTCACCAGAAAACCTTAGCGAGGAGACGTAGAAACTACATCAGAGCTATCAAGGATGAGAAGGGCTCTTGGCTTTATGAGCCCGCCGCGATTAAACAGCATGCTATTGATTTCTTCTCGGTTTTTTTTTTAAATCAAATATCAACTATCAAATCTATTATAGTAAAAGCTTGGAGAAACCATTGAACTTTTTACCAACCAGAAAAAGACGAAATCTGTGCATCAAGACATCAATAAAAATACCTCCACCCAACCAACGTGAACAGAACCCATTAGAGTTACATTAAGAAGAACGCTTCTCTGTTCTTTTTTTTTTTTTGTTTTATCCACGAGATATCTTGGGTAGGGCCCCAACTGCGGGAGGCACCTTTAAGCCCGTACGCTTCTCTGTTTTTTTTTTTTTTTAGTTTTATCCACAAGATATCTTGGGAAGGACCTCAACATGTGGAGACCTGCGTCTGTACCATAACTCAGACTAGAAGTCCCCCCTCGAATAGGGAGGTACATGTTCTCACAACAAAAGCGACTTCCCTGCGACTCGAACTGGGGAGCAAACCCAGTCAAACTACTCAAGGAGACTCCATTGTCAATGGAGCCAACACTTTGTTGGTGCTTCTCTGTTCTTTTAAAAGACCCTAATACCTCTCATTTTGGTTTTACTAAATGAAACAGTGTTAGATATATATCCTATAGTTTCCAGATATGAAACTTAAAAGCTTCAAATCTAGAATAATATTTTCTGTTTAACATTACTTTAGCTGTTACAACGGTGAATTTATATAATGACTAAACTCCTGGGCTTCTTTCAACAATCATAGGCCATTATAGGATACTATGTATGGTACATTACCAAATAGGACTATATACGACTTTTATTTACTTATTTATTTTTAAATATAAAACTAATATGTATTTCTACAAATATCATAAAAATTAATTATTCTAAAACGAAAACACGATCCTGACAAAACCACCATGAACCGAAATGAATGAGCATCATCTAGAACAGCCTAGTAGTTTAACAGTCAGCTAGTCTACCGTCAAGTAGCATTTTAAAAAATGCTAGTCTACGTTCACCCTTTACAGACTTGAAAAGCAGAAATGTTACAAGGCTTATCAAGTATGAGAGTTAAAGCCCGGATTTCATCATCCCGTTCAAGTCCCATTGTTGCAAGCTCATCAACAATGTCACTTCGACCTTCTCTATCATCCAAGATACGCTTAACCAGCATCTCCATGGCTCGATTATCAGTAAGGCAAAAACTGCTCGATTGTTGAACAAATCTCTGCACACTTCTTTACATGATTCCATCCAAATCCACTTGCCTTCAGCATACTGAAAATTAATCTATGCTGCTTTTTCTGCTTTCTTTGCTTAGAATCAATGTGTAGGTTAGCCTTCAATCCAGAATTTGGTAACATCAAATTTAATTCCTTTTAATTCGAGCCATAGTACCGGCTTCCAAAGTACGATTTTCACAACGAGAACCCTCTGCAACTGCTTTTTCCAAAATGCTTAATAGTGCTTCTTCTTCCTTCGTAGTCCATAGCTAGGTCCTCTATTTTTAGAATCTGTTCCTTTCTTTGCACTATCAATTCCTGTTAGAATACGCACTGTTACAAGTATGTTTTCGAGCTAATATTTGTTGCTTAATCAAGGGATAATCAGCCAGAACAGGTTTCAGAAGCAGGAATGCCGAAGCATAAAACATTAAAAAGTACCAGGCTACACCATTAAAGTAACAACACAAAAAAATAATCCTTAAACAGAAATATAAACGCATTTCATTAGATAGAGGAAACAAATTTGGCAACCCGAAATAAAATCACGAATTACTCAATTACTTACCTTGTGAGAAGCTGCTGTCAAGGTAAAGCTACTCAATAATTACAGCACTCCAGAAATACAATAAAGAGGATAATCACTAATTTTGCAGCAAAGATTTACATTTAAGGATAGATGGGACGAGAAATTAAAAAAAAAAATTAGCCAGTGATTCTCTTCTTTCAGAGGAACGCGAGAAGAACAAAAGAACGGTAATTATAAATGATTTGGACTCAATTAACGCTGAAAAGGGAAAAAAAAATATAGAGACAAATCTTAATTATTGTTGATAAGATTCCTTGATCATAATTAATGATTAATCACGTTATTATTATAACTGAATTAAGAAAAATATATATGTAATTTATTTCATTATTTATATTTTAATTAATTAATTATATTTGTCACATCAATTTGTATAATATTATTTGTTCAAGTGTACAAGGAAAAATAATGATATAAAATTAAGGGTTATTATCATTTTACTACTTCAGAAATTGTCAAATATCAAATAACTATAAGAAATATTATCTCCTATCATTTTACTACTATATCTTTATAAAAATATTATTTTACTATTTTTTCGTTACAACTGTTAGTTGATCGTTAGTCGACCGTTAGTTGACAGTTAGTTGACTAACAAAATACCAATTTCACCCTTCATGATTAAAAAAAATATATATTTGAAGCTTATTTACAAAATAAATTTGTAATATATTTATTAAAATGGATATAAAATACCAACATAATTTTTTTGCTAGAATTATGATATATGAATTACAAATTTATCTTATTATTTTTTTAATCATGAAGGGTAAATTTGGTATTGTGTTAGTCAATTAACAGTCAACTAATAGTCAACCAACAATCAGAACGGAAAAGTAGTAAAATGATATTTTTATAAAGATATAGTAGTAAAATGATAGAGACAATACTTTTATAGTCATTGATATTTATAATTCCTAAAATAGTAAAATAATAATAACCCTATAATTAATTATTCGGAGTAATGATAGGGCTCTCGCATATCTTACAGACATTAAGTGGTTTGCAATTGATGATCCTAATAAGGGCTTCAAGCTTGATTTCTACTCGAACCCCAACCACACTTCAAGAACTCTGTCTTGACAAAAGCCCATTCTTCAAAAAGCTATAGGGACGAAGATTGAACGGTTTCCAAGAAAATGCCCGACACATAAGCTCGTAAGAACATAACCAAAGAATGGATTGAAGAATGCTAAGCCAATTACTAAAACTGAAGAGTGTGGAAGTCTTTTCAACTTTCTCAATCCGCTGCAAGTCCCTGAAGATGAAGATATACTGCAAGCTGCAGTGGATTTCGCTTGGATTGGTGGAGCTAGTTGTATATGTTGTGCGGCTTAGAAGTCTTCTTAGAGTTGAAAGGAGTTGTTATAAGTTTTAAATTAAAACGATTAAATATCCTGAAATGATTATTGAAAGAACTTTCTGATACACAGCTGACATTAGGCAATACATATATATATATATCTTTCGTTTCATTCAATATGGAGTACTGATGGAGCAATATTGTCGCAAGTAGAAGTATCTGTTGAAGTGGAAACTATATCACAAGACTCAATCTCGTCACAAATTTGCTTAACATTGATATCTTTTTGTAATGCTTGAATTTTTTCCAGCTCCATTGCTACTTCTTTCATTGTAGGTCTTCTCTTCTGTTCAAGTTTAAGCACCTTGTTGCGAGGGTAGCAATTGTCATGATTTCTTCTTTCTGGCCGACCTTCAGTACTTGATCATCAAGAAAATCATACAGCCGGTTCTCCTCCATAGATAGAATAAAATAAGCTGCTAAACCTGTAGCTTCTTTAGACCCTGTTAAAATAATTGGTTTTTGTCCAGTTAAAAGCTCGACAAGGACAACTCCAAAGCTATAAACATCGCTTTTATCAGTGAATTGGCCTGAACGAAAGTACTCTGGATCCAAGTAACCAAAGGTCCCTTGTACTTTTGTGGTCACATGAGTTTGATCAATAGCAATAAATTTCGAAGTCCCGAAGTCTGCTACTTTTGCCGTATATTTTTCATTCAAGAGTATGTTTGTAGACTTTATATCTCGATGATAAATAGGCATGGCAGCTGCTGAGTGCAAGTAAGAAAGAGACCCTGCAACTTCAGTGGCAATCCGCAAACGCATTTCCCATGTCAGTGGAAACTCTTCATTTTGATCGTGAAGATATTGGAAAAGGGTTCCATTGGAGATGAATTCATAAACTAATAACGGAACTTCAGTCTCCAAACAGCAGCCCAAAAGTTTAACCACATTTCTATGGTTAATCTGCGAAAGAATAACAACTTCATTAATGAATTCTTCAAGCTTCCCTTCATGAACTATTTTGGATTTTTTTACGGCAACAATTCTTCCATCTGCCAACATTCCTTTATAAACGGTACCTTGGCCTCCTTGCCCGAGTATTCTATTCACATTGAAATGATCGGTGGCTTTGGCTAACTCCTTTGTTGTGAATAATTTGCATCTATCAATACTGCCATCAGATGAAGTTAGCTGTTGCTGTAAAAGTAAACCACCGTTCCGTTTGAAGAACTTTTCTTTAAGCTTGATGTCCTCTCTTTTCTTTACCCAGATACGCAGCCACCAGACTCCAGCAAATAGAAAAGAACCCAAAAGACCCGAGCCAATACCTTCAAAATTCAATTTGAATTTTCTTTTCTTTCAAGAATGAGAAGAATATGCAATTTCGACATGCATATATAATAGGAATCAATATTATTATAAGACACGTATATGGAAAGTATATTACGCTATTAACATTTGTTAATATCAAGAGCATCATGATATATACAAATGGCAGGAGTCAAAACCATTATGTGATGCATAGATCATAAGATTTAAGATCATTATTGTACATATAGCAAGAATCAAGACCATTGTGTCATTCACATATGGCAAGAATCAAGAACATTATGTGCACTTAAAATTTGGAAGATTAATCCTTTATAATGTTTGACAATTTTCTTTTCATGTTATTGAATTTCTTCTATTAATTGGCTTTGGAGTCATGCATTCGGAAATAATAAGAATTAAAAGTAAGTTTTCCATGAAAATACGAAATTGAGAAACTTTCCCTAACCAAAAACTCCGCAATCAACATGAAGGGAAATTTTACCAGATGATTAAACTAATTAGGTGAATGAAATTTTATACATAGATATCAATAGCTGACGTCTACCCGTCGCATAGTTCTCTTAATATTAATTTTTTAACATATCCTGATAATTAAAACCCAGTAGCAAACTGTAGACAAGCCATTCTCTTTTGTTTTTTATAAAGAGCCATGCCACTACTTCTTGAATATATATATATATATATATATATATAATAATCCCCAATAAAGCCCCAAGCAAGCAGTAAAACTTGTTTATTTAGCAGAAGCTAAGTTGCCAAATAATTAGACTCTATTTTAGTGTAAAAAACGTTAGGCATACCTAAACTAACGATTATGTAATCCTTCCGTTTGGGAGTAATGCAACGGTAGCCTCCTTCATAGTTTTCACAGAGAAAATTTTCAGAGCAATTGGCAGTTCCATCTTTACACTCATCAATATCTGTCATGAAAAAAATTAACTATAGAGATAACAAGAAATTTCCTTCGGTGAAAGAGTTTTGTGGTTCCATCACTAAGTAGACTTTTTCCGCTCCCCTTCAAAAATGATAGAAGAAAAAAAAATCCGCTCCAAAGAAAATTTACTTAAATGACAGAAGCTAAGCCGGTTATCTGGTACGTACTATTTACAAATTTTATATCCAAAAGACAAATATTTAAGCCAAGCCTTAGAAACAATTAAAAACTCAACTTAGCGATATGGAATTAAATTGACATTTGACATTAGTTTTAAGGTAATTTTCCTTGCAAGAACATCTAGAAACCCACTTCTATCAATTTCACAGTGAGATGTTGATTTATTTTTGCTGATTCACTCATTTCTAACTTGCCAAAGGATGAATTGGAAATCCTCCAATCCAATATAACGGGAACTAGCCTCCAATTTTGAACATACCTTTAGCACTCTTAAAGTTGCCTTCAAACCAATCTCCAATTTTGAAAAACCGATATTAATGTCACTAATTTCGTTTAAATTATCATTTAAAGTCATATCAATTTATTTTAAAGTTACGGCTTCTATTTCACAACAATTATGATTTAAAGCCTAAAATACCACAATACCGACTGGAGCCTTAATTAACAAAAAGTAAGCCAGCTTTAAGAATCCAAACCTGTCACAAACTGGCTTTAGTATCATTCATAACATTTTGTACCCAAAATATACTTAAAGAACCAAAGCCGTGGAAAAGATTCCAAGCTCAGCTTAATTAAGTTAGAATATAATTTAATTAAGAAATTTACCTTGACATCCATGGAGGAAATAGGGATTCCCATGGTATTTTTCATTGCACAAACATCTAAAAGTCCACTTTCATCACGTTTACAAACAGATGTTGATGTAAAATCTGGAGATTTATCCTTTTCTAACTTGCCAAAAGATGAATTGGGAATCCTCCAATCCAGTATAACAGGTACTTGATTCCAATCTTGAACACCTTCAGCACTCTTAAAATTCCTTTTAAACCATTCTTTTTCTACCATAAATGCATATTTGCATTTCCCCTCCTCCTGGCTGCTGCTGCTGCTACTTGCTGCATTATTTGTGCTGCTTATAGAAATATTAAAACTTTTGAGAGCCCAAGGGACGTCTGCTTTGCAACACGCAATTCCATTGCAGCTATCATCTTCTGTCTTGTTTCTTGGATCACAAATAGAGAAGCAACCACCAAGAATGAAGTCATGATCAGCTGATGATATTGAGGCAAGGTTGTTGCAGCCGATGCCGGAGAATATATTGTCATAATCTGAGAAGTAAAAAGGGAGCTTCTCCAGGTTTACAAAACTTGCTTCTGTAGTTTTATCCTTACAAGATCTGATTACTGATTGATTTACTCTCATTGTGCTCTTTTCAAGTAAGAATTCAAGCACTTCCAGGTTGATGCTTCTCAGGATTGGCTTAGTGGATCTGCAGTCTATTGCATAAAGTTGATCAAAGCAACAATTTTCTCCAATTCCGAATGGAAATGGAATTGTAACATTGTTTCCACAACTGGATGGACAATTTGGCTTTGTTAAATGTGGTGTTGGTGGTGCTTTAGCTATTGATTTTATTGGCAATGTAAGCGGCAATATTATAACAGCAACTGCAGATTCATTTTTCAATCTGCTGTCACCGTTTTTTGCTACTGGTTGGGTTGGGGGTGCGGTAAGGGGAGATTTTATCAGAGCAAAACAGAGCAGTTTCTCTGCTGCTTCTTGGATGCAGCAGCCCTTTCATTTACAATCAAGTTGCACAGAACACTCGAAAATTAAAAAAGAAAAGCAATCCAATCACCAAAAAGCAACGGTTTCCCACGTGATGTGAATGGTGCATCAAGACCAAGACCAAAGTGACATGCTTACACGTTGGAGAATTAGACAAAAGATATTTCAATTCAATGATTGCTGACGTTTTTAATTACAAGGCTGTGAAATTGTAGATAGTGTTAGATATTTGATTCAACTTATTTAATAGTTATAAATATTTATTTAATTTTAAAAATTTTAATTATAATTTTTTTATTGGTTTTATAGTAGAAGTTTTAAAATTTAAATAAATTATTTTACTTTTATCAGTAAAAATTTAAATTTTCAAATTTTGAGAGTAAAGATTAAAAGACTTTTTGTAAATGTTAAAATATATAAAGTATCCTTGACAATTTTATATTATTCTTTTCATACATAATATAACTTTAAAAACTTAGTTATTAAAATAATTTTATAAATTTCTAATAAAATTCTCACTGACAACGAAATAACTAATTTTTTTAGTAAAATCACTGCTAATAAAAACTCTATTTAAATAAATTCTATTTGAAATTCTGCATCAAACGGAGTCTAAGATACATATGTGATCAGATATCAATTGTGCATTACTATAAACCATCAGCCAAATTTTCCGAAATTCCATTCTTAATTATAATTTGAAAACTTTTGCCTAATTGTTAGGCTTCTTTCCGGATTTTTAATTTTATTTCTAGAACTCAAAATTGCATGCCATTTTTTTTTTTTTTTTTTTGCTTTCTATTTCAGGCATTAGAAATTTTTTTATATTTAGTTTTTTTTTCTTTATGCTAATTTTTCGTTTTATGTATAGAAGTGAGCAAAGCCGTAGTTTGTCACCAACTTGTTCTTTTACTATTTTCCATTTTGATGCCTCTCAGGATTGGCTTATTGGATTTGCAGTCTATTGCATAATGCTGATCCAAATAACATTGTTTCCACAACTGGACGGACAGTTAGGATTTGTTATTGGTGCCGCTGATTTTACTGGACATGGAACCAGCAATAAAGCCTGAAACACCAATTGCACAAATCATTTTTCAATCTGTTACTCTTTTGCTACTGTTAACTGTGAGATAGAAATCTAAAAGAGCTGCCTAGCACTTCGAATTTAAAAGGAAAGACAAATGGTTATTTCTATGCTTCTTCTTTATTTTTCAAATCCAAGTTGCGTAAATTATTATTTCTTTAAATTAAAAAAATGTAAAAGAATCAAGTAGAGTCAAAAGTATGATTTAAAAATAGAAAAAGAAAAAAGTAAAGTTAAAAGTAATTTAACCTTACTCACAATTGAACTTCGAAATCATTCTTGTTGGATTTTGGAGCCAAATTTTGTCTGTAGCTTGCCTTCAGTTATTTAGGAGAAAAAAATTACACAGGCCGTTACTATCAACGAAGCCTTCTAAGGTGGTAGGATCATTCATTGGCGCTCTGGGAAGTGATTCTAATGTAGACTTTAAGTGATTCCCATATTAAGAACCAAAAAGTTCTATATTAAAATAAATTAAAGTTTTATATTAAAATAAGTATAGATCCCACAATAAAACTCATTAATTACTCTATTAAGTGACAACATTAATGACTGGTCTTACCACCTTGGTGGACAATAAGACCAGCCTACACAAGTCTTTCTGGCTATTAATAAGCCTGTCTAGGTCAACTAATTGCTTATGTCCCTTTCCCGTAGTGCTGCCAATTTCTTAATTGGACACAACCGTGATATAATTGTTGCACGGTACCACTCTTTTATCTTTTATTTTTTTATTCTTATTTTTTTATTTTTAATTAATTTATAAATTTATGATTATTTTATTTTTCATTCTCTTTATTCAGATATTCTACTCCTTTTTTCATTTAAATAATTAATCAATCATTAGTCAGCAATTCCTTTCAAATAATAATCTCGTTAATCAATCAATTACCTCAATTATTTTTCAAATTACAATCAAGACAAAATGCAGTAACTTGAATTAAATATTTAGATGGCAATTGTACGCTATGGTAATTGAATAAATTAAAAAACAAATCAAATCTACCAGTTATAAGTGATTGATTGATGTCATATTGGCTTAGATTTATGGATGAAGTTTAATTTTTGTTATTTTCTAGTAACTAATAATTTTGAAATTAAATTGTATTGTAGTTATTTTTTATTTAAAGTTCAGTTTGCACATATTTTAAAGTGGCAACCAAAATGTAAGGAAAGAAGATAAAATATATAGTTTGTAACACCCTAGGTAAATCTTACATTAATAAAGCACATGAAAGATACTTTGGGTTTATAAGGGTTAATTCACACCTTAATTGGCAAGATACGTTTTGGGGTGTATGGGCGCCTAGAAACAAAAAGTGGATAATATCTTATTTAGGTCTGGGTTGAATCATGATAGATGGTATTAGAGTGGCTCTGTGTGTCCTCTTAGGCGATGGTGGGCCAAACCTTAGCGAGGACACTGAGTCCCTAAAGGCGGATGAATGTAACACCCAAAGTGAATCCCATGTCGGCAAAACACGGAGAAATCTTTGGGTTTATAAGGGATGATCCATACCTTAATTGGCAAGATGCGTTTTGGGGTGTGTAGGCCCCCTAGAAATAAAAACGTGCGGGCTTTGTTAAAGCCCAAAGCGGACAATATCTTCTTAGGTCTGCAGGTTGAGTCATGACAGATGGTATCGAGCGGCTCTGCGTGTCCTCGTGAGTAATGGTGGAGCAAACTTCAAGTAAGAATGTCAATCCCTAAGGGAGATGTATGGAACACCCTAGGCGAATCCCACATCAGCAAAATATTGAGAGATCTTTGGGTTTTAAGGGATGATCCATATCTTAATTAGCAAGATGCGTTTTGGGTGTATGAGCGTCCAGGAACAAAACTGTGCAGGCGCTTTGTTAAAGCTCAAAGCGCATAATATCTTATCAAGTTGAGATTGGGTGATGACAGATGATATAATTATTAAATAATTTTATTTATTTCTTTATTTATTTTTATACATAGTTTTTATAATTAATAAATTATTTATTTTTAGTAATGTCATGCTAGTTTTATCTTTCAAGTTAAATTATTAATTGAGTTTTAATATCAAGCTGTCACTTACCTCACTCCTTAGATTAAAACAAATAGAGTCATGTATTGATGTTTGGTTGTATGTCAAATTTTTAAGTTAGAGAAAACCCACCCATTTTTTAACTGTTTTAATTATTTTCAAGTTTAAAATAATCTGGATTTATGTGTCTATTTTGAAACATTTTTAAAAATTTCAGTATACAAGAGGGAGTGTAGTGTTAATGATCAAATAATAGCATCTACTATTGAAACTACTCTTACATTAGATCTAATGATGACAGCACAAAACGACAAAATATGGGTGCCGGGCTACAGATGCACGGTAGCTGGACCTTTCTTAATCTCACTCGACCAAGTAAAATCTTCAAAAGCGGCTTATTTGCCCTGAGCACTGTCACTAAAATAAAATGGACATGAAATTTTAACCTATAAATAATAATTTTTCTCATCCTTTAGCTGGGAAAAAGGGCCAGAGCGCCATGTGTCAAAGTAACGAAAGACCTTATTTTCAACAAATAAGACAAGAAAAGACCGAAAAGACCAAAAAGAAAGTAGAAAAGAGAGACATGAGATGGAAATGCTATTGTTAACGTTTAACTTGAGGTAAAGAGGAAGCAGTGAAATCTACTGGTTAATTAAAATAAACTCCACCTTTATTCATTTATAACGCGGGTGGCCAAAAGAAAAAAAAAATTAGTTTAAAGCAAAACTACTCGCATTATTTTTTTTTTGGTAAAAAAAGTTGTCTCTACAACTTTTTGTATCCACCACCTAACAAACTCCCATTCAATTATGCAAAATAAAATGATAGAAATCTTTACTGTTTTGTTTCAGAAAATTAGTCATTTTTTCCCTCTCATTTTTCAAAATTCATTAAATTTCTCTATTGTTAACATAAACCGATAAATGAATTTATTTATTTATTTTAGTTTCTATTAATATTCGCTCTTGATCATGTGGTAAAACTCTCCACTCAATACTCATCAATATAAATTTCTAAGGGTAAATTGTTTTTTTAAGATGAATTTTAATTTGACAAACAACAGGAGAATTTCTTTTTTCAATTATTTTCCCGACAATATGTTATAAGTTCAATTTCATATTCTCTCCAGCTATATGTTCTCAAAGTGTACGTAACAACAAATGAAACCTCACCTGGTAATTATGTCTCTTATTTTATCCCACGAGTCGCTGTAACTTGTAACCTCAATTGATCAGTTTTCAAATAATTGATTGTTTCTTAATTCATCATTATCTTGTTTTAAATGAAGTTTGACCCCATGTTTATGTTGAAGAAAATACAAGCTACAAAAATTTAGGATCCATTTAGGGCAGCTGCTCCACCCTCTTTACCTTAGGAAAGAGCGCAGTTATCCTAACCAGATCCCTTATATAAAAAAATGACACTACAAAATATCAAAAATTTATCACCCTTTTTCTATTTTTCAGTCTGATGAAACTCAAAAACACTACTAACAAAAAGGGGGAAATGGGAGTAAGGGGGAGAATAAGTACAATCGAAGCAAATACAGAAGGATTCTTGCATATTTTAGTGTTTATTTTGTCTATTTCACATTTTCTTTTTCTTTTTTTTAAGGAAGAAATATAAATTCCATTCCTTCAGAGGCTATTAGTATAAACAAGTTGACAACAGACTTTTTACATGAACTATCAAACCTATTACGGTGATATATTGGACTCTTATCGACTGACAAAAAGAAAATTCTTGAATCAAAATATCAACAAAGAAGACTATATCATGTTATATACAATATAACTTACTGATCCATCAGTTGTCGCCCATAACAACTCAATTATTTCACATGCTGTAATTTTTTTAATTTTTAATGACAATGCAAAAATTATTATGCGTTATATAGGATGCAACATATCATCATCCAAATAAAGATACCTCTACCCGAAGTGCACATAACACATTTAACCGCAATAAGAATAATACTTCACTGATCTTTTAAAAGACTCTCGTACTGTCAGTCTGTCTCTACTAACTAAAACAGCGTTAGATTTCCTGCAAAGCCATGTTAAAAGAATTTTCTTTTTATTCTGGACTTGAAGCTTCTAAAGTTTCATTCCGTGGCACAAAATCCATCATTGGCTTAACAATCATTTAGTTATGCCAGTTTGGGCTTGGCTCTAACGGAAGCTACTATGCACGGTAGGTGATTTTAAGATACTATGCTTGGTACATTACCATATTGGACTATATACAACTTCTATTTATTTTTCTAAATAAAAAGCTAATGCTTAATTTACAACTACCATAAAAGTTTAATGCTCTAAGATGAAAACATGATCCTAAACAAAACTACCAACCGAGACAAATAAGCATCATCGAGAACAGCCTAGTAGTTTAACATCGAGCTAGTCTACCGTCAAGCAGCATTTTAACAAATGCTAGTCTAAATTCACCCTTTAAAGACTTGAAAGCAGAAATGTTAGAAGGCTTATCTAGTATGAGAATTAAAGCTCGAATTTCCTCATCTTGTTCAAGTCCCATTGTTGCAAGCTCATCAACAATATCACTTCGATCTTCTCTATTGTCCAATATTCGCTTAACCAGCATCTCCATGCTTTGATTATATAAGGTAAAAACTTGCTCGATTGTTGAACAAATCTTTTCAATACCAGCTGTCGGACTGCTATCAGATCTCCTCTTCTCACTTGATGTTTTGGAGCCAGTTTGGGCTTTCTCCTCTTCCTACTAGATGTTTCAGAGCTAATTTGATCGATTTGATGAGAACTTGAGGGTTGGTGCACTGACAGGGGAGAACTTGGTTTTTCAACCACAATAATATCAACACCATTTTCCTCTCGAATCTCCTCTCGGTTAATTTCCTCAACCATATCAACAGGAGCTTCAGCCCCATGCGTAGTTACATGGTCCTTTCCATAAATATTGACAAGCCTTTCATAGATTGGAAATGGCCTGTCTTTCCATCCTCTTGCCTCACTGTGGATCTACATTCGGTTTCACAAGTCAATAATAATCAATTTGCTAATTTCTTCTCAAGCCAAATAGCGTATAGAGTACACAAACCTGCACAAACGACTGCCAAACCGCATCATTATCAACCTCTACACATTTCTTTACGTGATTCCATCGAAATCCACTTGTCTTCAACATATTGAAAATTAATCTATGCTGCTTTTTCCATTTTCTTTGCTTAGAATCAATGTGTGGGTTAGCCTTCAATCCAGAATGTGGTAATAACAAATTTAATTCCTTTTCAATTTGAGTCATAGTACCAGCTTTGAAAGTACCATTATCACAACGAGAACCCTCTGCAACTGCTTTTTCCAATATGCTTAACAATGCTTCTTCTTCCTTCGTCGTCCATACACGCCTAAGTCCTCTATTTTTAGAATCTGTTCCTTTCTTTGCGCTATCAATTCCTGTTAGAATACACACTGTTACGAATATGTTTTTCGAGCTAAAAGAAGTTACTAAATGATTTATTATATAGAAGTGTTAGATTTAGATAAGTATAGCACCACATCTAATATTGGTTGCTTAATCAAGGAGTAATCAGCGAGAATAGGTTTCAAAAACAGGGATGCCGAAGCATAAAAGATTAAAAAGTAACAGGCTATACCATTAAAGTAATAGATTAATACTCTCTCAAGAAAACTATAAATAACAACACAAAAACAAAAGAATCCTTAAACAGCAATATAAATATTATACCAGGTAGACAAATACCATTGGAAAAACCTTTTGGCAACTGTAAAATAAACTGTCAAATTACTCAATTACTTGCCCTGTGAGCAGCTGCTGTCAAAGTAAAAATACTCAATAATTACAGTACCCATAACTTTGGAATCCAGTAAACATCAGCAAGGAGGAAAAGGAAAACAACTCAACTGCATCATCCTTCATACTCATAAAAAAGTTTGAAATTTACAAAATTCCTTAAAATTAGCCTAAAGATATGAAAAAAAAAAAAAAAAGACTAATAACTCCTGTTTTAGGACTGTTCACTGCAGCTCTTCATTGCCAAATCATACCTGCAGGCATTCCATTGATTTGATGATGCTCTTGTGCTGGTAAGACCACCTTGTCTAATTTCATTAGCTTGATCCTCAATTACTTGGCACAAAGCGATTTCTGACAACATATTTAAATTTTCACAAAGGTCAAATTCAAATATGACACAAAGGATAAGTAACTATCAGAATAAGTAGACTAACAAAGCATAACCTTTACTTAAACTATACTTAAGCTATATGGTGTATATACATATCATTCCTCTCACTAATGTCCATACCCTGCCTCACAGCATCAAGTGAGGTATTCAGCTAAAATTGTGGTCTATTATCCTATTTCATTTTCTCTGTACATGTGTACCATGGTTAGTGACTTGACTTGCATCCAAAACGATTGAATATAGGCCTACTTGGATGTCTACTCTCCTGTACGGAATAATAATAAATGGGTGTTTAATCGTGACTGTTGTTTTCAAAACCTCAGTTACAACTGCCGTGATAAAAAGTTAAAAATAAATCTAAGAAAATTCTAAACATAAATACATGCATAATATACTGTCCTTATTAGCTATATATATACATTATTTAAAAATAATCCTAAGGTCACAGTTATTACTAAGTACTGTTAGAGAAAGAGGTTTTTAAGGGAAAGAAAAATTGATCCTGATGAACCTAATTAAGCTTCTGTCCCCAAGACTCATGATCACTGCCCTCATTAAGTCAAAGCCTTTTGCCCTCTGCTCCTTTAAAAACTAAAGAATTCTATGGTTTCCAGTAATATAAAAGGCCAAAACTCACCCATCACTAAAACTAATATATTTTGTTGAAAATTGTGTATCTATTGTTGTTAAAAATTATCCCTCTAAATGAAATTTTTGGCTCCGTCAGAGTACTTTCATGGCAAATGATAAGGTTAATAACCAGAAAACGATATCATCAGCCACGTTCCAAACACTATACCTCAACTTTGTAAGTGTAGTAATCCCGATAGTAGTTAAGATGATTCTCAACACACTCTAATGGATTCAATTACAAAAACTAAAAAAACAGTTACTCGATTACAATACACGCTAGAAAGAGGCTAAATATTTACTAAATACAACAAAAGGCCATGTGTCACATGCAGTATAACGAGTTTAAGAAATACCCACGAAAATTAACGCAAAAATATGAATAAAAGCAGAGTAATACCCATTAAAATTCACAAAGATAATATTTTTCATGAAAACGAAGGGAAAAAAATAAACTTTCATGCACTGACCTTAAGAGAAAACAAGATCTTCTTTTATGTCGGAGATCGGATACCGGTGACCGGTGATCAAATTTGGGAAGATCGGAGCACTGGGAGACGAGAGATTTGAGTGAAGTGAGGATGGAACGGGGAGGATTATGATCGATGGATGGAGAGAGGATTTACCAATATTTTATTGATTTGGGTTAACAACGTGGGCCCCATGATTTTATTGAAATCACAAGTAATGTTATATATTTTATATTTCTGTCATAGTGGTCCCATCTAGAGCAATCGTGTCTAATCTTATCATATCGTATCAAATTTAATCATACAACTAATTTATTAATCCTATTAAGCTATCAAAACATGAATACGAAACATGTTAATCATATCAGCACATTTAACATATCTATTGGAAAAAATTAAAAGTTAATTTAAAAAAAACAAATATGGCAACATTATTCTCACAAAAAGGTCATAAATAAATTAACAAAACATATATGTGGCATGAATAAGTTTAGAATATAATATGGATATGACAGAAATAATTAATTTAGAGTTTAGTGTATAGTATATTAGTTATTTTTTGAATATTATATAAACATATAATCGTGATAAGATGGTCCAATATAGATTTAATACAAGTATTTATTGTATTATATTGTGTCAACTCATTTGTTAATAGTATTAATATTTGTCAACACGATTACGAAAAAATTGTTTTCGTATAATCGTGTTATGATCCATTGCACCACCTTTATTGCTTGTGCTACAATGTTAAAACAATTAAATTATTAATAGTATTAACCGACTTTTTCTTTTTTAATAACACAAGATATCCTAAAACTTCTATGGCTCATCAAATACCAATGATTTTTTAGAATTTATAAATTATAAATTAATTTATCGATATTAAAATCCCTTTATATTTAAATATTTGAGTTTTTGTTTTTACGGCTGGGAGGCAATCAATTAAGCAATCTTTTAACGATAAATTTTTTATTGTTGAAAAAAAATGTTATTGAACACAATCATTTGAATGTTAGTATTTTTAAAATTATCCAAAAATTTATTTACTTTTAGAGCCCGTTTCCAATAAGAGATTTCTCGTTTGAATAAAATACTACCAAACTAGAAAAAATAGAAAAATAAAAGTTTAAATATACTAAAGGATAAGCATACTGCATTAGAGGGCCTTTTTTCCCCCTTATCTTCTAGTACAGTCTATTTTTTACTAAAAGGAGGGATCAAGATGAAATTTAGTCATTTTTTTGAATAAAAATTTAAATTAATTAATGAATTCTTTGAAGAAAAAATCAATGAGGACCCGTTTTAAATACTTGAAATCATCTCTGTTTTCTTTAATGTTTATAGAAGGTAACGACTCAAACGGGTCAATTCTGTTTTGACTTTTGGCGTAGGTTACAGAAAACGGGTTCAGTTACTGGACCATATGCTCGGAGCAAAATAGAAATGGCAAAAAAAATCCAGTTTCGGCCTGCATCCACAAAAATTTGAAAGACTCGGATTCACATATTGAAAATTGTACATTCGGAATCCAAATCTAGGATTCGTGTAGATTTGGATCCATATCCGGATTTAAGGGTATCGGAAAAATCAGACATTTGGATTTGCACTTTTTAATTAAATTATTTATTTAATTGAATTTCACTTAAAAAATATCTAAATTAATTAATTTATTTAATATGTACAAGCATAATTAACTCTATACTCTTCCTTGAATGTGAAAAATATGTTAAGAAACTAAAATAATAATAATAATAATAATTAGAGAATATTGTAATGAATCAGACACTTTAGATTTTTTTTATTTTTTATGTTTGATTTATGTTGTGAAATCTTTATTTGTGCATTTATAATATTGTTATATGTTATTTATATTAAATTGATGTTGAATTGTTGATTATTAAATTATAATTCGATTTCACTTGATATTATTAAGTAACTTGTTGAATTTAAAATTATATTTGAATTTATTATGATGTAGATCGAATATCTAAAAATCAACTTGCAATCCATACGGATATTGCTCACATCTAATTCCTTATATTTTTTTATAAATCTAAATATCAAAACTTCAATATACATCTAGATCCAAATGCACTTACATTTATATCGTGATCTGAATTTTATTATTCCTAAAACAGAACTATCGGGTTTATATATAAAAGGCCACCAATCTATCGGCCTGATGAATGATACGACCGCGAAAGTATCGGGTTGATAAATAATGAGCGCGAAACTATATGGCGCGAAAATGTCCGGTTGATTCGGCTTCGACGGGAGAGCCAAAGAAATGGGCCAGAATAATAAAGAGGTAATTTCGGCATGATAAAGCCTACATGCAATGCAAATGGGCCAAAATATTTTACAGACTTCAAAAAAAAAAAAGAAAAAATAAAAAAATTAGCTTGATGAGTCAATACGCAATTCAATGGCATCTTCACTCGTTCGAATGATGTTCGAACTCCAAACAGCTACATGTAATATGTATCCTAAGAGCATTAACGTGAAATTTATGGTACTTTTTTTTTTTTTAAGAACACGATTGAGATTTTCAATTAATTTTATCTAAGAAAATATTATAATCTGTAAAAAAATTACGGCATCAATATCGTGATAGACACAAATATTATAAATTAGACATAAAATTTACAAATATAAAGTAAAACCAATAAATTCATACAAGATTATTAATTATTTAAAAAATTAACATTGTTTTTATAGAATCTTAGTGAAAATATTTTATTTGTTTACAAAAAATATTTTCTTTAATTAAACGAAGAAAAAATTACTGATTAATTAAACAAATATATTATACTAAAAATGGTGGAATAAGTTTTATTGAATTGGTTTAACCATAAATTTTATATTTATTCCAAGACATTTGTCCACTTTTTTTCCATTTTCTACAATAATAAATATATATTATGCAAGTTAATTAAGCATAAATATTACAAAAAAGTAAAAAAAAAATATTCTTATAGTACTAGACACATATTTGATATATCAATAAATTAGATCTAATTTTGATTTTTTGCATACTTCATGTAGTTTCAAACCTTTTACTTGTATTTAGAGATCATTCATGATTTTTGTTGAAGTGTAGAAAGATGCAAAATATCCTCATCTTACAACAATTATGAAACATGTTAAAATAATATTTTTTTCAAAATCTGATTTTGAAAATAAAATTTATCATTAATAAAACATCACATCTATTACATCAATGCAAAACTAGCATTATTCAATTTAAATAAAAAAATCAATAAATATATAAGGTAATAAACATTATAATGAGTTTTTATTTTGCAATTGTGAGCTTATTTATTTATTTGTAGTAACTCTTATATTAATTTACTTATTTATTCATAAGTTTTAGGCATAATATACAAAATTTATGTTTTATTTTGCACATAATGTTGATTTACTTGTTTTATGTTATATTTTTAAGTTTTCGTTTTATTTACCAATAATACATCAATTTACCAGTTTTATAGTGATTTACTTGTTTTACATTCGTTTTACAAGTCTTATGTTCTATTTTGAAATTTTATTTTTTATTTTACAATTAGTGTTGATTTACTAGTTTTATGTTATATTTACAAGTTTTTATTTTGTTTACCATTAATATATTAATTTACTTGTTTTACCTTCTATTTACAAGTCTTATATTTTATTTATAAGATTTATGTTTTATTTTGTATTTTATGTTAATTTACCAGTTTTATGTTATATTTATAAGTTTTTGTTTTATTTCTTGGTAATATATCAATTTACCAACTTCATAGTAATTTACTTGTTTTACCTTTCTTTACAAGTCTTTTGTTTTATCTTCAAAATTTATGTTTTATTTTATAGTTAATGTTAACCTATTAGTTTTAAATTCTATTTGTAAGTTTTTGTTTTGCTTACTAGTAATACATCAATTTACTAGTTTTATATTAATTTACTTATTTTATTTTTCATTTACAAATATTATGTTTAATTTTTAAAATTTATGTTTTATTTTGTACTTAATATTGATTTACGAGGTTTATGTTATATTGCAAGTTTATGTTTTATTTACGAATAATAAATTAATTTACTAGTTTTACCTTCCATTTACAATCTTATGTTTTAAATTTCTAAAATTTATGTTTTATTTTATAGTTAATGTTGATTTACAAGTTTTATGTTTTACTTACATAATTTGTGTTTAATTACAATATTTATGTTGTAACTTGAATCAAGATATCATAGAATGACCATTTATTTAATTAGTTATTTAAGTACCTCCACTATTAATTAATTAATCAATTACCCAACATAGTTCTCATGTTTCCTGTTCTGTTAGTGAATTAATATTTTCTATCCTGGCTTTCAAAGTACTATTTATGCTTTTAAGAATTTTGAAAGTATTTAAGTAGTTTCAAAGTTTTGGGATAAGGAAGGGATTGCTATTGAAGGTAAGAGGCTAAGAGTTGGGGAACGGAGAGAAAATACTGTGCTTTGAGACAGATATTGATGGAAAAAGAGTGAATTTAAAGGTTAATAAATAGGTCAAAATACAAAAAGAAAACTTGACTTTACAATTTTATTAATTAATAACATGTGTCCTTTGATTGTTGGGACATCAATACCATATTCCAAAACATAGTTGACGCGCCAAAAGGGCTTCCAGAATTTGTTCCTATATTGGAAACTTTTTTTTTTTTTACCCAAGTCAAGGACATTTTCTATTATTATACTTTGTAGAAGATACTACATTGTAAGTGATCCGTTGCTCAACAGTGTCTGACGACATACGAAAAGAAGAAAAAGGGCAAGAAAAATTCAACAACTCACATATTTAAAATTTTAAATAACGACGCTGATATCTTGTTCGAAATCTAACGAAACTATCGACATAAATAAAATTGATTTTTTTTCTTTTAAAATTAAACAAAAATCGAGAGATGGCCATCCTCCACCAACTCTCATCCAGGCGATGAGCCATCGTCCAAGCCAGGCAAAAAGAAAAATCTTTAAATTCAATTTAAGGAAATTTTGGATCAATTATCATCTGTCTTTAAATAATATGTCCAGGAATGAATTGACAAGGGGTAGGATTTGGTACCGGCACTTTTTTAAAAAATCAAATCCGCACCACAAAAAAAAAAGAGAAAAAAAAAAAACTCATCATGGTCGTTGTGGGTTTATACCTTATTACCAAACCTACTATAGCTTATATGGTATTCAATGGACTATTAGAATTCAAATATAAATACAAATGTTAAAATAATACATTCAATCAAACCTAAAAACACAAATTAAACAAAAAAATAAAATAAAATGAAGTGAGCATCAGACCATCAGTGTCTACTAGAGGGTGAGCATTTGTATACAAGGTAGAATTTTAAAACTCTTTATGACTAGTGTTTAAGCTTTGGATCAATTAGACCGACGCCATGTGATGCTGCCCGTTGCCCACTAAATTATTACTCATTATATAATTTATAAAGGCTTTAAATTTATGAATTAGATCTATCTATGGTATATGAAATCTAAACAAATCTGCACCATCCATTTAAAAACTAGCATGAAACAAAACTTGCTAATGCAAAATTGAGGTCAGCATAGAATCTGCCCAATACAAGTACGAATACTCTAAATTAAAAGAACTGCAGAAAAAGTATATATATCTCAAGATAACTGGACAACTCCTCTGTAAGTTCAAGACAAACTCATAAGTCGTGAGGTTTCATGCCTAACTCTAACACAAGTAAATGAACAAAATCAGAATAATTTTTGTCAGTTTGAATGCTTTGTAATAAACTACAGCACACCACTCAAATAAAAATAAAAGTTCGGCTGATGAAGAAATTAAATAAGAACACGAGGCTAATTTTTTTAGTCGTTTTGATCCTTGAAGATTTATAACTAATTATTAATTTTTTTAAAAAAATGCAGGTTCAGGTATTCCATTGATATTAACAATTACCAAACCAGCACTAAAAGTTTTTTATTTGTATTAACAAACCTATATCAGACCTCCTAATAACCCTTGCAATGATAAAGAATGCTTCCGCGAATTTTTAGTAAATACACTTTCATAGAAGTAATTAGCATCAATTGTTAAAATTCCATAACTTTATGGTTTTTTTTTTTAAAGCAAAGGATGGAAAATTCTAAATTAATTTTTTTTTATTTCTATTTCTTTTAGGATTAAAAAATGGAGCTAGCTAAAGATGCTTAAAAACTAATCAGACACTCAGCTAAAACCCTGGAACTACAAGTTCGTAGTTATGTCTTAAACAAGCACAATAGAATAATGAAATATGAAAACTTCTTATATACTAGTTTAAATTATAAATAGCATTAATGGCGCACTTAATTCGGAAATTTCCAAACAAAACAGTCAAGATTAATTTGTCAAAGTCTATAAAGTAATTTTTTTAAATAACTTTTCGCGGTCAAGTTTTAATAATTAATTCAAGTTACTTTACAAAACAATTTCGTTTTGTACATTGAAAAATTATTTTTAACAATGAATAAGTTCTTTATCATGGAACGATATTGGCCGTATTGACTAAGTAAACAATCTATGACTACATAATTAATTGTGTTTATTTTTTCTTCTTTATTATGGCCCATACTATTTCGAGAGATTTCATTCGTTAAATTTAATAATTCATTATTTTTTTACAATGAATAAGTTCTTTATCATGGAAAGATTTTTGCTGTACTAAGGAAACAATGTATGACGCATAATGAATTGTGACTGTTTTTTTTCTTTTTTATTACGACTCGTACCATTCAAGAGATTTTATTAGTTAAATGGAGCAAATGCTTGTGCCTAAATGTGTATTTGATTTTTATGTGTATCCATTAAACATAAGTGACATCTAATATTTTGGTAATAGTAGCATAGTCCTTTCATCCACAAATGGCTCTTCATCTTCTCCACTTATTTACAATCACCACATGGCTTTCTATTTTACTAATACCATTACTGGCAAGCGCGTTATCCTTTTAACTATTCGAGTTTTAGTCCTCTATCTGACGATGACATAACTTATCAGAGAGCTTACCCCGACAGCAACCGTGTGATTCAACTGCCCCCGAATCCTGCAACGGCTGGCCGTGCCACATACAACAAACCCATGCATCTTTGGGACAAGACCACGCGGAATCTCGCAGATTTCACCACTCACTTCTCCTTTGTCATTGATTCTCAAAAAAGAACCATTTGTGCATGGATTCAATCTGAGTTTAAATATCCATCAACCAGACAGTCCTCTTACCTTAATCACCAATTTTTTGAGATATTTTTTGTGCATTGATTAAGGTTAAACACCATGGATTCAATCTGAGTTTTCCAGGAGATATAGTTGGTGGAGGTAAGTTTGATGGAGTTGTGGATGGTGATTAAGGTTAGAGGACTGTCTGGTTCATGGGTGTTTGGGAGAACAACTTGAGTATTCCCAGTTGCCATGAGTTGTGTGGTGATCGGATATTCAAGGAAGAGGTAAAAAAAAAAAAAAAAATGAAGGATCAGAACCTAAACTCGTGTGAGATATTGCTCTGATACCATAAAGAAGGTAAAGGGGAGAAAGGTATTGATGTGAATATTTTCCGATCAATTTCTATTGATTGTCATGGTGTTTAAATACAAAATACAGCCAAAAATATAGCCTAGAAAATCTACTCTGTTACAACAATTAGAACCAACTTAGACTAATTCAACTACCAGAAATCGAGGAACAACAAACAACTAGCATAAGAATAGGGATTCTGTTATGTATTGTTATCAGTCAGTTCCTTTTTTGCAGTGGAATTTGATATCTTTAACAACACTTGGGATCCTCCTCCTACCCATGTTGGTATTGATATCAATACGCTGGAATCTGTTAATACTGTAACATGGTGGAGTGATGTTGGAGGTGCGAGAAGAAACGAGGCATGGATCAATTATAATTCAAGTACGCATAATTTGAGTGTTGCTTTCACTGGGTTTACAGAAAATACAACAGTGATCCAATACCTCGATTATCAAGTTGATTTAAGGCTTCATTTACCAGAGTACGTTACTTTGGGTTTCTCCATGGCGACTGGAAGTGCATATGCAGCCTTTAGCATTTACTCGTGGGAGTTTACTTCGAGTTTAGAAATGGATGATAATTTTAGTACTAATCCAGTCTTGCCACCATGAAGAAGAGGGAAAAACAGAACAATACTGGTTGTTGGATTGAGCCTTGGTGGGGGTGTTTTGATTGGCGTGCTGGCTTTGATCATTTGGGTTACTGGCATTGGGAGGAAGAGATATGATGAGGATGATAATAAAGGCAATAATCAAGGACTCAATCAGTATGTTGATTATGAATTTGAACTATCAGGACCGAGAAAGTATTCGTACAAGGAATTGTCTCAGGCAACAAATAATTTCAGTGATGAACAGAAACTAGGACAGGGAGGTTTCGGTGGCGTCTATAAAGGAATTTCAGGGGAAACAAACGCTTATGTTGCAGTAAAAAGAGTGTCAAAAGGTTCGAAACAGGGGATAAAGGAGTATGCTTCTGAAGTGAAAGTCATTAGTAGATTGAGGCATAGGAATTTAGTACAACTTTTGGGTTGGTGCCATGAGAAAAATGAGCTGTTGCTTGTTTATGAATTCATGCCTAATGGCAGCTTGGATTCACATCTTTTCGAAGAAAATAGGTTTTTAACATAGGAGTTGAGGTATAAAATTGCTCAAGACTTGGCTGCAGGATTACTTTACTTGCAAGAAGAATGGGATCAATGTGTACTACATGGAGATATAAAATCAAGCAACATCATGTTAGATTCAAATTTCAAAGCCAAGATTGGAGATTTTGGCTTGGCAAGGCTTGTAGAACATAGCAAAGGGTCTGAAACAACCGTTTTGGCAGGAACATTGGGCTACATGGCGCCTGAATGTGCCATGTCAGGGAAAGCAAAGAATCTGATGTCTACAGCTTTGGCATTGTTGTTTTGGAAATCGCTTGTGGGAGAAAATCCATCGACCAAACAATGGCCAAACAAGGAAATGTGTCTTTGTTGCAGTGGGTTTGGGAGCTCTATAGTGATGGAAAGCTCCTTCAGGGGGCTGATCCGAGACTATGCGGAGAGTTTGATGAGCAAGAGGTCGAGCGTTTGATGATGGTTGGGCTGTGGTGTGCTCATCCAGATGAAAGTCTGAGGGGTTCCATGGGGGAGGCAATTCGTGTGCTTAACTTTGAAGCTCCGTTGCCTATTCTTCCTCCGAAGATGCCAGTGCCAACGTATCTCTATCCGCCTGTGGGTATGCTGATTATTGATGGTATTGATTCAAAGGGAAGGACAATGTGAAAAGTGAAGTCCTTTTATGCTGACGAAAAACTTGGCAAGCAAAATTTGGCATGCATGAATTGATTAAGCTAATAGAAACTGAAAGTCGAGAATACTCAATTGTCATTTGTTTTTTTGGTGTAAGCCATGTGGTATCCAGCGACCGTATTGGGCCCGATTAATCCGGATTGGGTGTAGTCACAGTTAAGACTCTTTATCCCTCTAAAATTTTCCCATGCCGTTAAGGTTTAAAAAAAAGAAAAAGAAAAAAGCTGCTGTAAGAATGAAAACTAGTGTTGTGATGTGAGTGTGCATGTAATATACGAGCTTGGATGCCTTAATATTAGCATTCTCATTTTCACAATTTGCTTCACAATAAAAGCTTTCCACGATAGGTTGTTGGATATATTCTTTCATTTTGGTCCTTCCTCATGGAGAAAGAGGTTTTCATATATACATTCCAACTTTTCGGATTAAAGTTAATAGTCGCTCAATATTATTTTTTTCCCTAACTTAAATGTAACATCACTCAAAATGAAATTGTATATTTGTGGTATATATTTTCCTAAAACGTACCATATTTGGCTACCACTACGATATTCAAACCACAATTTTTTTGAGATCATTTTGCCAAAAATATTTTATGGAGAAATATGATTCTCTCTTGATCTGAATTTTTCTTGAGTAAAAATTTATGATTGATTGGTGGTTAATAAATTTAAAATTTAAATAAGTTAAATCATATCCACAAACTATTATTACAAGATACAGAACATAAGATTGTTAAAAGTTCAGGAGTGATTAGATCATAAAAGGATCCTAATCCTTTTATAAAATGCCCAAGTGCTTTTGCTTTTAAAGGAGGCACAAATCCTGCTCATTTTCTAAGGGGCAGATCCATTCATCCCCTGGGTAGCCAATCCCATAAGAATTTATTTTTCCCTTAAATTCGTATTTATTTTAAAAAAATGACAATATTACATTACAATTTACAAAATTTAACTCGCTATTCATTTTTACCCCGAGGGACAGAAAATAAAAAAATGTCTTTTGTAGTGGTTTTATGTGGTAAAATATTTCAAGTTTTTCCGAACACGATAATGTACTTCCGACAAATATTGATCAACGGGCTTCTTGAATCGATTCCATAGTATTCTTTTGACATCCATTCTTCAATCAACATTTATATTATTTATCTGTCTATAAGAAAATTGTAATCAATTGATAGATTAATAAGTACAGTTTATTGTTAACATCACCTTGTTCATTTTTTTTTTTTTTTTACTTTTTTTCCCCACGTATTAGTTGATAGATAAACATCACCTTGTTTATATTTATATAAAATGCCCAAGTGCAAATTGTAAAATCTATATATATATATAAAGATAGGACTTGGGGAGGTGATGTGGCATCACCATTTCTCATCTTTATATATTCTCTATTATTTAATAAATAGAGAATTTTTCTTTTGAATTTAGTTTTTCATCTTCTCATAATTAATTTGATTGTTCTTTAAATTTTATTATGCTAGCAATTAAACTTTAGTGGCTTAAAATACATCAATTAATTAACATAGGAAGAGAGATTCTTTCATCTTCCCTCAATAATGCCACTAGGGTCTAATTCTTTGTACATATCTCTTCCTCTTCCTATTTAAATCCAATAATATATAACTATTAATAATAATTAATTATAAGTCTTTTGAAACATTCATTTCTTTTATTATGCTTGCAATTAAACTTTAATGACTTAAAATACATCAATTAATTAACATAGGAAGAAATGTTCTTTCATCTTCCCTCAACAATGTCACTAGGGCCTAATTTTAATGTCATAATCTCATATTTAATTATGCACCCTTTTGTTTAGTGTCTTTAAATCCAACAATATATAACTAATAATAATAATTAATTATAAGTCTTTTGAAACATTCATTTTTTTTATTATGCTAGCAATTAAACTTTAGTGACTTAAAATACATCAATTAATTAACATAGGAAGAGATATTCTTTCATCTTCCCTCAACAATGTCACTAGGGCCTAATTTCAATGCCACAATCTCATATTTAATAATGCAACCTTTTATTTAGTGTTTTTGGGTTATTCAAATTTTATTATTATATAATTGGGATAGCTTAATTTGGGCAGGCCTAGAAGCCCAAGAGTTTCGTTCAATCCAAAAGTTGGTGAAAATGTTAGCGTGAGCGTAAGAAGACAAATACATACATACATGTATACTAAATGTATGCACTCCCACCCTAAATTAAATGTATGCTGTTAGGCTTAAACCGGCGACCTCTTGCATCTACTGCAAGAGCCACTTGAAATATCTTTTAGGAATAAATTAACCATTTTATCCTTATTTATTAATTTTTTAACCACGTTAAAAATCTATAGAAAAATTTGGGAGTTTTTCAGATTTGCTCTCCCGTAGACATTTAATTTCCTCACTTTTAACAAACTTTCTACTAATATTTTTTCGTAACTTTAGCAAAATATTTCTTACATCATTATATAATCTCTTCACTTTTAAGATCTTGTAACTAAATAAGCAATTAATTGGAGGCTTGATTGAGTGATCTTCAAGCAGAGTTTTTTGACAAGTCAATTGATTTGAAGTAAGTAGGAGCTAAAAAAAAAAATCCTGTAATTAATAATAAAATTTTCAAAAATTAATGTCCAATGATGGGGTTATAATTGCATGGCGTCATGTAAATAAAGCATAGAAGTAATACTGTGTTGGGTTTATAATTTAGATTAAAATTTCAAAAATCAAAGTTTGATGGGGGTTATGGTTGCAGGGCACCCTCAAACAAAAATAATTTATTGGGATGTTGTAAGGTAATATTAGAATTTGAACATTAAACATTTTCTTTAATATTCTTTGTAATGAACATCTAAGGGGGAATGTTATACATTTATTAAAATAAATGTAGATGTTCATAACATACATCTCTTATTCTCCCCACTATCTCCCATTAGCAACCTTTAACTTCCATATAACTCCCACTATCTCACAAGGAATTATGATCCATAATTTTTCATTAATTTCATGGAGTGATTATGTAACTATAAAAGGAAAGCTCATCTTTTTGTTTTGTACACACATAATTGGAATGAATAAAATCACTCTATAATATATCTTTATCTTGCGTTACTTCTTTATTTGTATTGTTGGCTAATAGCTTTTTTTTTTTTTTTACAAAGCTGTCTCATCTTAAAAAAATCAATTCATATTTTTTATCAGTTTCATCAAGTGTAAAGTAAGAAAAAAGGATAATACTAAATTCTTTTTTCAAAGCCGCGTGAAACGCGGTTCTATTTTCTAGTTTATATATAAACGTAAAGAAAATTCTGAGGTTTTCGGCAACATGTGCCGTGTTAAGTATACGGTTCGTGTGTAATCGTTAAACGTGTTCTTGGGTTGGATTGTACATAAGATTTTTAACTTTAATTTACTGAACAATAAATTAAGTTTAGTACAAAACGTTTGATTAATTCAAATTTAATTGTAAAATAATATAAAATAAATTTATATTTTCATATAATTTTATTAATAAAATTTTACATTTGTATAATTATAATTATATTATTATTCAATTAGTAAACAGTTGAATTATATAATAATCGAAATATTTAAGGCTAAAAATTTATTCAAGGATTAAGAAGAAACTAAAATGATCATTTTCTCTTCCCAAAAAATTGTTAGTTCTTTTTGTTATGTTTGGGAGCACGATAAATTGTGGAATTAGATTAAATTAGATTAGATTAGACTGTAGGACTAAAAAATTAATCTTATCCAATGTCATGTTTGGTTGTTAGGACTAGTAGATTAGCTCAAATTTTAGTCCAAAACTAAGACTATACTTGGGAGCCGGATAAAAATGTGGGATTGAATTTCATTTTAAGACTAAAAAATTAATGCTATCTAATGTCCTGTTTGGCTATCAGGACTAGCAGATTAGCCCAAATTTTAGTCTAAAACTAATGAGATTATTAATTCTTATTTTCATGTGGGTTTAGGTAAGATAAGACTAGGAGAAAAATTATTGTTCTGTTTATCACTCTTTTCTTTCTCAATTAAACTAATATTTAACATATGATAAATATAGAAACTTAAATTCGTAATTATTTTATGCTGGAATTTTATATTATATTAATTATTAAAATTTTAAATCAATTAAATTATTTGAACTAGTATTAACATAAGATTAAATATCAAAATTTTATTCAATAATTTATTTAAACGAGTATTGAATATTAAACATAAAAACATTCAATTATTTACTTACAATAATATTGAATATTAAATATTAAATTCCAAAATTAGTGGAATATTATTTAAATGGTTATTTTAGTTTCATTAAATTAAATTTAACAAGCCCTTATTTTAAAAAATGTCAACCGTATTGAGTTTTAGAAAGAAAATTTAAACACTCCACTGGCAATTATGTAATACAATGAAGCAATACTTTAACAATAAAAATTATGAAACACATACTTACTGCTGAAGCTTAAAACAATAATCTCAAACAATGTAATTTACCATACACTAAGATGTCTTTTCGTCCAACTAATTATTTCATCTGCACAGTTAAACTGAGCTTATTTTATAAGCCAGAACAATCTCAGTAGGGTACCAGTGCTGCAAATCATTTTGTGGCCAAAATTTAAAAAAAAGTGAAAAAAAAAGAAAAAGGATAAAAAGCCCCTATGCTTTGGTTCATTTGGGTTATTTCAAACTCAACCTCTTATAATTTTACGGAACATTGATCTCTTTTTTCTACTAGATGCTCGAATTCCGTTTAGCTCCGTTGAAACTTCTTCCATTGTAGGTCTTTTCTTACCATTCGAGTCTAAGCATCTTTCTGCAAGGTTAGCAAATGCCATGATCTGATTTTTCTTTCCCAGCTTCATCACTTGATCATCAAGAATATCGTACAGACGATTCTTTCTCATAGAATGGACAAAATATGCAGCCAAACTTACATTTTCTTGTGAAGTATTACCTGCCGAAAATATTGGCTTCTTTCCTGTTAAAAGTTCAACAAGAACTACTCCAAAGCTATAGACATCACTCTTATCCGTCAATTGGCTTGATTGATGGTACTCTGGGTCCAAGTACCCAAAGGTCCCTTGTATTTTTGTTGTCACATGAGTTTGATCCATAGCAATAAATTTTGAGGTCCCAAAGTCTGCAACTTTTGCTCTGTATCTTTCGTCTAAGAGTATATTTGTTGACTTGATGTCTCGATGATAAATCGGAGAGGACGCTGCCGAGTGCAAATAAGCAAGTGCTCCCGCAACTTCTGTGGCAATCCGCAAACGCATTTCCCACGTTAGCGGAAAATCTTCATTTGGAAGGCGATCATGAAGATGCTGGTAAAGGGTTCCATTGGAGATAAATTCATAAACTAGTAAAGGAACTTCGGTCTCCAAACAACATCCTAAGAGCTTAGCCACATTCCTATGATTAATTTGCGAAAGAATGACAATCTCATTAATGAATTCTTCGAGCTTTAATAGTTCTTCATCATCTACAGCTAATTTGGATTTCTTTACTGCTATGATTCGTCCATCTTCAAGCATTCCCTTGTAGACAGTACCTTGGCCTCCCTGACCAAGTATTCTGTTCACATTAAAATAGTTAGTTGCCTTATCTAACTCCTTTGAACTGAACAATTTGCATCTGTCAATAACGCTGCCATCATATGAATTTAACATTTCTTGTAAAAGTAAACCCCGTTTTGTTTGAAGAATTTCTCTTTGAGTCTGATATCCATTCTTTTCTTTCTTATGATCCGAAACAAAATTCTGCCGATAACTTGAAAGAGAAATACAAGCGATGTGCTGATTGTAGCTACGAATACAGAAGGGATATATTATATAACGATTGCATATCATCATGTAGTTTTGGTACGTGATCAAAAAGTTAAAACTTTGAATTCGAACTTTGTAAATGTAATACCATTGAATTCAAAGTCCCTATCTAGACTGAGGTGGCAAAGAATACTGCATTATCTCGTGAGGTCACGTGATAATTAGTTATTGAGCATATCACTTTTCATCCAAGTGGTGAATTTGTATTGATGTAACAAGAATCGGGATTCAAACTTTGTTTCCCGACTTTGTAAGTATTTTTCAACTGCTCTTTCATCAAACTTCGTATCCTAAATGATGTATTTGCAATCATTACTTGCCAAGTGTAGAGTGTTGGTTGACTTAAATTATCTATCATTAAGTGAATATTTATACACTAATAAATGAATGACATACCAATGCCACATCACTTGTGATATATATTATGCATCCCAACTATGTGAGTATGGCATTACTTGACATACATATTGGCATCATGGCCTATATCTAGATGTAAATTTTTAAATATGGAAGTGAATACTTAAAATACATATACATGACATTTGAATTAGCTGAATTAATTTCGTTTCTAGCCTCTCAAAACTTTTATTTTACTCTGCTGCTTTTATTTATTTCTTCAGCATGAACCTTTTTGCCTTACTATATGTAGTTCCTAAGGTAATTACCAAGATTCATTCGGTTTAAAAACATTTAAAAAGGCCAAAATGTACATACCTATCAATATGAGTCCGCCGTAACCGCTGCAGGCTAACGAGTCTTCAGAACCCGTTGATGAGCTGTAGATGCCAGGACAGCTGAAATTTCCAATAAAATAGTCTTCAGATAATGTATTGTATGAGAAAAGCCAGCTGCTGAGAAAGAAACGAAAAATAGATCAAAACGAAGGAAGACAAATAATGTAATAGGTTTACTTATTTCTATATAAATTATATAAAAATGATAAAGAGCCCACCGCAATGGCGATAAAAATAATCATAAATGGTGCGGTATATTACAGTATTAATTGCATGACAGTGATAATTTTTACTCAACACTATTAACACCTTATGAATTTACTTTTATTTTGTCGATTCAGATTTTTCAGTTTAAAGATCATCATTATTCTAAATTATATGAGGACGTAACTTATTTTTATTTTTTCACCTCAACGAGAGACCTGAACCCAGCTTTATTATTCCTTTGCCACGTTGAAAGTATCTGCTATTTATCAGATTCAATCCTCCCCATCTTGAGGATTCTCTTTGACAAACATGAATCCATCGAGAGACGCAGGCAGCTGGCACCAGCCATCGGTAATAATGAAATCAGTACGATTATAGGCCACAAAGGCAAGGCTGCAGTTGCTGGCGATTCTGCAGAAGTTTCTGGTTTGAGAGAAGACGAAATTTGGTTTTTGAAAGCCAACATATCTGTTAACAATAACTTCATCTTCATGTTGAAAATCTCCAAGAGATGTTTGTAGGATGTCCAAGCCAACCACCATTTCGAACCGAACTTCATCGTAATAGCAATCTGCTCTGCTACTGAAAGGCAGCAAAATAGTGACATTTCTGTAAGTGGATGAAGAATTAGACCCTGTTAATAAAGCTCGTGGTTCTGCTAGAACGTAATTTGATGGAGATGATAACAAGAACATAATATGAAGCAACAGCGATTGGGGAATCATTCTTTACTCTCTCCGTAGACTCAGAACTCCAGAGCAATTTGTTTTGAATTTGTAAGGAAATATGAAGAATTAATATTTCTTTGAAACCCTTCTTACACTGTGCATATTCAAATACAGATTTTTTTTTTTTTGAAAAAAACAAAGTTGCCTATTATTTATGAATTAGATCATTTTCAAGTAAAGCTAGTTGCAATTAAAAAAGAAAAAGTTGTCTCACACGTCGGGATCACCTATAAAGGATATATAGACATGAATAAGACGAGGGAAAAAAATGCACTGGTCTATTGCTCTAAAACAAATATTATCTATTAAGAGTTATGATAGAAGTCACAAATTTTTTCAGACAAACTTATCTTATACAAACTGACGCGATTAATTCATTGGTTGAATGAAAATATAAAATAATACAATCAAATCATGCAGGCCAAGTGATATTTAATTCAACCAATCTTATTACGCCACATCTCGGTTTGTACAAAATAAATTTATATAAAAATTTGTGACTATATCATTACTCATCAATTAATTGTTTGAACATCTGGCGACATTGATTAAGGCATAGTGATACAAAGAGCAAGGCCGGCCATCTATCCCAAAAATTATCTTAAATTAAATATAAAGAAAGAAAGAGACGTTTTGGAACAAAATCCAAACTAAAGAAAAAAAAAAAGATTTGGATCTCATGGTTATCTAAACTTTTACTAATTTTTTTGGAACCTCAGGACACATATCATAATCGATTTTAAGGATAAAGATCCTGTATTGAGTTGAGTTTTTACTTAGCACTGCTTTAATGATATTAAGTATGATTAAAAAATAAAAATTCAAAACAATTCTAATTATTAATTCAATATTCAGTAAAATTCAACAATCATAATCCCAATTTTAATGATTAAAATTTGATTTTCTATTCTCTCTACGAATATTTCTGTAACAGAACACCCATATGAATTTCAATGTCATAGATTTGACAACTAACTACATATGCATTGATTCAATGTCAAAGATTTGACAACTAACAACAAATGCATTGATTCAACAATATTAAAGGATAAAATATTAAAATGTCAACGACATTAAAAACTAATTGACAATTTAACTCTTAATACCACTGCGGGTATGAAGACAATTTTTTCAATATATGGACGAAAATTGGGCAATGGCCCGTTTCTTTTTTTTTTTTTTTGGGGGGGGTTTTTTGGTTCCCCATTTTCTCACCGTGTGATAAATGGCATGTTTTTTGATATTGCGGTGTCCCTATCCATTATATCAACTTCAATTACCTTATACATTAAAATATTGAAACGGGTTAGGCAGGCAATTTTTTTTCCCATTTATGCCCTTACTTTTTTCTCACCGTCCTGCATATTGCATGCTTTCATGACATTTTTGCCATGTTTTTTTCCTATCCAAGATGTCCACTTTTAGTAGCCTTAAACATTAAAATATCGAAGCTGGTACAAGTTTTTATTTTTTTTCTCTTCCATTTATATCCTTATTTTTTTCTCACCGTGTGACAAACTGTATGTTTTTACGATATTGCAATGTTCCTGCCCAAGATGTCAAGTTTAAACACCTTATACAACAAGTCAACAAAAAGAAATCATTTCTCTTTTTTTCAGTTATTTTTATCATCAGTTAACGAATTAATTAACTGAAATTTTATATTTATATTAGATTAGAAAAATTTCTTCTTATTTTTCTCTCTTGAAAACAATTGATTGTAAATAAAGTGAAAAAATGGATTGATCATCAATATCAAAATTGAAAATTCAATCTTAACTATTTATTTCACTACGAATAGTTAAAAGAATTCGCTCCTAGGACTAATTAAACCCTCTAAGCAATTGTGCTATGATGTATCATGGAAAGACGTTGAAATGCACGAGTCAAATAATTCTTTGAGGTGTAAGAAAATATCTCTCATTTCCCCAAATAAATTCCCTTTTGTCTTTCTAAAAGAATTCCATTTATGTTGCGGAAGCTTGGGTTGAGCAATTATCAATATTATGGTGATTGCGACTTTTTAAAAAATATAAATGTGATAATAAACAAATGCAAAGAAAAGTGGACACAATAATTTATGTAATTCGGCTTAAAGCCTACGTCCCACAGCAGAAAGACCTGGAAGATAATTTTACTAACAAATAGGAGTTACAAAATTAGAAAATACTCTCAAAACCCAATAACTTAATACACCCATCCAAATAGTTCTCCCCTAGCATGAAATGCTCTCTCCACACTTTTGGAGAGCTCACTTGCTGATAGTTTTAACTCTCACAATTTGGAATGAATCTTGGAATGAAAGATGAGGCTTCTATTTATAGGGAAAATTTGTTGCTTTCGCTGCACCAACTTCAAGCAATTTTGTGAATGAAATTCGGCACCTAAACTTAACAATTTGTCTTCAAATTCAGTGCCTAATTTTGAATGCATGCATGTTTTTCAATTTGAATGCGTGGTTTTTTTTTTTATTTGCAAACACGGCCAATTGACTTTTTAACAAATTCTCCACCTCAATGAAGATTTATCCAAATTTGAGCTGATTACTAACGAAACATCATTCCTAACGTAATTCTTCATTAGCAATACAAAATATTCTCCATCTTGACTTGGATGCTACTAAACACCCTATATAACAAATCACCCTTTAATATATGTTTTCCTTACTGTTTTAAACTTTCAAAATATTGATCAAGTTTAGATAATAATCAAATTTGATCATCGTCACCACCTTGGTCAACATATCTGCGGGATTCTCTATAATCCTGATTTTCTGAAGAATAATCTTTCTTTCATCAACAATTTCTTGCAGAAAGTGAAATCATACGTCAATATGTTTCATACCTGTATGATAAACTTGATTCTTTGCTAAGTGAATAGCATTTTGACTATTACAACACATTAATGTACTCACAAGCTTTGTCTACTTAGTCATGCCAAACTGCTATAGTACTTTCTTTAAATACTACTTATGAGGCAAGCTAACTTTGCCTCAAGCTCTATGTTTGCGTATCTCCATGCTAAGAATCTTCTTTGAAATACTATCTAAACAACCCAAGCAGGGGGTAAATTGGGTTTCTAAAAAAAATGCAATACTTGAACAAAGCTTAATCCAAATCTTAAACAAATTTAAAACAATAATAAATAAACCAACCAAAATGCAAAGAGAGAAGGGTAGAGAGATTCAAACACAGAGATTTTTATGTGGTTCGGCCAACCTTGCCTACTTCCACGCCTCCAAGCTTGCCGGGCTTGAGGATTCCACTAATCAAGCCTCCAAGGCTTCAAGAACACTTACTATTGACTTCACAGGTGTCAATTAACCTTTACATCAAGAGATTATTCCCAATCTCTTGACTCAAGTTTATCCAAACACTTACAATCACTTAAAACAAAGATTATGAATGTGTTTTTCTCTCACTTTGTAAGGTTTAATTCTCTCACTTAAGTATAATATAATTTATTTTGAGTTAACAAGCCCCTTTAAGTATTATAATAATAATAATATGTAATATTAAATTCTAAGAGAAGTAATAACATAGTAATGATGCAATGACTAAGTAATAATAACATAATCTATGACATAGGTGATGATGTAAGAGAAGTTATAGAGATAGATAAGAATTTTAGAAATTAGTAAGGTATTTATGAAGGATAATTTTAACCATTGATCAAGGGTTATGGTGGAAAAATCTTAGCCATCCATTAGCCTTAAGAAATCCTATAAATACCCCCTAAACCCTTTCATTGCTAATGCAACCTAGGAATTAAAACATTTGTTTAGGAGAGAATCAAAGTAATTGGTAAGTTTACTCTCCTTATTCTCCATAAGATTTCCAATCACTCTATCTAGGGTTTATATTAACATGATTTTAGATTAATACATGATTTAAGGTGTGTTTAGATTCTTTTTTAGGGTTTTGATTTATTATGGGATTTAATAATCAACCCTTGGTGCATTAAGCACACTGGACAAATTTTGGATAATATGAGTATCTCGAATTCAAACATATATTTTCTGAATGATTTTTCTTAAGAACTTTATATTTCTGAAGACTAGACATGTAGTTCTTATTTATTAAATTTTGTTTCATAAGATTTGACTTTGTTTTCAATTTTATATGGATTTTTGAATCGACACTAATACAATGAAAACTATGATTCAAAGCAAGACGATCCGATTCACCAACTTATTTGTACTATTAAATGAACTCGAAACATGTGTCTAGTATTTCCAGTGTTATGTTCATAATTTTCTGACTCGTATCGATTTTATAAAAATCTCGTAACACGTTCATTCGGTTAAAATCTTGTGAAACAGTTTCAAATTTGTTAAGTAATAAATAGTTTTGAAAATGTTTTTGGTATTGGATCCTCTTGGAAACTTTATATGAGATACCCATAGATGTCCATAATGGTTCCATAAAATATTATATCATTTTGAGTTTTAGATTAAGAGTTAAAATTCCGAGAATCGACTAGTACGGGTATAAATTAGAAAAAGATTCTTAGGATAAGTTATTGATAGTTATATCTTATATTTGTTAAGGTGTTGGAGGTGATTGAGGGTTTTAGAGGCTTAGAGATGTGTTAGTTCAAATCTTTTTATCAAAGTAAGTATCTTTATTCCTAATGTCTTTGGATAAGTATGATTATTTTGATACTAATATATATACATGTGTTTTTATGGTTTATTTGGAAAATCAATTGCTTTTAAGTAACAAGGTTTGTTTATGTAAGTATCTTCATTCCTAATATACTGCATATGTATGATTATTTTGATATTATTGTAAGTAACTTCATTCCTAGTAAACTGGATATGTATAAGTACTTTGATATTATTATAAGTATAAATGTTTTTACACTATTTAGAAAATTAAATGATTTTGTAACAAAATCAGTTTATGGAAAAATGTTTTCAAACCTAAATTCTTTTTAACAAGTATTTTATAAATTCTTTTTAAATATGTAAGTTATTTTGTTACAAGACTACGTTTTATGATTTTATCTATAAAATAGGTTGCAAGCCTAAATTATTTTTATGGACTTCATGAATCTCATACGAATGTTTTGTACTCTTGTTTGATTTCAATTATTGATGATTGTATGTGATTCCTAATGTTTTGGCTCATTGTCCATAGTTATTCGATTCGATTTTGATCGTAATATGCGATATATTTGTTTGGACCAAGATCTTGGGTTTCGCTCGAATGTGCACACGATATTCTAATTTGTTTGGTAGGGTCACCGAGACTATAGGTGACATTATGTGCCATGAGCTAACTATCTGTTTTTACGTATGCGCGATAGATGATTTGCTTTTATAAATGGTTTTTTTGATATTTTGAATTACCATGAATTTATGTCATCTCATTGAAATATGTTGTTTTATGAAATTTATTGTTATGGACTTTTATAAATCTGATTCGAATGTTTTGTATCCATTTATGATTTCAATTATTGATGATTGTATGAGATTCCTAATGTTTTGGTTCATTGTCTATAGTTATTCTGATTCTGACTCTGATTTTGATCGTAATATACGATATATCTGTCTGGACCAGTACTGGATTTCTGTTCTGAATGTGCACACGATAATCTGATTCTGTTTGGGCTGGATCACCGAGACTATAGGTGACACTATGTGACATAAGCTAACTTTCTGCTTTCTATGTACGCATTATATGATTTGCTTTCATAATTGATTATTCTTTTGATATTCTGAATTACCATGAATTTATGTTATCTTATTGAAATATGTTGTTTTATGAAATTTATGAATTGTAACATATGTTTTAAGTGAAAGAAGGCTTGCAATATTTTTAGTATTAGTAGGGCTAGTGTGTTAGGAATGGCTTTACTTATCGAGTTGACGACTCACCCCTCATCATTATTTTTTGCAGATTACCTTCCATTTGAAAGGTGTGCCTAGCTTTGGAGTTAGTGATTTCGTTTCGTTTGCTATTTGAATAAGAAGAGGAATGAACTCATGTTTCTATTCAGTTTATTTATATTATTAACTTGTAATTTGGAGTTTGAGACTTTTGTTTTTTTTTTTAGGTTTTGGGAGAGACTATTTAGTGTAGAATATGTGAATTTGTGGATTTATTTGAATAAGAATTTGTGGTATTTCAGTTTGAAATTTATGAGTAAGGATTACGATTTGTGAGTAACCTCCTTCTTCACGCGCTCTGCACGTGTTAGATTTGGGGTGTTATAAACACAATATATATGATTACAAATGAATGCTTAAGGTGTGAATAAATGAAACAAGAACAAATTTAAGGCTCAATGAATATTGTATTCTCAATTACAAGCTCAATGATAACTTTTTATATATCCTTGTTTGAGTTTGATTGAGCCATTTTATAGTTGGAGCTGAAAACGAGAAGTTGTTAACTTTTTCCGAACGAAATCGAATCGCCGTTAGTTGTAATGGTTAACCGTTTTGACTAGTCCAAGTGACCGTTGAGCAAAATTTCAAACAATCGGTTAACCATTTTGAATTATCAGTTTGCCGTTAATTTCGTAAACCCGCAAAACAAGTTTCGCTTGATCGTTCTTGCTAAATGGTTCAAGGTTAGCATGTTGTTCCATTCTGGAAATTATCGGTTAACCGTTTGACATAAACGATTCGCTGTTTAATTCCAGAACACTCCAAAACAAACTTGGCTTATCCGTTTTTGATAAATGGTTCAAGATAAAAAATTAATGCCTCTTTGGAAATTATCGGTTAACCGTTTGCAGTAAACGGTTCACTATTATATTCTAGAATCATCATTTTTATAGAATTTCACAGAGAATGATTTTCCAATTAAATTTAACGATTATCCATATTTCATGAACATATCTAGAAATATAATACGACTTTTAAGAAATTTTTTATTAATGAAAGCTCCAACATTTTTTAATAAAAAACATATAAAGTTTGTTATCATTAAAATCAATATTATAGACATATACATGTTAACATTCCACTTTTTTTTTGATGATGACAAACCCCTTTACTTCCAAAAATTTATGCAATCCAACAATCTATGTATATATATATCTCCCCTTCATCATAAAAAAGAAAAGAAATAGATAAGTGTAATTTGAACTTGATCATCCAAAACAATTAGATGCAGATATTACCCATTTTGTGCGAGCAAAAGTTTCAGCAGAGTCTCCCCTTAAAAATGAGCAAATCCTCAAATACAAAGATGGTTAAACACTTCCATAAAAGCTCAAACAAGCGCAACAAACCAACAACTTGATCAATATCAACACATGTATAACCATCAATCATCAAAATCATCATGAAATAGCCATGCAATCCAAAAAGAAATAAAAAAGTATATATTTCAAAATAATATCATCAAAAATAACATGAGAGAGAAATGTATGTGCGAAAAGCATAGGTAGAAACTAAGGCAGGGTGTGAAGACGAAGAACCACCGAGTGAGAACCAAGAATAGCAAGAATACGACGCTGTCCATCAAGAATTTCTTACTATCGATCAAGAAGCGATTCGCCATCAAGTTAAAAAGAAAGAAACTGGGATCAAGCTGCTCGCCGCTTTGCTCGGAAAGACTCTAAACATCACCAACTAACTTTTGCATGAGGTTATCCGAAGTTGGTGGATGCTCCGAGGAGGCGAGGGCTGATTAGTATCCATCTCACACTTATCGAATCAGAATCGAATCGGCCGAGGTGTGATATGGATCCACGACGAGGGGGTGGAGGTCTAGCTCATAGCCTAAAATCCTGCAGAATCGATCAGCAGGTAGACATCATTAAGCACACAATCATCTTCCGAGCAACAAGGGTGTCTCGGTTCTTAGAATTAGATGTCTTAATCCATTCCCATTCTTCCTAGAAAACCAATGCTTGTCATAGCTTAGGACTAGTCCTTTTAGTCGCCTTATAGACTGCGTCTCGAATAGGTACTTGAAAGTGTCGCAATATCTTAGAAATGATAATGCAATAGGAGCAAGCGATGGTTAACCGCATGAGTACTTAGCTTGTGCCTCAAAATCACATAGCCAATATTAATAGGTCACCCTCAATAGGACTATCTAATAATCCGACATCCATCCTCATCACTTCATCCGAATGCCCCTTCCTAAGAGTAACAATATACTTGTAATATGGTGTGGAGGATTTGAACTTGTAGAGGCAATAATTGTGACCGGAAAGGAAGAGCACAAATATAACACGTAAGATCCCGACACCGACAAATGTTTCTAAAGACAATTATGAGAAAAGTCGGCAAACAAGAGGGCTTTCTAGATGTATAAAAATTGTGACCGAAATTCCAAGGATATTGTTTAAGTCCCGAACATCGAATTCTATGGGAACACCCCTAACATGAGTAATTATCTCATCTATCCTATTTGCGAAAATTTCCAAGTTCGAGTAAAAGACACAAACTAGATTTGTCATGACCCAACTTAAACCTCGATAAGATATTGTCCGCTTTGGGCCTTAACAAGGGCCGACGGTTTTGTTTTTGGGGCACTCATACACCCTAAAATGCGTCTTGCCAATTAAGGTGTGGATTTCCCTTATAAACTCGTATCTCTCCCGTGCTTTGTCGATGTGGGAATTGCCTAGGGTGTCATATACACTCCACATTAGGGACTCAGTGTCTTCGCTGAGGTTTGCCCCACCATCGGTCAGGAGGACACACAGAGCCGCTCTGATGCCATAATGTCATGACCCAACCTGCACGACAAGATATTATCCGCCGCATGATTTTGTTTTCGGGGTGCTCATACACCCCAAAACGCGTCTTACTAATTAAGATGTGGATCACCCCTTTTAAATCCATCATCTTTCCCGTGCTTTGCCGATGTGGGATTTTCCTAGGGTATCACAAAATTAGGATACACCCATTCATGAAGATCTAAAGCCGACTCCCAAGGCAATAACATGTTTCTAACACTTCTACCACATACAACCAACTCCTTATGTTAGCCTAAAGGGCTACACATAATGTAATTTTGATGATAACAAACATGTGTCTTAAGTGATTTGATAAATATTGTATTTCACATTTTCACTAGTTTTTTTGAAGGATAATATTTATGTAAGTGAATCAAGTGAAATCAAGTTCAAGACACTCCACGGACAACGGCGAAATCAAGAATGAAGTTTAGAGTTCAACGGATGAATTATTGCGATAAATTCTTGTAAAGCCGGTATGATTCAATTAATGCATGATTTAGCATTTGAGAAACTCAAAAGATTAATTCAATAATTATTTTCAATAAACTAAAATGTTTTATATTTATAACTAAAAGGTTTTATATTTATAAGATAAAGTATTTTGTGGATTTGAGTAATTTGGACTTAAATGAAAAGTTTTACAATCTTTGAGTTTGATAAATATTATTTTGAATTTTAGATTTGGACTTATTTACCAAGTTTTGAAATGTTTTGGGAATTTATGAAAGTTTGAGGACCGGAATGAAATTCAATCACATGAAATCCAAAATTGGACAGAGAGGAAGCGGCTAACCGCCTGAGGCTAGCGGCTAGCCGCCTGAGGAAAATCTTATATTTTCAAATTTTGGACTAAAGTGAAAGGTTTTGAAAACTTTGAAAATTATAAGTATTATGTTAAATTTTGAAAAGGACCTCTTTGAAAAATATTAATTTTCTTGGGGCTATATCATAATTGCAGAAATTATTGGGATGACAAGTATTATTTAGAAGTTCTAAAATTGGATTTTTTTGTAAAGTTTATGGCTTTTTGGGCTATAGTATAATTATAGAAATTTTTGGGCTAAAGTGTAATTTTTCTAAACAGTGTTACTGTAGCAAAATTCAAAAATAACGGTAATATCACTGTTGGAAGCGGCTAACCGCTTGGTTGCTGGAATTTGTCTATAACGGCTAATTTTCGGACTTTAACTATAAAATCTCAATCCCAACTTCATTTTAAGGACTAATCCAAGCATAAATAAGATCATATAACATATATTGAACTTCCATTTCGCAAATCATCATTTATTGAATCATTATTGAGCTATTATTTGTATATCCACTCTTAAAGAGAGTTTTATTGTTGTGATTTTCATTTCTCATCAAATTGTGAGTGTACAAGTGTGGAAAACACTTGGGGTAAAGAGATTGGGGAGATAATCTCTTGTTGTAAAGGTCCATTTATACCTTTGAAGTCAATTGTAAACATTTGAAGCCTTGGGAGGCTTGGATAGTGAAATCCTCAAGCCGGGTGAGCTTGGAGGCGTGGACGTAGGCGGGGATAGCCGAACCACGTAAAAATTCTTGTGTTTGCTTTCTCTTCCCTTACTCTTTTAATATTGTGCTTGATTAAATTTATTGTTTTTTTTTGATTTGATTAAGGCAATAGATTAAATTGTTGTGCGAATTGTATTGCATATTTTTAAAATCCCAATTCACCCCCCCTCTTAAGTTGTATAACTTGTATTTCATTTAGTATCGAGCAAGGTGCTCTTGTGTAGACTTAACCGTCTAGAGTTAAAGATCCATGGCAACCCATAATGACTCAACCTTTAGGGAGGGATAGTCCACAATTAGACCACCGTTCTTTGATGGTAATGACTACCCATATTGGAAAACTAGGATGAGAATTTATTTACAAGTACTAGATTATGAAATTTGGGAAGTTGTTTGTGATGGTCCATTTATACCCTTGACTAAAAATGAAGTCGGGGAAGATATTCCAAAACCTTCACGGGAATGGAATGAGTTGGAAAAGAGAAAAGCTTCTCTAAATTCTAAAGCTATGAATGCCTTGTTTTGTGCACTAGATAAGAAAGAGTTTCATAGAGTTTCTAGTTGCGAAAGTGCTAATGAAATTTGGCACAAACTTGAAGTTGTTTATGAAGGCACAAATCAAGTGAAAGAGTATAAAATTAGTAGGTACACTCGACAATATGAGTGGTTCCAAATGGAACAAAATGAGAGTGTGTATTCTATGTACACTAGATTTACGAACATAGTGAACACTCTAGGAGCCCTAGGAAAGACTTTTTCAAATAGCGAGAATGTTAAGAAAATCATTAGATCTCTACCTAAAGAATGGAGACCAAAAAGGACTGCCATTGAGGAAGCCAAAGATTTAAATATCTTGCTTATTGATGATTTAATTGGTTCTCTTATTTCTTATGAGGAAGACTTAGCAGCCGAAAGCGGTAATGAGGAGAAGAAGAAAAGCATTGCTCTCAAAGCCTCGAAACATGAGAGTGATGAGGAAAGCGAGCTGGATGAGGAGGAGATAGATATGTTGGCTAAGAGGTTCAGAAAATTTTTTAAGAAATCCAGTGAGCGAAGAAAGTTTAGAGACCTCAAGAACCAAAAAGAGAAGAAGGAAGTAATCAAATGTTATGAGTGCAAGAAGCCTGGCCATATAAGACCGGAATGTCCTCTTCTCAACAAGCTCAAGAAGAAAGCAATGGTAGCCACATGGGATGATAGCGATGAGGAAATAAGTGATGATGAAGAACATCAAGAAATGACAAATCTAGCTCTTATGGCAATTGGAGATGAATCGAATGATGAACTTGAAGAGGTAAATGATCTTTCTACTTATGATGAATTACATAATGCGTTTAAAGAATTGTATAATGAGTGGATGAAAATTGGTAAAAGGAATGCATGTCTTAAAAAGAAAATGGTAGAGCTCACAAATGAAAATGAATCTCTAAATGCAAAAATTGTATGCCTAGAATTAGAAAATAAAACATTGCATGATAAAATTGCATTATCAAATGAGCAATGTAACACTTCACACGAGCATCTAAAATCACATATAAATGACTTGAAAAATGAAAATGATGCTTTACAAAAATGCAATGTTTCATTAAATGAAAAGATCAAAGAATTGGAATTAGATAATGAAATGTTACATAATAAGATTGCATCATTTAAATGCAAACAAAATACTTCATATGAGCATGAGAAATCATATGTTGATGAATTAATGAAAGAAAATGAAGTGCTTAAGAAGAAGAGTATTGAGTTAAATCAAATTGTGTTAAAATTCACAAATGGGCAAAAGATGTTGGATAACTTGCTTAATTCACAAAAATGTGTGTTTGACAAAGGAGTTATTGGTTATAAGCTAAATTTGAAGCAAAAATATTATAAGAGTTATTTTGTTAAAACTACCTCCATTAATGATCAAATTGTATGCCATTATTACAATCAAAATGATCATATAAAAAATAGATGTCCTGTTAAAAGAAATGCATATTATGGAGTAAAATGTCTTTGGGTTCCAAAAGAAACCATTGCTAACATTCAAGGACCCAAGAATATTTGGGTACCAAAGCACACAACTTGAATTTTTTTTTAGGTACCACAAACAAGGAATGGTGAAGAGTTCCTTGATGAAGCTTGTGAGGATAATCACTTGATCATGGTCTAAGCAAAAATAATGAGGCAAGATGATTTAATTGTTTTGGTAACAATTATTGCCTTGTTGATTATAAGTGATGATATTTTAATCTTAGTAAGTATTTAATATTTCATTTGGTATCATAACATTAAATGCATTAACATGAAGTGGATAAATTTATCTTGTCTATTTATCATGTAGAGTGGTTCATAAAAAAAAAAAAAAAATGGAAAGTAGCTTAAATTTGTGAAAGTATGCTTGTATGTTTATATGATTGAATTATCATTATGTTTAACATTGAGTGCTTTATCATGATGCATGGTTATATATATATGATCATAGTTTATCAACTCAAAATGATGGATTTGTTTGATTTTGATGATTATGAAGTGTTTTAAGCATGATAGATAAGTGTTGTGTTTGATTTATTAACTTGTGAATGCTTATATGTTTAATTATTGTGAAAAATAAATGCATAATGAATGAATTATATTTTTGGATTAATCATGCTCTAAATGTTTATAATTATGATTCATGCATTAAAATGACTTTTGTGATGTTTCGGGATCACAAAATGGTATTAGAATCATTAAAATTTCAGCCGGACAACAAATTGGTGCAAACGGACAGCAAATTGGGCTTGGGCACTGCCCAAACCCGAGAGCAAGCGGCTAGCCGCTTGGTCACTGGTTGTGTGCTTCCTCTTCTTTGTTTTCCATTTTTTTTTCTGCACATGTTATCCTCTCTCTCTCCAAAACCGTGAGCAAACTCCCTCTCCATTTTCATTCAATTCTTCTTCATCTCTCATCCATTTTTATGCCAAAATCAATGATTCAAACCATTACCCATGCATTTAACCTTCATTAAACACTTCCCAATCATTATTTCTTCACTTGCTCTTCATCATTTCATCATCATCTCTCACGCATGAACAGTACCTCTCCATTTCTCTCTCAAATTTCTTCATCTTTTACTCATTTTCTTGTTAAAATCAATCATCCAAATCATTATTCATCCATTACTCCTTCAATTTTCGTTCTCAAAACTTCATTTCATCAACTCTCCACATAAAACCCAAAATCAAAAACCTAACTCTACCCATTTCTCTCTCTTCATTTTCAAGTTTCCTTTAGCCCATTTTTGATCCAATCAACATCATTTGTAGTCTTCAATCATCTCTAGGATCAACTTTCTTGACTCAAACAAATCCATTTCACTCAATTTTTTGTAAACCCGAAATTAGATTTTTAAGCTTGTTTTTGTTCCAACAATGGTGGGTGGTGAGAAATCCAAGAGCAAACAAGTTGCCGAGAGACGCAAGGACGATTATGGAGATAATACGGAGTTCATATCAACCCACTTGCAGCATCTACGTCTTCGGAAATGGTTTCACGACAATTTTATGTTGAGGTCGGTTATTGCTCTCTATTTTGTTAATCTTCGTAATTTGAAGAATTTAGAAATTTGTGACAAATTTCTTAGTTATTTTCTCATTGCTATGGGCTGGAAAAATATTTTAGTTATTAAGGAGCAATACTATGAAAATTTAGTTAAGGTGTTTTATTCTAATATGATTATGCGATCCTCGGATAGAATTATTACAAGTGTTGGGGGAATTCATGATGATTTTGATAATTGATGGTTATATATGTATTGCTTGATAAATTGATGGAGTTGTTGGTTTGTAATAATTGTTTAAGCTTATATAGAAGTGTTTGAACCATGTTGTGTATTTAAGGATTTGTTCATTTTTAAGGGAAGACTCTGCAGAAATTTTTGCTTGCACAAAATGGTAATATCTTCATCGAATTATTTTTGATGTCTTGTTTCAAATTGCATCTATCTATTTTTTATATGATGAAGGGGGAGACAAATATGATTTTTTTTTTGGATAAAATCAATTTGGTTAAAATTTTAAATTGGTCATATATTTAGGGGGAGTATACAATATAATTTTTGATAATATGCATTTTGAACATTTTTGTTATCCAAAGGGGGAGACAAAGTATTTTGATGATGTAAATTGAGGGAAGTAACATGCATTTTGAGCATCTTTATGGTTGATATATGATCATGGTAATGATTTTGAGATATAATGATGATTTGATTACATTTTTTTTATGATGATTTTATATTATGAATTGTTAATTTGGTAATTGATGGAATAATGGTTTATGATCATTTTATTGTTAATTGGATGTTTGGTTATTACATATTTCTTGATGAACCATTGACATATTATTGGTCTTAGCATGAATTTCTAGTAATTTTGATGATGAAGGGGGAGAGATCATGTATTTTGAATACGGAGACATATAATATATTTTGATTTTGAAATATTTGTGCATGGTTTTGAAATATTAAGGGAGAGCATACAAATTATATATGTCATGTATTAAGGGGGAGTATAAATGTCAAAATACATGAGATGTTTGTCATCATCAAAAAGGGGGAGATTGTTAGCCTAAAGGGCTACACATAATGTAATTTTGATGATAACAAACATGTGTCTTAAGTGATTTGATAAATATTGTATTTCACATTTTCACTAGTTTTTAAAGGATAATATTTATCCAAGTGAATCAAGTGAAATCAAGCTCAAGACTCTCAACCGACAACGGCGAAATCAAGAATAAAGTTTAGAGCTCAACGGATAAATTATTGCGATAAATTCTTGTAAAGTCGGTATAATTTAATTAATGCATGATTTAGCATTTGTGAAGCTCAAAAGATTAATTCAATAATTATTTTCAATAAACTAAAATGTTTTATATTTATAACTAAAAGGTTTTATATTTATAAGATAAAGTATTTTGTGGATTTGAGTAATTTGGACTTAAATAAAAAGTTTTACAATCTTTGAGTTTGATAAATATCATTTTGAATTTCGGATTTGGACTTATTTGTAAAGTTTTGAAATGTGTTGGGCCATACTATAATTTATGAAAGTTTGAGGACCCAAATGAAATTCAATTACATGAAATCCAAAATTGGACAGAGAGGAAGCGGCTAACCGCCTGAGGCTAGCGGCTAGCAGCCTGAGGAAAATCTTGTATTTTCAAATTTTGGACTAAAGTGAAAGGTTTTAAAAACTTTGAAAATTATAAGTATTATATTAAATTTTAAAAAGGACCTTTCCGAAAAATATTAATTTCTTTGGGGCCATTTCATAATTTAAGAAATTATTGGGATGATAAGTATTATTTGAAAATTCTAAAATTGGACCTATTTGTAAAGTTTTATGACATTTTGGGCCATAGTATAATTATAGAAAGTTTTGGGCTAAAGTGTAATTTTTCTGAACTGTGGTACTGTAGCAATTTCAAAAATAACGGTAATATCACTGTTACAAGCTGCCAGCCGGATAAATCAAGCTGCTAGCCGGATAAATCAAGCGGCTAACCTCTTGGTTTCTTTGGAATTCCGTCTATAACGACTAGTTTTTTGAGTCTAACTATAAAAACTCAATCCCAACTTCATTTTAAGGACTAATCCAAGCATAAACAAGATCATATAACATATATTGAGCTTCCATTTCGCAAATCATCATTTATTGAATCATTATTGAGTTATATTTTGTTATCCACTCTTAAAGAGAGTTTTATTGTTGTAATTTTCATTACTCATCAAATTGTGAGTGTATAAGTGTGGGAAACACTTGGGGTAAAGAGATTGGGGAGATAATCTCTTGTTGTAAAGGTCCATTGACACCTTGGAAGTCAATTGTAAACATTTGAAGCTTTGGGAGGCTTGGATAGTGAAATCCTCAAGCCGGGTGAGCTTGGAGGCGTGGACGTGGCGCAGGATAGCCAACCACGTAAAAATTCTTGTGTTTGCTTTCTCTTCCTTACTATTTTAATATTGTGCTTGATTAAATTTATTGTTTTTTTTATTTGATTAAGGCAATAGATTAAATTGTTGTGCTAATTGTATTGCATATTTTTAAAAACCCAATTCACCCCCTTGGGTTGCATAACTTGTATTTCACTCTAAAGTCCTTCAAATTCATATAGTAAGAGTCAATTACATTTCGTCCCGAAAGCGGTCTTGAAGCATTTAGCCATCACAGCTATGGGAAAATGGATCCTTTTGAATTCAAAAGTTTCCGTGGTGGTATAGAGTCCTACAGGGGGGCAACTTTTGTTTGCATGCAGCTCTTGAGGGTTCGGCCATTAATACAACTAAGAAAATTTGGTGATTTTTGGAAGAGATGAAAATAAAAGAAATGGAACCGATTAAAAGATAATGGAGAATAGAGAAAGAGATTATGATGCTCAATTTGACCAAAAGATGACAAAAATCAAGCCCAAATTAAAGAAAACGTTCACTGCCCTTAGGGTTTTGATTTGGGAATTTTTTATTTGATGCTTGATTTGGTGTTTTGAATTGATAAAACTAGTCTAAGGATGTTGAGAAAGGTTTGTATTGGATTGAATTTGTAAGAAATTGCAAGAAAATGAAGGATTTCGAGAGAGAAAGCTTGGGTTACGCGGTGATGGAGGAAACGGTAAAAGGGTAAATGAAATTAAAGAAGAAAACACAGTGAACAGTTTATATCGCATGAATACAATGAGCCGTTTTTTGCAATCGGTAAACCAATAATTTCAGAGAGCTTTTAATAAAAACGCTTATTTGATTGTCATTAATGGCGAAGTACTGCTTTTTAATCGGTTCACCGTTTTCAACGAACAGTTTGTCGATAATTTGTAGATATCATATCCTAGTTTCTGGAATTAAACGGTAAATCATTTATTATCAAATGGTTAGCCGTATTATTTTAACTATGATTTCACACTCTTATTTTAATTTTTGGCCAACAATTAATCAATTTCAAGACCGTTTTATTGATCTCGAAATATCTTAAGGGCTAGTTTAATGCATGATTCATGAACTCACATGTTTCAAACAACCAATTCATATAAGCAAGCATAATAAGAACAACAAAATTGACTTGATATCACAAAAAACAACTATACTATTGTGCAATATTCATCATTTGAAACTCATGCCTAATTTTAGTAAATTGTTCTTCACTAAGGGGTTTAGTGAAAATATCAGCAAGTTGTTTTTTACTTAAAACAAAATTTAATGAAATACCCCATTTTTAAACATGATCTCTCAAGAAATGATGTCTAATCTCTATATGCTTGGTTCTTGAGTGTTTGATAGGATTCTTTGAAAGATTTATACCACTAGTATTGTCACACATGATAGGTATTTTATCAAGGTAAATGCCAAAGTCTACGTGTTTTTTTCATCCATAAAGCTTGAGCACAACAACTTCCTATATCAATATATTCTGCCTTGGTGGTTGCGAGTGCAACCAAATTTTATTTCTTACTAAACTATGAAACAAGTGAATGAACAAAGAAATGGTAGGTTCCACACGTACTTTTCCTATCGACCTTGTAACCGGCAAAATCAGCATCCGAATAACAAGTTAAATCTATATGAGTGCCTCTAGGATACCAAAGGCCAAGATCTAGGGTTTCACTCAAATATTGAAAAATTCTTTTAACAACAAGCAAATGAGATTCCTTGGGACATGATTGAAATCTTGCACACAAACATACACTAAACATGATATCGGGTCTACTTGCGGCTAAGTAAAGTAAGGAGCCGATCATATCTCGACACATTTTGATATCAACCTCTTTACCTTTTTCATCTTTGTCAAGCTTGATTGTTGTGCTCATTGGAGTGCTCTTGGTCTTTGAGTCATCAATTCCAAATCTCTAAAGTAGATCTTTGACATATATAGCTTGGTTGATGAAGATTGCCTCATTGTTTTGTTTAATTTGAAGTCGAGGAAATACTTCAATACTCCCATCATACTCATTTCAAGTTTCTTACTCATATAAGAAGAAAACTCATTGCACGGAGACTTATTAGTAGAACCAAAGATAATATCATCAACATAAATTTGAATAACAATTATATGTTGGTTTTTGTGCTTAACGAAGAGAGTATTATCTGCTTTTCCCATTGAAAAATCATTATCCAACAAGAAATTTTTAAGTCTATCATACCATTCTCTAGGTGTTTGCTTCAATCCATACAATGCTTTTCACAACTTATAAACATGGTTTGGAAAATTTTCATTTTCAAAACTAGGGTATTGTTTCACATAAACTTCTTTTATAATATAACCATTTAAGAAAGCACTTGACATCCATTTGATATAAAATAAAATCTTTATTTCATAAAAATGCCAACAACATCATAATGGATTCTAATCCGATTCAGGTGTAAATGTTTCATCAAAATTAATTCATTTTTCTTAGTTGTACTCTTGAGCCACTAATCTAGTTTTATTCTTTACAACCATACCGAATTCATCTATTTTATTTCTAAATGCCCATTCAGTTCCTATGACAGATTGGTGTTCCAGTTTAGGAACTAATTCCCACACATTATTTCTCTCAAATTGATTTAATTCCTCTTGCATTGCCATAATCCAAGATTCATTATTTTCCTCATCCACAAAGGATTTTGGTTCAATTTGAGATATAAATGCATCATGCTCACATGTATTCCTAAGTGATGATCTACTGGTTACACCTCGTGAAGGATCTCCTAGAATTAAGTCTTTAGGGTGAGAAGAAACATACCTTCACTCCTTGGAGAGTGTTTAAGAATTACCTTCATTTTGCTCTACATTTATTTTTTCATGTTGCTCCTCTTGATTTTTCAGGGTGTGCATCCTTTTGGCTATCCCTTGATGAATTTTCTTATAGCTTTTCATCTGCATCATCATTAACAATAACTTTCTCCATAAAGGAAGGACTAGACTCATCAAATATAACATGCATAGACTCTTCCACAATTAAAGTTCTTTTGTTATAAACTATATAAGCTTTGCTTATGTTTGAATAACCAAGAAAAATACCAACATAAGATTTTGGATCAAATTCACCAAGATTATCATTTGTGTTCAAAATAAAATATTTACATACAAAAACTTTGAAATAATCGATATTTGCTTTTCGATCTTTCCAAAGTTCATAAGGAGTTTTATTGAGATAACGGCTAATCAACCACAATTTAAAACATAACAATTTGTGTTGATGGCTTTGGCTCAAAAATATTTTGGTAAAGCATTTTCATTCAACATAGTCTCAGTCATTTCTTGAATAGACATATCCTTTCTCTCAACGACTTCATTTTGTTGTGAGGACCTTGGTGATGAAAATTGATGTTCTATGCCAAAGTTATTACAAAAATTCTCAAATGCATGATTTTCAATTTCTCCACCATGATCACTTCTAAATGCAAGAAATAGCATATCACTTTTCATTTTGAACATTTTTATAGAAAACTCTAAATGCATCAAAGGCATCATCCTTATTAGTTAAGTTAAGAATAATACCCATGTGTATTTAGAATAACCATCCACAATCACAAATGAATAATATTTGCCACTTAAACTAGCATATCTAGAAGGACCAAATAAGTCTATATGAAGTAGTTGAAGAGATTTTGAAGTAGAGATATGATTTTTTGCTTTTAAAAAAGGTTTTGATTTGTTTACCAAATTGGCATGCTTCACAAATTCTATCTATTTGAAAACCGATTTTTGGAAGACCTTTAACTAAATTATTTTTCGAAATCTTCGAAATTAAATTCATACTTGCATGTCCTAGACTTCTATGCTATAGCCAACCATTATCATACAATGCCGAAAAACATTTATCATGAGTAGATGCATACTCTATTTCAATGGTATAAACATTACCACACCTATTTCCAACAAACAAAGTTTTGCTATCACATGCACTCTCAATAATACATCTAGTTTTATAAAAATGACTTTATAACCTTTGTCACACAATTGACTAATACTAATCAAGTTGTGTTTCAAAATTTCAACCAAACATACATTTTCAATTAGGGTTGAGGAAACTTTATCGACATTACCAATTCTGAGAATCTTTTCCTTTGAATTGTCTACAAAGGAAACATCTCTACCGTTTTTCGATTTTGGTGAAACTTGAAAATCATGTATATTTTCCGATCATATGCCTTGAACAACCACTGTCCAAGTACCATTTCTTCTTCTTCTTCTTTAAGCCCTATAGAGAAAATCTCAAGTCTTAGGTACCCAAACCGTTTTGGGTCCTTGAGTGTTAGTAATAGTTCCTTTTGGAACCTAAATACATTTTACTCCATAATATGCGTTTCTTTTGACAGGAGATCTAAGCTTCATGTGACTATTTTGATTACAATAGTGCATACTACTTTATTATTAATGGATGCACTCTTTACAAAGTAGTTCATATAATATTTTTGTTTCAACTTAGGCTTATACCCAAGTCCTCCTTTATCAAATACACATTTTTGTGAATTAAGCAAGTTATCCAACATCTTTTGCCCATTTGTGAATTTTAACTCAATATCACTAAGTTCAATATTCTTTTTCTTGAGCATTTCATTTTCCTTTTTCAAATCATCTACATGTGGCTCTAAATGCTCATGTAAAGTGCTTGGTTTCTCATTTGATAATGTAACTCTATTATGAAAAGTTATATTTTCTAATTCTAAGCATGTAATCTTTGCACTTAGAGATTCATTTTCATTTGTGAGCTCTACAACTTTCTTCTTAAGGCATGCATTCTTTTAACCAATTTTTATCCAATCATCATACAATTCTTTAAGAGCATCATACAACTCATCATAAGTAGAAAGATCATTTACCTCATCAAGTTCATCATCATCTCTTATTGCCATAAGTGTTAGGTTTGACACTTCTTGCAAATCTTCTTCATCACTTGATTCTTCATCGCTATCATTCCAAGTAGGTACCATGGCTTTCTTCTTGAGTTTGTTGAGAAGTGGACACTTCGATCTTATATGGCCAGGCTTTTTGCATTCATAGCATATGATTACTTCATCATTTTCTTTTTGATTCTTGAATTTTCTAAATTTTCTTTGCTCATTAGTTTTCTTGAAAAATTTTCTTAACCTCCTCACTAGCATAGCCATCCCTTCATCATCCGACTTACTTTCCCCATCACTCTTATACTTTGAGGCTTTGAGTGCAATGCTTTTTTTTTCTTCTCGTCTTTACTTTTTTCCACTGCCAAGTCTTCCTTATAGAAATAAGAGAGCCAACTAAATCATCAATAGGTAATGTATTTAAATCTTTGACTTCCTCAATAACAGTCCTATCAGGTCTCCATTCCTTTGGAAGTGACCTAATAATTTTCTTAATTTTCTCACTATTTGAAAACATTTTTCATAGGGCTCCTAGAGTGTTCACAATGTTCGTAAATCTAGTATACATAGAACGCACTTTCATTTTGTTCCATTTGGAACAATTCATATTGTTGAGTGTATGTACTAATTTTAGACTCTTTACCTTGATTTATCCCTTCATAGACAACCTCAAGTTTGTTCCATATTTCTTGAGCACTCTCACAATTAAACACTCTATGAAACTCTTTCTTATCAAGAGCACAAAATAAAGCTTTCATTGTCTTAGAGTTTAAAGATATCTTTTTCTTTTCTAACTCACTCCATTGACTTGAAGGTTTTGAAATATCATCTCCTACTTCATTTTTACTCATTTGCATGAATGGGCCGTCATAAAAAACTTCCCAAATTTAATATTCGAAAGCTTACAAATAAATTATCATCGTAGTTTTCTAATATGGGTAGTCATTACTATTTAAAAATGGTGGCCTAGTTGTGGATTGTCCTTCCCTAAAGATAGAGTCATTTTGAGTTGCCATGGATCTTTTACTCCAAACGGTTCAGTCCTAATAAGAAAACCAAGCTCTGATACCAAATGAAATGCAAGTTATGCAACACAAAAGGAGGGTGAATTGAGATTTTAAAACTTATGCAAAACAATTCGTACAACAATTTAATCTATTGCCTTAATCAAATAAAAAATAATAAATTCAACAAAGCACAATAATAAAAGAGCAAGGGAAAAGAGAGCAAACACAATAATTTTTATGTGGTTCAGCAATTCTCGCCTACGTCCACGCCTCCAAGCTAACCAAGCTCGAGGATTTCACCATCCAAGCCTCCCAAGGCTTCAAGTTCTTTATAATTGACTTCCAAGATGTTAATAAACCTTTATAATTAAGAGATTATCTTCCAATCTCTTCACCCAAGTGTTTCTTACACTTATACACTCATAAATTTGATGAAAAAATAAAGATTACAACAAAAACTATCTTTAAGAATGGATGTACAATTGATGGCTTAATAAAGATTTAATCTGTAATGTTTTTTGAATTTGGAAGCTCAAAATATGTTGTTTAAATTTGTTTGTGCTTGCAAGAGTCTTAAAATTGAAGTTGGATTTCGATTTTTATAGCTAAAAAAAAAAACTAGGTGTTATAGGCAAATTTCAAAGCAATCAAGCTGGGCTAGTCGCTTAATTTATGTGGCTCCCGCCTCAAAACAATAAAGTTACCATTAAATTTGAATTTTGCTACAAGAACACTGTTCAAAAATTTCTTTTTGCCAAGAACGTTCTATAATTATACTATGGCCCAAAATATCATAAAACTTTTACAGATGGTCCAATTTGAGAATTTAGAATTTCTAAATAATACTTGTTATTTTCAAAATTTTTTGAAATTGTGATATGGCCCGATACATAAAATATTTTTCAAAAAGTCCTTTTCAAAATTTAACAAAATACTCATAAATTATAAAGTTCTCAAAACCCTTTCAATTTAGTCCAAAAGTTGAAAACATGAAATTTTTCTCGGGTGGCTATTGGGTAACCCTTAGGCGGTTAGTTGCTAACTCTGTCCGCTTAAAATATTAACACTCAAGCCCTCAAACTTTCATAAATTATAGTATGACCTAAAAAGTTTTAAATATTTGTATATAAATCCAACTCTAGAAATCAAAACAATACTTATTAAAATGAAAGTAAAAATTTTTCATTTTAGTTCACATCTTGAAAAATAACTAACTTCATAAAATACTTAGCTTAAATTTGTAAAACCTTTGATTTATAAAGAAATAATGATTTATTGAAGAAAATATTGAGCTTCTCAAATGTTAAACCATATTAAATCATACCTAGGTTTTATAAGGATTGTCGCACTAATGAGTCCGTTGAGCTCTAAACTTTATTCTTGATTGCACTTTGTTGTCCGTTGAGTGTCTTAAACTTGATTTCACGTGATTCACTTGATCACAAACATTATCCTTCAAGAACTATTGAAAATGTGATATATAATATTTTTCAAATCACTTAAAACATATGTTTGTTATCATCAAAATTATATTATGTATAGCCCTTTAGGCTAACAGATAAAAGCATAAAAATAAATATGGTTGTATTGGTGTCAAATATTGCTAGATTACAATCTCATTGGTCTCAAGATTTATAATATAACTATTGAAATAGCAAATGGTGACGAAGTTAACCGATTGGAGATTAAGGATGGTAGAATAACCTGCACGGATCGAACTGGATGAACCCGGATTATCAGGTGGGTTAAACTCGTATCGGGAACGTAAAAAATCCGGGTCCGAATAGATTTTAATAACCCGGATGAATCCGGGTCCGGTTCGGGTTTGGAGTAACTCGTATATCCGGAACCTGCACAGGATATTCATAATATTTAAATTATTTTTAATATAAAAAGGGGAAAAAATGTTGATGCCCTAACCACCTTTTCATCCTCTTTCTTTTCTCTTCTCTTCATTTTACAATTTCACAGCCGCCTCTTTTTTTTTCTCTTCATCAAATCATCATTTTCGTCCCTCTTCACCAAATCATCCATTTTATCTTGATTCTTCTCTTTATCAAATCATCCTTTTTCTTTTCAGTTCATCTATTCATCAAATCTCACTCATCGCTTCATCATCATCACCACTGTTTGGCCGTCATTTGTCCATTGCGATCTCGGTTTTGGCTGCCGTTCATTCACCTTTTTACGAATCGCACTCGCGGGTCGTGATGCGTTCATCATCATCATATCATCAGCCATCGATGTTTGTTACTTCACGGACACCGATTGTTGAAGTTTGTTAACCAAATCCGTGAATCGCGATTTTGAGTTGTAGATGGATTTGTATTTTGTGTATTTTGTGAGTGTCATGTCATGGATCTGTATTTGTAAATGGTTTATTGTTTTGAAATTAAAAATTTGTAAAATTAAAATTTCATTATTGCTTTGTATTTGATTTATGTTGAATCTGGTTTTGCAAATTTGTAAAGTGTATATGATTTTTTTATTTGTATGTGATCTCGGATTGAAAACCCCAAACCGAACCCGAATTATTTCGGGTTTAACCCGTATCGGACCGGTGTCACACAATGGACTTCGTCATTGGTCTTCCAAGGATCAGTAAAAGCGCATGATGCTATTTGGGTGAATGTTGATCGATTAACAAAGTCTCGATCACTTCTTGCCTGTTCGAATAATGTACACCATGGACCAACTTGCGAGAGATATATGTAAATGAGAAAGTAAGACTACATGGTATACCAATTTCTATTATTTCGACCGAGATGCAAGGCTTACTTCGACATTCGGGAAAAGTGACATGGCGTTATGGGGACAAGATTGAAATTTAGTACAATATTTCACCATCAAACAGACGACCAATCGAAAGAACAATTCGGATGCTCGAAGATATGTTGCGAGGATGTGCTATTGACTTTTAAAGATCATAGAGCAAGTATTTACCATTGGTTGAATTCGCCTACAACAATAGTTACCAAGCAACAATAAGAATGGCACCATACGAAACTCGTATGGTAAAAATATAGATCACCTATTCATTGAGATGAAATGGATGAGCGAAGACATCTTGGACCTGACTTAATTACTAACTCATATAAAGCTATGGAGAAAATACGTCAAAGAATGCAGGCAGCTCAAAGTCAACAGAAAACATAATGTCTATTTGAAATACTCGATCGTGTTGGGAATGTTTCCTACCGACTTGCCCTTCCACCATCGTTATCAAGAATACATAATGTCTTTCATGTCTCTATGTTAAATAAATACGTCTCAAACTCTTCCCATGTGCTAGATTATAAACCTCTACAACTAGAAAGAGGCCTAACCTATGAAGAACCTCCAATTCAAATTCTTGATAGGAAAATAAAGGAATTAAGAAACAAGTAGATTCCTTTAGTAAAAGTACTATAGCAAAATAGCTCAGTGGAGGAGGCACATGGGAATGTGAGGAAGAGATGAAGAAGAAGTATCCTAAGCTATTTACAAAGTAAATTTCAAGGATGAAATTTTTAAAAAGGGGAAGAATTGTGAGGTACAATTTTCTCACTTGAATATAATAGAATTTATTTTAAGCTAACAAGCTCCCTTAAGTATTAGAATAATCATAGTATAAAATATTTAATTCTAGGTATTGATGACATAAGCAATGACATAAGAAATGATGACATAAGCGATGATGTAAGAGAAGGTTGTAGAGATCATTAAGAATTCAGAATTTACTAAGATATTTATGAAAGATAATCTCATCTTTACTTAGATATTTAATAAGGTGACATAATTAATGATATAAGTAATGATGACATAAGCAATGACATAAGTGATGATATAAAAGAAAGTTGTAGAGATAGATAAGAATTCTAGAATTTAGTAAGGTATTTATGAAGGTTAATCTCATCTTTACTTAGATATTTAATAAGATGACATAAATAATGATGACATAAGCAATGACATAAGTGATGATATAAAAGAAAGTTGTAGAGATAGATAAGAATTCTAGAATTTAGTAAGGTATTTATGAAGGTTAATCTCAACTATTGATCAAGAGTATTGGTGGCAAAATTCTAGCCATCCATTAGCCTTAAGAAATCCTATAAATATCCCCCCCCACCACCTCTCATTTTGAATGCAACCTAGAAATTTCATTCCCTTCTATTCTAAAGTCATAACAATAAGAGTAGAGAAATCTTCAATTTAGAAAGGTCTAGAGAAATCAATGTGAAGAGGTAAGTAACACTTCAACTACAATGCAAGGACAAAATTCTTTTTTTACGTAACTTCAGTTTTTAACCATTCATTTATGTTGTAATGGCTATTATGATAATATGAATTCTTATATGGTCGAATCTGCCACCTAATCTATGATGTTTACTTATGTTATGGTCGGCCTTGCCGCCTAATCTGTGATACTTATACTTAATTATGCATAGTGTTGCGTGTTGATTCTAGTATACATCTAGGAGTTCAAATGTTATGACATAAGTTGCATTGGATACATGCATTTCATGGATTACATTATGAAGAAGATGTTTCAGAAAATGAATTTATAAAAATAGGTGTGGCTGTACTATTAGATGGCAAAGTTTCTAGGAGGGCAAGCCCTCAAAGCTAAGTAAAAAGAAATCCTTTGGGGATGGCGATACATAACGCCCAAAGGTAAGTAAAAAGAAATCTTTTGGGACGACGATACGTAACGCCCAAAAGATCAACTAATGAAGCCCAAGGGCATATTGTTTAAAGAGTAATAGTGCCAGTCTTGTAGTGCAACATACCTAGGGCCTGAATGAAGTTGTTTTGTATTTATCTAAGTTTCTTTTGAAAGCTTAATATGGTCATCCATATGCATCATAATCCATACATGCGTCAAAGTGTTATCTTACTGGGTGTTAGCTCATAAAGTCCTTACAGTGCAGGCAATAATGAGTAGAGCAAGCTGGCGCTAAGTCCTAACCAAGACGAAGTGCATATGGGCATAACAGACCTTGGGATTTTATGATGGGCTCAGCTTTGTTTCAATAAAAAAAAAGGACTTAGTTTTATGTAATAACAAAGTTTTCTATTAAGAAGTTTCTGAATGACTCTTACTTTTTGTAAGAAAGTTTTGTTTGTCGTGAAATTTTAATCCGTACCTATAAAAGCACAGTGTTTAAAACATCTTTAAAGTGAATGTTTAAGTGGAGTGTTACAAAAATGTTGATTTTGATGATAACAAACCACATATTTTGGATAAACAAAGAATTACACATTATGCTTTTATAACAAGAAAATGATTTTATGCAATTAGTTACTTTTCAAGATGAGGACTAAAATGAAAAGTTTTACCATTTTTGATTTTAATAAGTATTGTTTGAATTCTGGATTTGGACCTATTTGTAAATATTTAAAACATTTTGGGCCATATTATTATTTCTATAACATATAGGCTATATCATCATTTCAAAAAGTTTTGTGGTACAAACATTATTTAGAAATTTAGAAATTGGACCTTTTTGCAAAGTGCTATGATGTTATGGGACATAGTATAATTTTACAAAGTTTTAGGTCAAACTATAATTTTAGAAAATAGTCGTTTAACTGTAGCGAAGTGGCTAATCAATTCCAAAAGCAGCATACCGGATGTGTAAAAATTCAAATCTTTAAATGTAATGGTAACTTAAAGCGACAAGCCGATTTTTAGCAAAGCGGCAAGTCGGTTATCACTAGAAAAGTGTATAATGGCTAGTTTTTGATCTCAAACCATAAAAACTCAAATCCAAATCATCTTTAAGCTCTCTTGCAAGCAAAAACAAAAAGCACACAACGTATATTGAGCCTCCATTTCGCAAATCATCATACATTGAATCATCATTGAGTTATAATTTGTATGCCCACTTTTAAAGAGAGTTTTGATGTAATCTTCATTTTCTCATCAAATTTGTGAGTGAATAAGGTAGCGTTTGTTTTTTTGTCTGAAATCTAAATAGGTCTGAATTTTTCTAAAGTCTGAATGGGTCTGAATACGAAAATCTGAATGACATGTTTGTTTTTCTTTTTTAAATATCTGAATTTAAGTGGCATCTTGTTTGTTTTTACAATTAAAAACATCTTAAATTTGGTTATTTGACATTTATGTCCTTGTAAATTAAAAAAAAAAGAGGATTAGATTTTATAGTTTAGGAAATAAGTTATTTTACAGAAATATTTTTGGAATATAATATTTATTTGTCATTGGACCTTTTTTCATTCAGATAAAAGTCACAAAAGTTTACTTTTTCTATTCAGATGTAAATGTCTGAAAATCAGACATAAGTTCCAAAAAACAAACAAGTATATTTTAGAAAAAGTCTGAAATTAATAAAATTTCAGACTAGGATGTTTAACAAATAACCTCTAAGTGTGAGAAACACTTGTATGAAGAGATTGGGAGATAATCTCTTAATTGTAAAGGTCCATTGACAAATTGGAAGTCAATTGTAAGCATTTGAAGCCTTGGAAAGCTTGGATAGTGAAATCCTCAAGTTTGGTGTGCTTGGAGGCGGGGATTGCCGAACCACGTAAAAATCCTTGTATTTGTTTTCTCTTCCCTTACTCATTTATTATTGTGCTTTATTGTTTTCGAATTTATTAAAACATTAGATTGAATTGTTGCGTGGTTTGCTTAGCTTAAATTTAAAATTTCAATTCACCTCCCTCTTAGGTTGCATAACTTGTATTTCATTACCATGGTATGTTGATATAGTTAACTATCGTGTTGCAGTCAACTTCCGAGCATTGGACTAAACAGACAAAGCCAATTTTTTTACGGAAATAAAGAATTTCTCTAGGGATGCCCCTTACTGTTTAAGTATTGTGCAAATCAAATTGTCGACGATGGTGCCCAGAAAGTGAATTTCAAAATATTCTTTCATTCTCGCCACGAACAAGCTTATGGGGGTCATTTCAGCGCTAAGAAAACAGCTACTAAGATTTTACAATGTGGTTTCTATTGGTCAATCTGTATTTCGAGATACTTACACTTTTTGCTCTTCATGTGATAGGTGTCAACAAATGGGGAGCGTTACACAACGGAATATTATGCCACTAAACAGAATTTTAGTGGTTGAGATTTTTATGTATGGGGTATTGACTTCATAGGACCCTTTCTCCATTCTTTTGGCCATCAATACAAATTGGTTCTTTGTTGACTACATATTGAAATAGTTAGAAGCAATTCCATGTACAGCCAATGATCACAAGGTAGTGATGAGATTTTTGAAAAGCAACATTATTTTACACTTTGGATTCACTCGAGTAATAATCAGTGATGGTGGTGTTCACTTTTGTAACAAATCATTCCAAACCCTTTTGACAAAGTATTCCATCATTGACAAAGTGGCGACCCATACATCCGTAAACCAAAGTGGCAAGTTAAGATCTCTAATCAAGAAATAAAGCACATATTAGAAAAGATTGTGAGACTAAATAGAAAAGATTGGTCATTAAGACTCGATGATGCATTATGGGTATACTGAACGGCTTTCAAGAACCTAATTGGGACGTTACCCTATAGGTGGTGTATGGAAAAGCTTGCCACCTACCTATGGAACTTGAGCATTGTGCATACTTGGGCCATCAAGAAATTCACCTTTGACATGCAGTAAACTAGCCTAGAAAAAGATTACGGTGACAGAACTTGAAGAAATTCACAATGATGCATACAAAAATGGCAAGACTTACAAGCGGCGAATCAAAGTCTTTCATAACAAGCAAATTATGAGAAAATCTTTCACCCCACGTCAGAAAGTGCTTTTATTCAATTCTCGTTTGCACCTATTGTCGTAAGTTACACTCTCGATGGTCTAGCCCCTTTATTGTTCACACTATTTTTCCACATGCAGCAATTGAAATTAAGGACCCAAAGAACGGTGTCACCTTTAAAGTTAATGGTCAAAGATTAAAGGCATTTATAAGAGTACTAACCACATGCAGAGGACACCGAAATATATTTGATTGACCCACCAAATTTGAACTGAGATTTTTTTCTTTTCGTTGTTTTAATTTTTCTTTGCTTTCTTTTTATTATTCTTTTCTTGATTGGTGCCTCAACTAGGTAGATCCTTTTACACCTTCTTATACAACTTCAATGTGTACAATCTCATCTCGGAGGCTAGATACAATTTTGTAAAACACATCATATTTGGAATCTATAACTACCGAGTTAGTAATCCATGTTGAGGTTTTAGAAAGACAACTCGGAGAAATTGAGGGAGGTATTTACAACATCGAATTGGAACTTGAGGTAAATTCAATAAAAGGACGATTGTAAAATTAATTTTTTTGTGTGCTTTAGTTTCTTACCTCGGTTAAGTGGCGGATAACGATACTCTGTGGCAATCAAATTCGGTTACTTTAGTTTATGATAATAATTGATATTCTAAGACGAAGGTATGGATAAAAACGCGATTTAGACAAAGCTTCACAATGATTTCCTTCACTTCCCGAGAATGCCCTTCTACAATCTATAAAGCTCGGTCCGAATGCATGCGATTACTTATGAGGAATAACATCCTGCTAACATTTGTTGGTTAATCGAGGCCAAAATACGACAAGGTGAGTTGCCTCCCAAATCTATTGCATACATGTCTCGCTTGTGGTAAAAGAAATTATTCAAGAAAACGAAGAGCACGAAAACATCTGTTGTGAAACGACCCGCCCTGAACCCCAGGACGAGTCTATCTGATCTCGACTAATCGAATCGATAATAAATCTGATATCTAAGAATTTTACTAAAAATTCGACAGAGTCTCCCCTATAATTATAACGTCTCTAAACCTACAATTTATACAATTAACACTCCCAAATATGGTAGAATATTCAATCAACCTCCATAACCAACTTCCTCAATCAAATACCAGTATCCTTCAATATATATAATGTCAAGAATACAATAATTTGTCCTTAATCCCAAATAAGTAATAAATTATACAATTCAAAATGTCCCAATAAAACATCTATAATTCTAACACCATCACGTGGCCCAAATTTCAAATCTAACTATCGTTCTTTGGGTCGATGACGTACATACAAATCTCTTTGGTGGGGGGAAAAATATAATAAAAATGGAATGAGTATAAAACTCAGTGAGTGGATAGTAGTTTTTAGAAATAAAAAATTTAAAAATAATTTAATCTTTCTCTAAACAATCTCATCAAAATATCATAAGAACTTAAATAAAACTCATTTAATTCAAACCATGTACTCGAACATCAATATCATATAAAATGCATAAAATCAATGAAATCATACCACTTATAATATCAAAATTGAATACCGAAAACTATCACCAAACAAGTACCCAGGGGAATAATCTCATCGTATCTGGACCTCAACGGACCCGGGCGGTGGACGTACTATCAGGTCTTGTCACGCCCGAGGGCTACACGGATAGACAGGGAAAATCTATCTCATATCTCATCATATCCAGGACCTCGACGGACGAGCAATGACGTACTATCCGGGATGCCGTCACGCCCTGAGCTACAATGGACAGATGGGGAAATATCATCTCATATCTCATATATCTCATCTCAGTATCATCATATCCCATCTCAGTATCATCTATATCTCAATATCTACTCGTATGTATCTCATATCTCAGTATCATATGTATCTCAATATCTCGTATCATTGTAATCATCGGTATCTCAGTATCTATCTCGTATCTCAATATCTGTATCACTGTAATCATCAGACTGCATGCATATGCCCCCAAAAGGAAAAAACGCCCAAACACACAGCCCAAAGCCTCTATGTGCGTTCAGACAGGCCCCCAAGGCCTCTCATCTCATATCATTTGTATCACTGTATCTGGAGGGGATGAGTACTGTCTAATGCTTTTAAAAACAATCTCTTATACACATGTATATAAACGTATAATCACATCTGAAATCTCATTTCCTTTTTATTCAACATATCTCAAATCCACTCAATTATAATATCATGCATTTATTAAAAAATGATAATAAAATCATTAATCAAACTCATTTTCAATAATAATAAATACCAGCACGTAGAATAAAATCCATTTTCTAGAAAATCATTAAATCGAAGCATCAAATACTTATTTATCAAAACATCTTTGCATCTTTGTATTATAAAATCAGCATATACTATGAAAATAAGTTTTGTATATTCCACTCAGTGACGATGTCGGACTTCGGCAACGCAACGTCATGATTTGTTTTCGTCACGGATCCTCCTAATAAAATAAACGACATAATCATTTTCCGTAAATGTGAAATACAACTAATTTTACGCATTACAGCTCGAAACAAATATTCATTCATAATCAACTATTCCCGTATACCTCAAATTACCAAAATACCCCCGCATGCCAAAATTACTAAAATACCCCCGACATCAATAGTTACCCAATTATCCTTGTAATCTTAAATTACCAAGCTAACCTCAATTCAAGTTACAAAAATTGCCCTCGAAGTGCGAAAGTACCAAAATGCCTTTAATAACTTAAATTACCGAATTACCCTCTAAATCTCAAATTACCTCATTGCCCTAATCTAGAATTACCAAATTATCTACTATTTTCATAAATTATAAATTTATCCCTAAGTTTTGTGAAATTACCAAATTACCCCTAGGTCAATGATGACCGTACTTGATCCACGACGACGGAAAGCTCGGTCGATAGTTCAGACCTCGGTGAGCCCAACGGTGCAGCGGTGACCTCCCAAGTGCGTGTGGCAGCAGATTGAAGCTAAAAAATCCATGAGTTTCCCAATGGTCGTCGCGGCCAAGACAGCGTCCGGTGGTGGTCGTGGTAGGTCAAAAAGTAATGAGGGTGAGTGAGGATCAAGATTCAAGTGGTGGTGTAACCTAAATCTGGTGAAATGGACGGCAACGAAACGGTGGAGCCGTGAATTTTCAAGCTTCGATTCTGGCGTTACGGTTATTTTTCGGCGACAAAGATAAACGGGAACGATGACCGCTTCCAAGCTTCAAATTGGTACCTTGAATAGTCACTCCAATGAATGGTAATTGAGAGAAAATAATAAAGACATAATATCACACGCTCTCTCCAAGATGAAAGAAATATGCCCATATCTTAGAAATAATACGATCTCAAGTCAAACAAAATGTTAGTCAATCCAATTTATTTATTTATTTTTTTCTCTTTTTTTCTTTTTTTTTAATGCACCACAACATTTTTTTAACCCATATAACTAGCTTTGACTTTAGACTATAGTTTCCTAAATCAAGAAAGGCTTTTATTAGGACGTAACGTAGGCTAGAGACATGGCTAATAAAGGAGGGAAAATAAGGAAAATAAAGTATACGTTTGAGAAAAATATAGAGATTTTTTTTAAAAGTTGCAAGGTGGATTTCACCTATTATTGTTATTTTTTTCTTGAAACAACAATTTTTTTTTTTTGAAACAACAACAGTTAATACTCCAAATCGAAGTGGGTCAAGATGATAAGTTTGACAAAGAAAACTTTTTTTTTTGTTTAAGGCTCAAAAAGGTTAATTATGGATATTTCATAAAAGGGATGGCTAGAAAGGCTCAAACAGGTCAAAGATGGCCTTTCCATCGTCTTTTAGGGCTCTAAATAATCGTCCATATCTACTAGTTAGATGGGTCTCCAAATGTAGCAATGCACTTTTTTTTTTTTTTTTTTTTAAGGGTTAACTCAAAAGAAATCTAGAAATCGTATATAAAATAATAAACTGCTAAGTTGTATAAAGAATGGGCAAAAGGGTTATTCTCCAAGAAAAATAATAGGCTCAAAAACTCACTTGGTACTTATTATGATATATTCATTCCTTCAAACAACTCATATTTGTCTTCGACATCAACATATAAAATAGCAAACATGGCATAATATCTCTTAAGACCAAAGATAATACAAATACTAAAATTTAAAATTCATCGTGTCATCTAATGTTAAAATAAATCACATAATTTTTTTCAAACAACATTCTACCCCAACATATTCTAAACATGAAAGGAAAATATGCATGCAGAAATTTGAAAATGATGCGGGAAAACTAATTAGAAAAGTTACACTTAAAATGATAGAAAAAGAAAATTGGGTTTTTTTTTTAATAAGAAGATGTGTTTCTAGAGGTACTATACTTATATTCAGCCATTTTCGACCCAAAAATTTGAAAATGTATATTTATAAAAGAGAATTAAAAAGAAGAACAAAAATGAATATCAAAGCTTAATAAAGAAAAACAAAATGTCTGGAATTTTTTTTTTTTTAAATAAAGAAGATGCGTTTTAGAGTAACTACACTCCATATTCAGCCATCTTCAACACAAAAAGTTAGCAACAATTAGTTTCTACAACAAAAATCAGTAAAAACTTAACCAAGATTTCACAATTGTCGACTATTCCCTACCCCCTAACTAGAATGAAACATTGCCCTCAATGTTTTAAAGGAAAGAAGTAGAGTTTAGAAGGCATCACCTGGGTGGTACAATACTGAGAAAAAAAAATATTTACAGGCGGAGAGTTAAATCTACTTTGTACTTTTCTGCTAGCTCTTTGTTACCATCATTATTTGGATACTCCAATACCAAGGTCTTGGGATCTGGCTCTGGTTTATAAGCTTGTAACAGATCAAGTAGCTCATTAGTAGTATGAGCACACATAAAAAGCTTTTTCGTTGTGGAAGGAATGAAATAGTTTTTTATTGCATGATTAAGAAATACGATAAAGCCATCATAAAAGTTATTGATATTTAACAAACCGATGGGTTTCCAATGAATGTGCATAGGGGCCTAAGATGCTAATGTGATAAGTGCCTCTAGAGTTGCAAGACCTCCTGGTAAGAAAATAAAAGCATCAGCATGATTAAGCATTTCGGTTATTCTTTCTTGCATACCTGAGACAATTAACTCTTCTCCAGTCGGTGAGTCAGACAAACAGCCCAAAGGTTTTAAGGCTTTTGGAATGATGCCTAACACTTGGCTTCCTCGAAAAAAAGCAGAACACGAGACCAATTTTGATAACCCTCGGTTACCTCCTCTATACACCAAGTGTAATTTTCTCTCTACTATACTTTGACCAAGATCTATGGCTACCTCAACGAACTCTTTATGTTTGCCATAGTTAAATCCAGAAAGCATACAAATGTTCTTGAATTGTTTATTGGGAGTAGCTGCCATTGGGATATTTCTCAAAAATAATTTGTGAGTGCTTAATAAAACGAATCGTATTTAAAAATCTTCTTTGACAGTGGATCACTGATTTGTGTATGAGGGAGCATGTCAGTGTCAATTAACGCGTAAAGCACATGGCTTAATAGTAAAAAAACAAACAGTAAAAATAAAAAAATGGTAAAATAAAATTATTAAAGACAATAATGCAAATGATAAAATAACAGTGAAATAAAACAACAATGAAATAATACAACAAATAAGTAAAATGATATTTATAGGTAGTTGCAATCTGTGGTGACATCTTCCTCGATTTTACGTCCGTAAACGGCTTGAACGCCCTCTATGGGTCGAGGATAGGCTTCCCATCCAGTTTTCTTATAAACTGGCAAACAAGGTCGTTCATAGTCGATTCGAGACCGTATCGTGCATGCTCTTTCGGAATAATGGCCATAAGCGGAGAATCGCTCCTTGTACATATCCTTTGGGATGCGTTTCAAGAGACAAAAGGATATCATCCATTGACTCCTTATTCAAGTCATCCCTAATGAATTGAATCTTATCTTCCTTATTATCAAACACCATTCCTCAAGAATATGGTTTTTATCGTATCTCATTCGACACACTTATGACAAGCAACCAAAATTCTTCGAGCTCTTCGCTTTCTTACGTAATTTTCTTTACGAGAACCAGGCATGTATGCAATAAATTTAGGAGGTAACTCACTTGCTAAGCATACTTTGACCTCGATTATCCAGCGGATATCAGTAGGTATGTTATTCCTCATGAGCAATCACATGCGTTCGAACCGAGCTTTATAGATTGTAAGAAGGGCATTCTGAGGAAGTGAAAGGATTCGATTGTGAAGCTTTGCTAAAATCTCATTATTGTCCATTCCTTCGTCTCAGAATATCAGTTATTATGGGAAACTTAAGTAACCGACTTGATTGTCACAGAGTACCGTTATCCACCACTTGACCGATGTGACAAACTGAAGCACACAAACGAAGTACCAAACTAAAACACACACAAAAATTACAACCGTCCTCTAATAGAATTTACCTCTAGCTCCAACTGGATGTCGAAGATACCTCCCTCAATGTCTCTGAGTTGTCTTTCTAAATCCTCAACATGGGATACTAACTCTGGTGGTTGCAAAGCCGAAATACGATATGTTTTACAAAATGGAATCTGCCTTTTGAAATGAGATTTTGCACGTTGAAGTGGTCTAAGAATGTCGGAAAGGAATCTGTTTAGTTATGACACTCATGATTAACAATGATAAAAGAAAACTTAATGGTTAAAAAAACACACTTATGCAAAAATAATTTCAATTAGCCAAAGAATAGTAAAAAAAAAAGAGAAAAAAATTAATCACCAAAAGAAAAAACTCAATTCAAATTTGGTAGGTCACTCAAATTTATTTCGGTGATCTCTCCATGTGGTTTGTACTCTAGATATGGCTTTAATCTTTAACCATTAACTTTAAACGTGACACCATTCTTTGGGTCCTTAATTTCAATTGCCCCATGTGGAAAAACAGTATGAACAATAAAGGGGCTAGACCATCGAGAGCGTAGCTTACCTAGGAATAGGTGCAAGCGAGAATTGAATAAAAGCACTTTCGACTGGAGTGAAAGATTTTCTCGTGTCGCTTATCATGAAAGACTTCCATTCGTTGCTTGTAAATCTTGGCATTTTCGTATGCATCATTGCGAATTTCTTCAAATTCTGCCAGTTGTAATTTTCTTTCTGAGCTAGCTTCTTTGCGTGTCAAAGTTGAATTTCTTGATGGCCCGACGCACGATGCTCGACTTCCAGGTAGGTGGCATGCTTTTCCATACACTAGCCAGTAGGGTGACTTCCCAATTGGAGTCTTGAAAGCCATTCTATATGCCTATAATGCATCATCGAGTCTTATTGACCAATATTTTTGTCCCGGCCTCACCGTTTTTCTAATATGTGCTTTATTTCTCGATTGGAGATCTCAACTTGGCATTTGATTTGTAGATGATACGAGGTCGCCACTTTATGAGTGATGGAGTACTTTGTCAAAAGTGATTTGAATGATTTGTTGCAAAAGTGGGCACCAGCATTACTGATTATTGCTCGAGGGAATCAAAAGCGCGAAATAATGTTGCTTTTCAAAAACCCTATCACCACTTTGTGATCATTGGTTCTGCATGGAATTGCTTATACCCATTTTGATACGTAGTCAACAGCATCCAATATGTATGAATGGCCAAAAGAAAAGGGGAAATGGTCCCATGAAGTCGATACTCTACATATCAAAAATCTCAACCAAATAAAATTGGATTTAGTGGCATCATGTTCCTTCGTGTAATGCTCCCCATTCGTTGACACCTATCACATAAAGAGAAAAAGGTGTAAGCATCTCGAAATATAGCTCGCCAATAGAAACCACATTGTAGAACTTTAGTCGCTATTTTCTTAGCGCTGAAATGACCTTTACAAGCTTGTTCATGGAAAAACGAAAGGATGTTTTGAAATTCATTTTCTAGGACACATCGTCTAATACTTTGATCTGCACAATATTTGAACAGATAGGGGTCATCCCAGAAAAAATTCTTTATTTCATAAAAAATTTAGCCTTGTCTGCTTGGTCCAATGCTCGAAGTTTACTCGTAACAAGATAATTAATCAGTATCAAAGATACCATGGTAATACTTCCACACTCATCAATTGCTCATTTGGAAATGACTCATTTAATGTTAAGGGTTACGTAATTATGTCAAAATGGAGGCGAGAGAGATAATCAACAACAATATTTTCTGTCCCTTTCTTATCTTTGAATTCCAAGTCAAACTCTTCTCCGATTTGTTTTAGATGGAGGAAGATTGGAAATGAGATCCACCTTGACTTTATCGACCTCAATACTTTTGCTTGAAATGATGTGATCAAGAACGATACCTTGATTTACCATAAAATGGCACTTCTCCCAATTCAAAATCAAAATTTTCTCTGTACATCTTTGCAGAACTTTGTCAAATGATGTAAACATTGATCAAATGAATCACCAAAAATAGAAAAATCATCCATAAAGACCTCAAGGAATCGTTCAACCATATCAGAAAAAAATGCTTAACATGCATCATTGAAATGTAGCAGGTGCATTACATAATCCAAATGGCATCCTCTTATATGCAAAAGTGCCAAAAGGGCAAGTGAAAGTTGTTTTCTCTTGATCTTTTGGTGCTATAGGAATCTGATTGTATCCTAAGTAGCCATCTAAAAAGCAATAAAAATCATGGCCTACTAATCTATCAAGCATTTGATCAATAAATGGTAAAGAAAAATGGTCTTTACGTGTGACAGAATTTAACTTTTTATAATCAATGCATACACGCCATCTTGTACTCACTCTAAGGTATCAATTCATTATCAGCATTGGTAATTACTGTGACTCCTGACTTTTTGGAGACAACTTGCACTCGACTGACCCATGAACTATCAGAAATGGGGTAAATGATACCTGTGTCTAATAGTTTAAGGATTTCAGTTCTAACAACTTCTTTCATGTTAGGGTTCAACCGATGTTGCATTTTCCTAGTAGGTTTAATATTTTCATCAAGGTGAATGTAATGCATGCAGTCTACTAGGTTTATACCTTTTATGTCAGCTATGGTCCATCCTAATACTCCTTTGTGCTCTTTTAAAATTTCCAACAACTTATTTTTTTGTTTGTCATTTATGGATGATAAAATGATCACTGGTAGAGTGCTTTCTTTTCCTAAGAACACATATTCCAAAGTGTTGGGTAATTGTTTGAGCTCGAGTTTTGGTGGTGATTCTGATGATGGGCTGAGTTTCTTCTCTGATGGTGCTAGTTGTTCAACTCTTGACTTCCACTTATTAGTGTCCATGGATGATGCTAAGTCAAGTAGGGTATTGACCTCATCAACTGATCTGTCAATATCAAAATCTAAACCAAAGTGAGTTAAACATGTTTGTAAAGAGTCATCACTAAGATTTGAAAGAAAAGTATTATGAACTAATACTTCTATTAAATCCACATCAACAATTCCATCATCTGCATTGTGAGGTTGTTTGGCAATGTTGAAGATGTTTAGCTCTATAGTCATACTGCCAAAGGACAACTGCATATTTTTAGTCTTGCATTCAATGTGAGCATCGGAAGTTGCTAAGAAAGGTCGGCCTCAGACAATGGGGATGTACTTCCTTGAATCCTGGACTAGTTAAGTGTCAATTACAATGAAATCAACAAGAAAATAAAACTTATCTACCTAGATAAACACGTCCTCCACAATACCACAAGGTATTTTCATGGATCGATCTGCAAGCTGTAACACTACTGGAGTTAGGTGTAATTCTCCAATTCCAAGTTTCACGAATACAGAGTAAGGCAACAGATTTACACTAACTCCTAAATCCAACAAAGCATTCTCAATTGTGTGGTTCCCTATAATACATGAGATAGTGTGAGAGCCTGGATCTTTGCATTTTAGAGAAATTTTGTGTTGGAGTATAGAACAAACGTTTTCTGTTAAAAATACCTTCTTTTGAACGTGAATGTTTCTCTTTTTAGTACAAAGGTCTTTAAGAAACTTGGCATAAGATGGAACTTGTTTTATATCATCAAGCAAAGGGATGTTAACACTTACCTGTTTGAAGATTTCAAGAATCTCATCTGAGGATTTTCCCTTCTTTCCTTTAGCTAACCTCTGAGGAAATAGAGCTTTAGGAATGTATTCTCGTGGGTTGGTTTCTTTTTTCTCCTCCGATGATGAGTCTTCAACATTTACAGTACAACTGAGTTGTTTTTGTCACTGGCATCTCCATCTTGTTGTCAACTTCTTTCCCTTTTTGCAAGGTCATGACGGCTTTGACCTTTCCATGCTGCTGTGGTGAACTGGTACTTGCTTCATGCACTCTTTTAGGATTAGACACTGGTTGGCTTGGAAATTTACTTTTTTCAATAGTCATTGCCAAAGTTTAAACTGAAGAGGCAAGCTGTCCTACTATCTTCTCGAGGTTTGAAACTGATTGGGCTTGTGAGTTGAAACCCGATCTCATCTCATTTTATAGTCCATCAATGGTGCGGTTTTGTTGCTCGATCATGGAGTTAGTAACATTCTTGACATTCTGGAATGCGTCCTCCCATGGTCTGGGTTGAGAGTAGTTAAGTTCGATTGTATGGTCTAAATGGTGGTGAGAGGCTTGAGGAACTTGAGGAATTGGTTGCATTGGTGGAGCTAAAACTACTGGTCCATTCTGTTGGAATCCTTGAGACTAAAAATTTAGGGTAGTCTCTCCATCCAAGATTATATGTGTTGGAGTATGGGTTATAGTTTGATAGCCTTCTCATTACACCTATGGCGGTTGCTTGATCTAAGTATAAGTCATGGTCATTTGGTTTTATTGTGTTAGCAAATGTTAATAATGCTATTTATCGGGAAAGACCTTCGACCATCTCTTTGACTTCTTTAATGCCTAAACTTGACTCGCCAATGTGAACCTCATTAACTCCCTTAATTCTTTTAGTATTCCTTAGCGATCGACTCCGTTGTTGATAATTATCCGCTTGTTGCTGGAAGAATTCCCAAATCTATTATGCCCTTTCTGACATTAGCTCTCCTCCACTTGTTGCTATTAGCCATTCTTATACTTGTGACAATATTCCTCCAAAAAGTATTGGCATTGGTGCCTTTTCGTACCCATGATGTGGACACTTCAAAAGTAACCCATTAAATCGCTCCCATACTTGAAAAACTACTCGTCTTCTTTATGGGTGAACTCGAGATTCCCTGCGAATAATATTGGTTTTATGTACTGGAAAATATTTATTCAAAAATTTTGTTACCATTTATTCCTATGTTGTAATACTATTAGCAGGCAATGTATTGAACCATGAACGAGCTCTATCTTTTAAAGAAAATGGGAATAATCTAATTTTAACATCATCTTCTGAAAAATTCTCGTATTTAAAAGTTTAACAAATAGTATAAAAATCATTCAGATGATTATATGAGTCCTCATTTTCTAAGCCATAGAATGTTGGGAGACAATTTAGCACACTAGGTTTTAGTTCAAAACTCCTAACAGCTACATTTGGGTATCTTATGCATGATGTGCTCAAATTAGCTAAAGGACTAAAGTAGTCCTTAAATGGCCTCTCATGTGGTGGTGGTTATTGTTGCAAATCCATTTCAAATTTATCTTTAAATGTAACGTGTTTATGTGTGCGAAATATTTTTTCAAGTTCAAGATCTATAGGTTCAAGATTGGGTAATAATGACCTTAGACCATGCATGCAAAGAATACAAAAAAAAAATGAAAACAAAACTTAATAAAAATAAAGAAGAGAGAGAAATTACAATACTAACCTTGTCACGTTGTTACAATCTTACTATAAAAACACACAAAAAAATACGTGAAATAAAATAAATAAAATCAAAATAAATTAACAAGATAAATGAAAAATTACACAGAAAAATAACTTGAAAATTTAAATTACAGAAATTTAAAGAAGAGAAAAAGAAATGAAATTCTAATATTAAAATGGAGATTCACTTTTTTTTAATAAAAAAATCACAGTAAAATAACTAAAAGAAATTATTTACAAAAAATAATTCTACAAATTAAAATAACGTACCTCCCCGGCAACAGCACCAAAAACTTGTTGTGCAAATTTTATTAAACTCGCAAGCGCACGAATCTATTGTAGAATATATCAATGGTGACGAGTGTCGATCCCACGAGAAGGTGGATTTTAATTGTGTGTAGAATTAATTTTTCTAAATGGTTGGTTGGATTTATGGTAAAGATGATTTGGAATATCCTAAAATTTAAATTGAAATGACAAAAATTAAATTAAGGTGAAAACTATTATAATTGAAGCGCTTGGGTATCTGGATCCGTATCAACATGCACCATAGGCTAAATATTACCTATTAGTGCCAATTAAATCATGAAGTAGGAATCCACACCTTATGAACCACACTCTAATCAATATGGTGTTAAGGGGTTATCGTGCCAAATAATAATAACCTTGTACTAGGGAGCCGGTGAAACCAGGGCGGTATCTAGACAAGATTATTATTATTTGTCGACAAAAAGTCAAAACATCCACAAAAATTAGAGGGAAATAGAAAATAAATTTACCAAATAAAGCCCATAACACATGTTGAGACTTCCCCTTCAACCCAAGCTTGAAAGAAAATTAGCTACTCATAATTGAACTAGGGACAAAATGAAAATTTATTAAAATACGTAGAAAATACAAGATGGAGAAAGAATTACATAAAATGAAGCCTAAAAATAGATTTAGGGGTATTAAATTAGGGGGAGAGGCTCCCTTTTTATAAATACATTGATTAAATCATGGCTATCGGATTAAAAACAGTTTGGGACGCTCAAGATTGCGCCCGTCGTCATCAACAAGACGTGGTTTGACTAGCGGTTTGCACAAAGGGACAGTTTGACTACGCAGTTTGAACAGTCAACTGGCTTGAACAAAGTGACAAGGTTTGGTTGAAAATAATCCTGTGTATATGCATGTACAAAAGACGCACAATTTTTTATCCACTAACATCGCCACGTCACCGATCAACGGTGCATAAGAAATTTGTCCAATAGAATCGTGACACCTCATCGGTCAATGCGACATCATCGGTCAATGCCACGTCATCGGTCTGTATGTGTGAACGGTGTTATGAAGCGATGGACAAGACGATCTTGTACATCCGAATAGTACGTACATTTTTCCTTTTATGCTCTTCCTAAGGTTTTCGATTTGTCCGAGTTCAAAAGTGATGTCCGTTTTGCCGTATGATCTCTCATTCATTGTGAAATGATCACGATGCCCCTAAAATATATAAAATACTTAATTAAAATTAAACGCACATAATTAAATCACAAGAAACTTAAATACATAAAAGTAAGAATGTTAGTCAAACTTGAATTATAAAATGATGATTTTCTCCTTCATAAATATACACTTTCTAAACTCTAATCCTCCATAACATAATGCAACATCCGAGGCTCCTCGATCTTAGAATCATCTTCACAGTTTTCCAATGATCTCCACAGTTTTCCAATGATCTCCACTAGGATTCGCCATGTATCGACCGATGCTCCCATTGTTGATGCATACGGTACTAGAGACATCTTTTTCTCTCGGTTCATTGCTAGGACACATACTTAAGGATAACTTGAAATTAAAAGAAAATGGAGTAGAAATTGGCTTATACTCTTGCATATTGAAGTGTCACCAGATTTTCTTCAAGTAATTATTATGAGAAATCTAAATCTTCCTGTTATTTCTATCTCGGTGAATTTGCATCCCTAGAATCTTGTTTGCTTCATTTCAAACTCCCCGACCAACTGAGCCTTCAATTCTTGGATTTGATGTTTGTTGGGTTCTCTACCAACATGTCATCCACGTATAATAGCAAAATGATGAAATTATTATCTTTAAATCAAGATAATATGCACAATAGTCTAAATTGAGTTTGTTTTATGTAAGGCTTTTTCTTCACAAAGTGCTATCATTTTCTTTTTTTTCCTTTGTAATTGCTCTTCTACAAAGATAACATCTTTGCTGATGACAATCTTGTGGGTAGTGGGATCCCATAAATGATACCCCCTTCACTCCATCAAGATACCCTAAGAAGATACATATCCTAGATTTTAGATCTAGCTTTGTTCTTTCTTGGGCATTGTACATCACACACACATGTCATCCAAATGAATGTAAATCGAGTAATCAGTTGACTTTCTAGTCCTCATCTCCATCGGAGTCTTCAACCTAATTACCGTGAATGATGACTGATTTACTACATAACAGGTAGTTTTGGTGCTTACGCCCATAATGAGTTGGGTAGACTAGTAATCCTTAACATATCTCTTATTCTTTCTAGAAAATTCCTATTCATGTGCTCTGCCACTCCATTTTATTGTAAAGTGTATACGACCATGAACTCTGTCTCCGAATACCTTCTTGCTTACATAATGCAAGAAACTTACCATCTGTGAATTCTACACCATTATCTATCCTCAAACACTTGATCTTTTTTTGTAATTTAAGTTCTAACCATGCTTTGTATTCCTTGAACACTAGAAATACGTCAGACTTTTCTTAAATGGATACACCTAACATCTCCTAGACTAATCATCAATAGAATTCACCAAGTACTTGACATGTCCCATGAACATATTTGCTGATTCCCAAACATTAGAATGAACCAATTCTAGAATGATTTACTGTCGGTGGATCTGTTGAACTTCGATCTCTGCTACTTGTAACACAATGCTCATAAAATAGTAAGTTCACCATTTTAAGCCCCGGAAGCAACTTCGCTTAAAGAGAATCTTCAAACCTTGTTCTAACATGTGGCTAAGTTTGAGATGTCATATCATTGCTGACTCTTCTCTATTTAATGTGTTAGACGGATCGGTTCTATAATATTTCCTCCTTAAGCATGAATAGATTCAGAACTTTGACACGTCGTACCTCTTTAATTATATGAACGGTATAATCAAACATTTTTATTTTGATAATACTAATATTAACAATCTCCAAGGCATGATCATCACCCATATATAAAGATCTTCTTGAGATAAGTTCATATTTGTTGAACCATTCCCTCCGAGAGGTTATATGCCGGTGACTCTGAGTTTATGAGCTAGAAATCAAATATCCATTTTTGCCTTGAAAGCATTTTTGACTCACCTTGTGTAAAACGTCACCATCATCTAAGGTACTTGCTACACACTTTTGGGCATTTGATGACTCAAGATCTTTATCCTCTCTTCTCTTTTGGCTATTCAAATATTCTTTCTTGACATGCTCTTTCTTGCCACTATTGTAGCATTTGACATTCTTTTTACTTCTTGATTTTGATCTACCATTATTGTAACTCCCATTTGGGCCACGCTCTATTGATCTCCTCTAGTCATCGTTAGCGCTTACGCTTGCTACGAACTTGCCAGCCCGCTTTTTTTTTTTTTTCCTATTCTCTTCATTTAATACGAGACTTCAACATCATCGTAGATTAGACTTTTCGCTTTGTTGTAGTTTGTCGATTGATGATAAGTTGATCATACGAATGCAGTAAACGTTGAAGTAAAAGCACTACACGGTTATTTTCTTATACTTTATGACCCAACATTGTAAATTGTAAAATAGAGTTTTGAGAGTGTTGATATGGTGGGTCACGATGTGGTTTCCACCATTCAAGAGTATAAAGTCTCTTTTTTAAGAAAATCTTATTGTGTAATGATTTGGCCTCGTACAGTCTTATAAGAATATCCCATATTTTTTCTTTGCTCTCTTTTTCTTCTCCACACTAGATGACACTTCATCAATCAGTGTTAAATATAGATCGGCAATTACATTACCATCCATCTCGTTACACCTGGCATCATCAGTTATATCTGTGCGCCTTTCTTCAATTGTTGCCAAGTAATTGTTTTTCCTTAAAATAGCCTTTATTTTCATTTTCCGCAATATGAAATTATTTTCATTGAATTTCTCAATTTCATATTTTTTCGCCATTGTTTCTTACCATGAGTTCGGCTCCCACCGTTTCATATGAACAAGAACCATATACGTGAACAAATCGTATACGTGAACAATCGTATACATGAATAGTACAGTGTCATATTTATGAATAGTACCCCAACCCAAAAATACAACCTGAAGCTCTGATATCACTGTTAGGAAATTGATGTATGAAGCAGGGCCATAGCCAAAATGAAATTAGAAGAAAATGAAGAATAATCATACATAGAAAACATGTGGTTCGGCTTTTTGCCTACGTTCACAGGCAAAGACAAAAGAATAAAACTTTATTAGTGAAATGAGGTTAACGAGATGTTGCAATATTTTTGGCTCATTACCCGTAACCCCAATACATCCAATCTCTTAAATCACTAATCATATAAGAGTATTAAAACTCTCAAACTCCTACACAATTCTATATTTCTCTCTAATAATTGAAAAGGAATTTGGGGATGAATCAAATGAGGGGATAAACCTCTCTATTTATAGCCACCGAGTGGCTATTATTCGTCATCCTTTGTACATTTTGTGGGTTTTTTTGGTCAAATAAGGAAGCAACACCTCCTACTTCGGTGGCTATTATTCATCACTTTGTACATTTTGTGGCTTTTTTTGGGTCGAAAAGGAGGCAACACCTCCTACTTTAACAATAGAAGGTGCCTTCTTCGAATGGTGTTGCCTTCTAGACCGCCTTCTATTGTTAAAGTAGGATGTGTTGCCTCCTTCTTCAAATGGTGTTGCCTTCAGAATGGTGGTGCCGGCATGTCACTTTTTGACATATTAAAATTTTTATCTCATTCTCCTTATTAATATGCGTGATCACATGGAGGTTTGGAAAGAGAACAACTTAAATATGCTGTTGAGATGAAAAAAAAAGTGAGAACAACAAAGAAAAGTGATAAAAAAGTGGTTACAATGTAGAAAAAATTTGCAAGAAGGAAAAAGGTAAATCAAGCGTCTGTCTTCCATTAAGGTCATTTTTTGAAGTGCAGAGGGTGTCTAGAGTAAAAACTCGAATTTTAAATTTTAATAATGGGTTTCTTAAGAAAATAAGTGTTAAAAGAAAAATTATGAGATCCAATAGTCCCACTTCTTTTTTAACCCTGTGGATCTCTTATAAACTTTTCATATAACTTTCTCTTGGTTTAAGATGTTAATTGAAATTGATATATAAATGTAGCAATTATCATCAACTAAATTTTGACAAATGTCTAAATTATAATTAGTTCATTTGCATGCAGATGTCTCATTTAATTTAAAAAAGGGTCATTAAAATTTTAACATCATAAAGGATAATAAAAACTTTAAAGGGAATTTAACTAGTGAAAGTATTTCTACAAATTATGAAAGTGTTTATCAAGCATAGACAAAGAATGCATAAGTAAAGTTTTAAACAATCAAGCAAGGGGCTATTTAAACCTATCCAAATACTCTCGACAACCATTATTTTAAAAAAATTGTATTACCAAAATATCTATTAAAACAATTACATCTAGGGGAAACGAAGTAATCCAATACAAATGAATGACATATTTTTATATCTTGCACTTCGATCATGAGAAACAAGCAAGGCTTGGAAGATGGAACTTCTTTTCCTTCTTTCTTGGATACTGGTTCAGTTGCATCTTCTAGTCCTTAAGTAACAAGCAAGGCACCCATCGTAATTCAAAAGAACAAGTTCGACAAACAAAACCCCAAATTGAAAACAATCACATCCAAGAACCAAAGAGTGATTTGAATTTACATGGTTCAGCTGTACCAAGATTGGCACAACCTATATCCACGGGAGAAGTAGTGATCTTTTTTGATGATCAATGGAGAATCTTTTATAAAGCAATTACAAGAGATTATAGAAAACAAGCTACAACTTTCTCTGTTATATGTCTCTCTATTTTGCTAACAATGATGATCACTAGCTGCTTCGTTAACCAACTTTAGAATTGCATCAGTAGCAAATCAGCAAATCTAGATTAGAAGTGTATTTGTAAATAAAAGTAATACAGAAAAACTATGTTGCTAGGGGATTTTTGGCTATTATGAAACAAGTAGTGTGGTAAAGGGTATATATTTATTTTAGTAAAAGAAAATTGGCAATCTCTCTCTTATTTAATTAAACATAACATAAAAAAGAGTAACATTGCGAGTTAATCAGTATGGTCAAGATTTCTTTTACATTAAAGACCAACATATATATCAAGATTGTCGCTAGCAAATGTCATCGTCGAAGTATTAAGACGAGGAAATATTAGGACGATCCTCTTCCACCAATCATTATACAAGAAAAATTCATATTAGAATTAAAAACAATATTCAATTGAAATTGGCCTAAAAACCTACACAGATAGCTTTTGATAATGGTTTAAGATCCTCTCTTAATTTGACTTCTCTTAAATACAAATTCACGCGTTGATTGGTGATTAGTAAATAAAAAAATAAAGAAGTTAACTTATATCCATCCACTATTATTAAATGAAAAATAGCATAAGATTATTAAACGCTTAAGAGAGCTCATATAAGAAAAGAATCCTAGTTCTTCCATAATCTTCAAATCGAAAAGACTTCGACGACTGGAAAAAAAAAAATCGAAGTAATTAAGTTGCTTTTGCGAGTTCTTGCTTCTAGTCCGATATAATATATATGTAATGTATATGTAAAGAATTAAGTAGCCGAGAGTGGGAAGGTGGGTGATTGGGGAGTAGGTAATTACAAGATAATGTAATAGTAAAAATAAACTCTTTTCTTTCAAAATATTATTATATTAATTTGGAAATTTTGGTATTTTTCTGAAACATTTTTCAATGCCTACAATTATCTGTAAATTAAAAGAAAATTGAAGATATATAATCTTGATTCGATAAATATATTCCTTTAATTTCCGGGAAAAAATGGTTTAAAATTGAGGCTTTTAATCTTAAATTGAAGTTATTTAATGCTTCAATCATTAGTTTTTTTCCTCTACCTATAATATTAAACGATAAACGACAAAATACATATGGAGGGGGCATGAGCCTAAACCTCCAAGTTAAATAAATAGAACAAACGAAATGCTTCAACTAAGGCAAAGCCCGGTATTTAAAATACAAATGTCCATCCGCCACTAATGAAGTCTCAAAAAAATTATTTACGATATTTGCGATTGGTGAGTAATTTGAAGTCCTTCCTAGAATGTTCTTTGAGTCACACTAAAGTCGTGGTCCGGATCATGTCTCCGGTGTCCTCGTGTACAGCAGAAAGGAACCATCATGGCACGAGAACTCGTCGTCTTCGTTGTCATGAAATTTATAGTTCAAGATACCTAAAATGTTGAAGCTCATCCCCACTATTATCCTCGTCAGATTGTGTAGGAATATTAGTAGAGTGTGTATCGAAGCCCACAATGTCATGCCAAAATCGTCCAATAAAGATTGAAATCATTTAGATGCCCGATAACTGAGTCCTAATGGTCTGTCAGGGAGATACGGCTCGATCACTTGGCTCAACATGTGCTCCAGAATCCGGAATGCGATGGCTCTGTATCATCGCTTGGTTCTCCACAGGGAGAAATCATGGTGATCGGAGACCCGGTGTCCACGATCTGCAGGCCAAGCTCAAACACTCGGGTTTGGGTTGGGAGTATGTCTTGGAATGTGTGAAGGCAAAACTTTTGTTTCTTTACCCTTTTCCTTGCTATATTCTAACTGGTCCCATTTAGCCGTTGGGGAGGAAGTCTGGATTGGCCACATAACATGGCTCAACAAAGATGGCCAAGATGCTTGCATGAAGCACAATAAAGTAGGATTTTCTCATACACTATATTCTCGCTAAAATCCGGAGTTACCCGAGTGACATCAAATTCTACTAAAACCCTAGCTATAGAGGGTCGTGATAATGAGGCAAGTGGCTTGGTCGATTCTAAAGGACTTACCAATTGATGATGCAATAGAAAATAATGCTTCCGTGCATTGCACAAAATGAATAGGCAAATAGGGAAGTGAAATCCATACCGGAACTATGGGCGATTCCTCGAACACCAAAAATATGTGATCCATTTAAATATGCCCATGGCACTTTTATTAACATACCATGTCTCGCTTAACCCACGACGGGTGTAGTCTTTCTCGACATCCAATTTAATTAAAACATGATGTTATCTAAGAGAGAAATTTGAGAATTTCCTTTTAATCCCAATGATGTAAAAAAAAATTGAATTAATTCCATACGAGGCGATTGTAGGAAAACTTACGAACTAAAGTTAGTTTGAATTGAATAGCCATCGCTTTGACTTCCTCCACATAAAACTGTACGTTAGGCTCTCCCTCGTATGAAGAGACGGTCTTGATGGGAACTGTTGGAGATGTGGATCCATTCATAATATCAGCAAAGATTTTTTTGATCAGCCTATTTGAATTCCGATTAGGAGCGGAATTCTAAACTGAAGCAGATGTTTGAATAGAAGTGGGCTGACTTTGAGGTTGGTTATAGTTTAATGGATTAGAGGGATTAGTCATTTGGGCTTGATTTTGAACTTGTGGGTTTAAATTGGAGGATTGGCCTTGCTGGAGTTGAATGGGTTGCTTTTGGTTTTGCGCTTGTAGGTTAAGAGTTTGTGTTTTGTTATGTATGGAATGGGCTGCCGAATGTTGAATATGGGCTTGAAGATTTGAGTAGTTATGTGGTGCGCTTCCATAATAAGAGCTGGTGGGGATTTGTTTGTGGCCTTGTGTTTGCGGATTCGTGGGGGTCGAAGCATGTAAAGAAATGTGAATGGTGGGGGCCGAAACATGGAAAGAGGTGTGAGTGGTGTGTAGGGTGGGCAAAAAAGCCTCAGCTAAGTCCATGCCTACAGTTTAAAAAAAAAAAAAAAAATTTATAAATTAAAATAATATAATTAAAATTAAAAAATAATTTAAAAATAAAAATTTAAATTCTTAATTTATAAATGAATAATTATTTAAAAAAATTAAAATTATGATATTAAACTCTTTTTTTGTATTAATTAATTAATAGAGTATTAAAATTATGATACTAAATTTTTTTGTGTTAATTAATTAATAAAACATTCGAATTAAAAAATTCAATATTAAAAAAATTAAAATTATGAATTTTTATTTACTTTATTTATTATTTTATTTTAAAATATTTATTTTTTTAATTTATTTATAATTATAATAATTTATTGATTACTAATTTATTTTAAATTTATAATAATTTTTAAAAATTTAAAAAATAAATAAAGCTCAAGTCTAGCCTAGCCCTCATGCTAAACTTAAAGGCGCCTAGCCTTGAAAATGTCCGGCCAAACCTGCTTTTGCCATACCTAATGGTGGGATCAAGGCATGTGAAGGGGATAATATATGAGTGGTGGGGGCCACAAATCATTGCCTGTGATGTTTTCACATGGAATTTGTTGGGAGGCGGAATAGGTGTTTAAATCTTGGAAAAAGAAAAAGTCGAGTGATTGGAGTCATGAGGCTCAGAGCATCACCAAAAATTTTTAAATAAAATTTTATTACTTATTTATAGACACACATCAGCGTTTAAGAATCTAAAAGACTCTCCAATTAAGATTTTTAAATAAAAAATAATCCTTTCTCTTTAAATTTAGAATTACTTTTTCTTACTTTAATTTATATTTTATTATTTTTTATTAGAGAAAAGAGAGAGATATTTTAATTACTATGACTTTTCTTTTAAAAAAATAATTTTTAATTAAAATAATATTAAATCATTTCTATTTGAAGAAAGTCTTTTGAAGAATATTATATTTTTCACTCTTCTATTTACCACATATATAAGTTGAAATAAATATTTAAAGAAAGTAAAATTTATAAAGCGCTTTTGGAGATGATCTTAGTGTGAATGGGGGACAATAATTGGTGGGTGGTGGTGGAGTGGATAGGATGAGTGGGAGACAAATGTTGTTGGGAGTCAAAGGGTGCTGAAATTTGGTGTGAATGTGCCGAAGCATGTAGAGAAATGTGAGTGGTGGTGGCCGAAACTTGGGGAGAGGTGTGAGTGGTGAGGGCCGAAGCATGTAAAGGGGATAATATATGAGTGGTGGGGGCGACAAATCATTGCTTGTGATCTTTTCACATGGAATTTGTTGGGAGGCCGAATGGGTGTTGGTGGAGTGGATGTGATGAGTGGGGGACAAATGTTGTTGGGAGTCAAAAGGTACTGAAATTTGATGTGAATGTGTTGGCGTTGGTAGAGAATAGTGGGCATGATTGCATGTAGTCAAAATTTGTGAGGGAATTTCGGGAATTTTGCATGTGAGTGGACCAAAGCTAGTTCTCTTTGCTGACTTTTGAGAGATGCCGTTTATGGACCGAAAGGTGTGCAACCCAAGGGTTGTTAAGAAGCTTCATCTCTGCTATTCACGGTGGTTACAAGGTTAACAGCCGTGAGTTGTTGTGGATCTTGTACAAAGGCGACGGAGGTTGGATCTTGTGATTTACCAAGTTGCGATTGTTCATGGTTGGAGGTGAAGACTTTGGTCGGAGATTGACTTTGGTTTTCACCTTTATGAGGGGGTGATTGATTTGTTTTCTCAAGGCGATTTTCTTCATCCTCTTGGCCGCCATGGAAGCTATTTGAATGGAGAGGTGGAGCCCCTTGTTCATGATCTTCTGACATTTCTTCTTGATCATTCCCCGCAATCGATGGCTGACGAAGTTTAGAAAGGATAGAGGCAGTGGATGTTGGTGGTGACCTCCTTCAGAGTGGTTTGTAAGGGTATGTGGTAATTGTATATGTGGATTATGGGCTGTTTGCCGTTGGTTGAGCAATCTCTTTGATCGTCTCGGCTTAGGTTCTGGTGGTGATGGTAGCTTTAGGTCAGGTGGTGGTTCGTCGGTGAATTTTGGAGGCTTCCTAAAAGATTTCCTAGGTGGATCCAATAACCAGTGAAACTCTTCTCGGGGTTAGTGTGTGTTTAACGGTGATGACCGATCGCCATCACGGGCGACCGAAGGGGCCATAAAGGCCATTTTGAAGAAAGAAGGGCATCAGAGATGAATTGAGAGAATATTTAGAGAGAGGAAGTTAGAGAGAGGTTTTTTTGGGTTGTGGTTTTTTTTTTTTTTTTTGTTTCAATCCATTAGTCGATCTTCTACATAATTATTAACAAATAATGTTCAGATGATGGGATCATGTATATGATGAAAGGCTTTTAACTCAACATTCAGAGACAAAATTTTGTAACTTCTCATTATTTAACAAAATAATTAACAAATTAATAGTGATTATGGCCGAAGATTTTGTTGATTAGCCTAAGCCTACTAAACGGCATGACTTTTTTAAAGGTTGAAATTATAATTTACTTGCATTGTCTATTTCAATAAATTATGATCGAAGATCACTTGCTAGCTGCAACAATTAGTTAACCATTATTTGGAGTTTGTTTTAGAAGAAAGATATTCAAGAAGAGAGAGCTTAATTAAGCTAACAAGGATAGACTAAATCAATGTCGTTAACCCATAGACACACAACAATATTTATTTATTTATTTATTTCCTTTTTCAGGAATACATGATACATGAAAATAAACAAATAAAATCTCTTATATGTTTTAAGAGATTTTATCAGTTGAATTAAACCAAACCGACAGTCACGTAATTGACAAAACGATAAGTAACAATACTTATTATTTTATATAATTAAACATAACATAAGAGTAACAGTGTAATTAACCAGTATGGTCGGCATTTCTCCCGTATTGAGGGACAACAAGAAGATCAAGATTGCCATTCACATTGTCATCATCAGCAACACTGAGAAGAAGAAGTAGCAAGACGAGTCCCTCTGACCAATTGTTATTAACTGAAAAATTCATATTAGAAGAATTAATAATAAATATATTAAAATAAGAATTATAAATGATATTCAACTAAAATTGCTCAAAAAACCTGCGCAGATAGTTTCCATAATCTTCAAATTAGAAAAGATAACTTCTTCCGGAATCAAAATTACAAAGTAATTAAGTTGGTTTTGCGAGTTCTTGATTCTGGTTTCATATAATACGCATGTGGGGTATATATAGAGAATGAAGTAGCCGAGAGTGCCAAGGTGGCTGATTGGGGCGTAGGTAATTCCAAGACAAACTATTAGCAATACTAGAGTCTTTTCTTTCAAAATATTATTAATTTAATTTCGAAAATGTGGCCAGAACTTCCAAAATGTGGCGGTTTTCAGAAACAATTTTCAATGGCTCATATGATGGCTGCAGTAATTTGTTTGTATATTCTTTGACCCGACATATATACTCCTTTAATTTGCGGACAATAACAGTTTTAGGTGATTCTAGTATTCGGTGCTGTAATATATATATATATATATATATATGTATAAAAGATAAGTGAATCTGTTACTATATTAGAGTAAGGGATAAGGTAAAAGATAAAACAACGTAAATTTTAATATAATGCAGTGTATTTTAATCCTACAATGTATTGAAATTAATGTTCTTTTTCTTTTACTTTATTTCTTACTTCTAATATGCTAAGATTTTATTATTTTAAATTTACTGTATATAGGAAAACTCTCACGTGCAATTGCCGCCAAATTTTCTTTCGTATTCAGTGCTTCATAATAGTGTAAAAGTTTTTTTATAAAGCTATGAACGCTCAAATGTGCCAGAAAATTCGTGCGGGCGGCTGCGGGGAGAGAATATATATATATATATATATATATATATATATATATATATATATATATGGAGAGAGAGAGAGAGATTCTCAAGCTAGACACTCGCACGACAATTCGTATGGATTTGAGACTTATTGTTAAATCACTTTATAAATCCTCAATCTACATGAAGCCTACAAAAAAAAAAAGGGATTCTATATTTAGTATTGATTTAGCCCAAAATCTTGTACTTTGTTAAAGTCTAAGAAATATATTAAGCAATATAATTTAATAGTATAATCATTATGCTATTAAATCATATGTCTTAGTAGTTTTACCAAACTTTAATAAAATTCAAAATCCTAAATTAAAACATTTCTAATACATACATACACACACACATGCGCGCGTGCACACACACACACACACACACAGTAGTTTTTCAGCCTAGAATTTTAAAGTATGAAAAAATTTGAAAAAACATTAAAACTGTGAGGTTTAATAGAATTATGAAATTAAGATTTAAAACTACACAATTTTAAAAATTTTTGAACTTTCCCACAATTTAAAATCCTAGATTGAAAATTTTCCATCCAAATACATATGTACATATATATTCTCCTTTCATTTGTGGGCAATATTAGGTGACTCTAGTATTAGGCGTTGTAATCTAAAGTCAATATGTATGTTCCTTTAATTTGTGGGCAATAAAAGGTTATTGCCAATAATTATAATGTATATAATAAATTTATAAATTCAAGCAGCCGACAGTGACTAGGAAGTCATCTTAAAGGTTGGTGCGGGAAACTTCTCTTAATAACTAGGTTATATATATATATATGCATGTATGTGTGTGTGCATTTAGTTCACGATGTAGTTGGTTCAATGATGGTGCACGCATTTCTTTTTATCATTTCCTTGGTGTTCTGTTGCATAAGTGTTGAAACGGAAATATTGGAAATAGGTTGATAGGTTTATGAATAATAAGTTTATTGAATAATTCGGAATAATACAAAGCTAGCGTTTTAGACTCCTTTATATAATAATTCTAAATATAACAAATTTACTAAAATAGATAGATTTGAAATATTATTTTATAAGAAAAATCTCCTTATCAAAATAAGAAAAGGCAACAAATGGCATTCAAATCTAATCTCTAGAAAAAAGAATAAAAATCCTAGAAGAATCAGGAAAAACAGGAAAGAATCTTAAAACTAAAAACTCTAGGAAAGAAATGAAATTTTTGGCTCGACCACAAGGTAAGCTTAGGGATCCGTATTATACTAGGATTAGTTTCCTTATTAACTAAGATTTAGGACTTTTATTTACCTTTCCAATTTAAAATTTTGTTTTCCTTTTACTTGATTATTTAGGATAAGTATTACTTGATATAAGTAGCTCTCTCTTGTAGCCTTTAAGGTAGATTTTGATTTTCAATAATATTTTTAATTTTTAAATCTTTGTGTGAGTATTTGAATTTAGTTAATTCTCAATATTCTGCAAAATCAATGAGCCTTAACCCCTAAGTTCGCAGAATTTTTTTCAAATCAATATGAATTTAGTTTATTCTTTTATACCGGTGTTCTCATTATCATGATACTTTTAGGTTTAAATCTAGATTACTTAGAGAGTAATTGATGTGTTTTCGCGCATTTTAATGACAGTTCGCATTGACATCCATTTCATTTTAAGTTTAATAAAGTTTGTTTGATTTTGAATAATTGTGTGCTTAAAAAATATGCATAATTGTAGGTATTCGGAAGTTAAAATTTTATGGGAAGGATGTTGTGGCAATGGGCTTACAAAAAGGACAAAAGAACATGGCTATAGAAGAATTGGAGTGAGTGTGGAACAATGCAGATGTTGTAGCCATTGCGCCATAGACCTCGTTTACCTTAATTTTGAGGCTTAAAAAAGGCACACATGCAAAAGAAAAGAGAAGCTGTCAACCTAGATAAAAACCGAAAAGAAACAAAGGAAAAACAGAATTCAAGAGCAAGAATCAAGCTGCACCAAAGTGGAGAATTTGCGGGATCAATTGGAATTTAGTCTCTCTTATTCTTTTCTTGTTTTCTTGTTTTCTTGTTTATTCTTTGATCATGAAGATATATTTCATGGCTGAAACTTTGTTGCTTACTTTCCTTTCACAAACTATGAACTAAATGTACTTGTGGTTGAGTGATAGACAATCTTAATTGATGAATTTATATGTTGCTGCATATTTGCTATAGCATTTTGTTTTGGTAAAGCTTATTTTTATTCATTATTTCAGTTGACCACCTATTTAATGATACAAACTAAGAAAGAGCTACACAAGGGCCTATTTTAGTTGAATATATCGAATGATACTTGGTTTTAGATTGAGTTTCTGAGTTGAATTTAACTTGATTCCAAAAAGGCCATACTTAATCTAAATTAGTGTGAACTAGACATTGGGATTCACCTTTTAGGGTAAATAGAGCCTAAATGTGTAATGTTATATCTTATATTGGCATAATAATTGGTCACTTTGTTAGGTTGCATATAGATATAAGACATTCAACATGTGACAAATTTGAGGAGACATAAGGATTCTGTCTAATGCTATAGCAGATGCTCTAACAACCGAACTTAGAATTAAAAGAAATAATTAAAACCATTTAGAGAATTTAATCACTCAACTACTTCATTCCTATTGATTTTATCCTTATGTGTGTGACATTAAAGTTTGTTTTGTACTTAGTCATTTATTGCATTTTATTACGTAGTGTATTAGTTTAATTGTTAATCTATTTTCATTTAAGGTAAACCGCGTATTTGTTAAGATTGTTGTAGCAATTTCAGTAATATCAATCCTGTGGAGACGATTTTGAATATTTATCATTATATTACTTGTTGTGTACACTTGCACATTGACACCACTAGCATTTGAATTTATACCAACAATTATCTATTGTTTTACTTATTCTTACTCTTGCAGGCATGATAGCCGAGATCACAAACATGGGGTGGGAAACAAGTGTCGACAATCTCAAAAGCGGTCTTGCTAGATTGACCATGCTATTGTAAGCAAACTCAACTTGAAGTATGTTGGATTCCCGTTCTGTTGCTTGTCAAAGCCACAAACACACCGTGACATATTATCCAAAGTGCGATTGACCACCTCTGTTTGATTTGTTTGTTTGCGAGATGAAAAGCATTACTAAACTGGAATTGTGAGCCAAACTTATCCTAGAGATAATGTTAGAACTTTGATGAACTTCACATCTCTGTCAAAAGTGATAGTCTTTGGAATATCATGCAAACACAACACCTCTTAAAAGAACAAATGCGCAATCAAGTGGCATTTTCAATCTTCTTAGAAGCAATAACATCGTCATCTTCGAAATCTGGAACAAGTAATGGCATGAATAAACATATACTTTGCGTGTGTCCCTTGCCTTATTGGCAAAACACCTTTTCACGATCTTTCACATATCTCTATTCAACTGCAACCAATAATGAAGAGTTACCAGTAAATTTGTTCGCTGCTAAGTGCATCTACCACCTTATTCTAATGCCCGGACTTATGCTTCACAATAAAAGTGACCTTTCAGCATATAACTTACCCATCTCGCATGCATCTTACTTAGATTTTGCTAATTTTGTTAAAGTACTTCAAGGCTTAATGATCACAAGTAAAGCACAAACTTGTTATGAACTAAATAATGCTCCCATGACTTTAACGCCCGACGATGGCATAAAACTCTTGGTCACAAGTACACCACTTGACCATGCTCTATTTAGCTTCTCACTCATATACTTAATTGGTTGCCTTTTGGAAAGAACAGTCCCAATACCCTTGCCAAAAGCATCACAATCGACATTAAACAACTTATTGAAGTGTGACTGCATAAGACCTTCAAGGATTGAAGGATCCTCTGAGAAGTGGAAGGCCGCTTGTTATCCATCTTATGCTCCTCCGAATCGGTCGCACTTAAAGCCGTGCAACTACTCCTCGGCGTAATCTTTGGAGGTCCGACTTTAGCTGAAAATCATAGTAGGCGATGAGCGAGATAGACATTGTTAAGCTTTCGATTATCCTCAGAGCTACAAGGGTATCTGGTTCTTAGACGAAGTCGTCTTTACCCACTTCCCATTCCGCCTATAAAACCCTATGCCTATTATGGCTTCTTCACCTATCCTCTATCTCTTCGTCTTCTCATATATTGATTCTCGAAGGGGTACATGGAAATGCCCGATTATCTTAGCAATGATACCACCATAAGAAAACAACCGGTTATTAACCCTAGGAGTGCTCAACATATGCCTTAGAATAATAAAACCTAGGTTAATAGGTCGCTCTTAAGAAAATTATCCAAAAATCCAACATCCATCCTAGTCACCTCATCCGAATGCCCTTCCTAAGAGTGATATTATCTTTGTAATATGGTATAGAGGATCCTAATCTTTAGAGGTAGTAACTAAGAACAAAAGGTGAGAGAATAGATATCATTCGAAAGGTCTTGATGCCTACAAATGTTTCTAAAAGCATGAAAATGAGCAAAATCAAGCAAAATCAGCAAACAAGAAGGCCTTCCTATATGTGTAGATTTTGTGACCCGTATTCTTAGTCCCTAGGATTTGGGTTAAGTCCGCAACATCAAATTCTATCGGGACCCCTCTTTCATTGGTGATTATCTATCTAGCCTATTTGCGAAATTTCCATATTCGAGTAAAGTACGTGAACTAGAATAGGATAATCTCACCCTTTAATGCTTAAAGACATATCATAAGAATTGATTACCTTTTGAACTATAAAGTGGGTTTGGAATCGTCTGGCCAAGGTAGCAATAAAGAAATGGATTCTCTCGCACTTAGGAGTGTCTCTAGGAGGTTTTGGGTTCCTTCTTCCGGTTTATTTTCTTTTTGCTCTGTTTTTTTGATGTTTGACCATTGATATAGATGCAATAATAGGAATTTTAAAACTAGGTGAAATGGAAAGATGTGAACTAATTAAAATGAATATAAAGGGTAAATGAAGTGATTTGAATGCTTAATTTGGCTAAAGAGTGATGAAAATCTAGCCAAAATTGAAGAAAATGGTTCAATTCACTTTTAAGGGTTCAAATTGGGATTTTGAGATTTAGGAATTGAAATTGTGTTTCAATCAGTTAAACAATTTCTAAAAGTGATTAGAAATGATTCTATGGGTTCAATTTGAGAAGAAAACGCAAGAAAAATGAGAATTTTAGAGAGAGAAAGCTAGGGTGTCGTCGGTAGAAAAGAAAATGGTGAGGGAACAACTGGAAAATAAAGAGAAAACACGAGGACAATGAATTATTAGACGAAAATGGCAAGCCATTTTTGAAATCGATTAACCGTTTATTTTTAGTAACCACTTAACGTGAAAATAATTATCCATTTACCCTTATCGGTTATCCATTAACATAACCAGCCATTTTATTTTTAAACAAGTAAGTCAATAAATATAATCAGTAGATTGTTAATTTATAAAACATATCCCTTAAGTTTCTATCTCAAAACGGTTATTCGTTTATTATGAAACTTGATTATCTTTTATTTTGGCTAACATTTAATCAATTTCAAGACCATTTTGTTGATCGAAATGTCTTAAAGGCCATTTTAATGCATAATTCGTGAATGCACAAAATTCAAATACAACAACCAATCCGAGCAAATAATCACAACATGAAAAGCAAGATAGTCATGATATCATTTAAAGCTATGCTAATTTGCATTCTTCATCATTCCAAGCTCATGTCTAATTTTAATAAACTGTTCTTCGTTAAGGGGTTTTGTGAAGATATTCGCAAGTTGTGTTTCCGTTGATACAAATTCTAATGTAATGTCCTCTTTTTGAACATGATCTCTTAACAAATGGTGTCTTATTTTAATGTGCTTGGTTTTAGAGTGTTGAATGAGATTCTTTGTGATTTATGGTCAAGGTTAATATCATAGTCTCTAAGAGTTTGTTTCATCCAAAGGGCTTGTGTACAACAACTCTAAATAAACCCATGTGAAGAAGATGAAGTGGTTTTGAAGTAGAAACATGATTTTTTTTAAAAGAAGTTTTGACTTGTTTTTCAAATTGACATGTTTTACAAGTATTATCTTTTTCAAAACCAATTTTTGGAAGAATTTTAACTAAATCATTTTAACTAAATCATTTTTGAAATTTTTAAAATCAAATCTATACTTGCATGATCTAGTCTTCTATGCCATAACTAACTATCATCATGTAATGCGGAAAGACATTTATCATGGGTTGATACACAATCGATATCTATGGTGTATACATTGATACATCTTTTTCTAACAAATAAAACTTTGTCATTACATGCATTCTCACATATTTTGTTTTACGAAAAATAACTCTATATCCTTTATCACACAATTAACTAAGACTAAGCAAATTGTGTTTCAAATTTTCAATAAAGGTAGAAAATCTTTTCTGACACTACCGATATTAATAATCTTTCATTTTGAATTATCACCAAACGATACTTCTCCACTGTTTTCAATTTTGATAAAACTTGAAAACCAAGAATAATTGCCTGTCATATTTCTCGAGCATCTCCTATCCTAGTACCACTTATTTTTCTCATTTTTCAATCCATGCAGAAGAAATCTCAAGTTTTTAAGTATCTAAAGCTTTTTGGGTCCTTTAATGCTTGTAATGGTTCCTTTTGGAACCCAAACAATTTTAATTCTAAAATATGCAATTTTGTTAATCGGACATGCATAACTTAAGTAACCATTTCTATTACAATAATGATAAACAACTTTATGATCACTAACAAAATAATTCTTGTAATAATTTTGTTTCAAGTCGGTTTATACCCAAGTCCTCCTTTATCAAAGACACATTTTTTAGAGTTGAGTAATTGTTCCAAATTCTTTTGACCATTGTGAACTTCAACACAATATCATAGAGTTCATTGCTCTTCTTGTTTAAATCCTCATTTTCCTTAATCCAATCATTAACATTCATTTTCCTTAATCTAATCATTAACACGAAACTTTTCATGTTTATATGAAGTACTCTGTTTTCCTTTTAATGATGCAATCCTATCATGCAATGTTTTATTCTCTAATTTAAGTCTTTTAACCTTTTCATTCAAAGAGTCATTTTGTTCTTGTAAATCATCATTGTCATTTAAAATTTCTATCATTTTCTTTCTAAGAGAAACATTTTTTATTCCAATCTTCTTCAAATCATTATGCAACTCAATGCATGCTTCAAATAACTCATCATAAAAAAAAGAGATCTTTTTCCACATCAAGTTCTTCTCCTATTGCCATAAGTGTCAGCTTTGATACTTCATGTGATTACTCCTCGTCTCGAGAACTCTTTAACGCTATCATCTCAAGCTGCAACCATAACTTTCTTCTTGAGTTTTTTTAAAAGAGGGCACTTCAATCTTATATGGCTAGGCTTCTTGCATTCATAGCAATTGATTGCTTCCTTCTTCTCCTTTTAGTTTTTGAAGTTTCTGAACTTTCTTCGCTCATTGGATTTTTTGAAGAAATTTTTTTATTTTTTTGGCAATCATTGCTAGATCTTCATCTTCCAATTTGCTTTCTTCATCACTTTCAAGTTTTTGAGGCTTTAAGTGCAATGTTTTTCTTCTTCTTGTCTTCATTACCTCTTTTAGTTGACAAAGCTTCTTCATGAGAAATAAGTGAGCTAATTAAATCATTAATAGTTAAAATATTTAAATCCTTAGCTTCCTCAATGACAGTTCTCTTAGGTCTCTATTTCTTTACCTTCTTGCTATTTGAAAAGGTTTTTCCTAAATCTACTAGAGTATTTACAATATCAGTAAATCTAGTGTACATAGAATGCACACTCTCATTTTATTCCATATGGATTAATTAGTATTGACTAGTATATCTACTAATTTTAGACTTCTTAACTTGATTTGTTCCTTCATAAACTATTTCAAGTTTCTTCCAAATTTCATAGTCATTAGAACAACATGAGCTCTATGGAATTCTTTCTTATCTAAGGCACAAAACAAGACATTCATAACTTTTGAATTTAAAGAGGCCTTCTTTTCTGCCTCGTTCCATTCATGTGAAGGTTTTGGAATATCTTCCACTTTTTCATTTTTAGTGGTAGGCATGAATAGACCATCACAAAAAATTTCCCACCTTTTATAATGAAAAGCTTGCAAGTAAATTCTCATTCTAATTTTCCAATATGGATAATCATTCCCATCAAAGAATTGTGGTCAAGTAGTTGACTGACCTTCCCTAAAGCTGGAATTAGTTTTGGTTGCCATGGATCTTTTACTCTCTCAGGTTAAGTCCAAACAAGAGAACCAAATGAAATACTAGCTATGCAACCCAAGAAAGGGGGTGAATTGAGTTTATAAAACTTATGACATAATTAAAAAAATTAATGCAAATATCTAATAAACTTAAATAAATAATAATTAAATTAATATCAACAATCAAAATAGAAAGAGAGAAGGGAAAGAGAATCAAACGTGGAATTTTTTTTCTGGTTGGGAAAACTCAGCCTACGTCCATGCCTACAATCTCAGCAAGCTTGACGCATTCAAGCCTTATACCTTAAGGCTTCAAATTTTTTACAATTCATTTCCAAGGTGTCAAACAACCTTTACAATCTAAGGTTGTCTCAAACCTTTATCTCAAGTATTTCCCATACTTACAATCACTCAAAAATAAATATTACAAAGAGTTTCCCTCACATAATTTATGTGTTTACAAATGAAAGCCGAAAGTGTGATTCAATGAAAGAATAAAAAATTTAGGCATAAGAAAAATTGAATACACAATGACAAGCTCAATAATGATCGCAAAATCCTCTTTTAATTTGAATCTGATTGAGCCTTTTATAGTTTGATAAGAAAACTTAACTGTTGTTGACTTTTTGGGCATAATCAGTTCACTGTTAACTACTGTCAGATCACTATTTTGACTTGTCCATGCTACGGTTATGTTGATTTTTTGAATTGTCGGTTCACCGTTTGGTGTTGTCGGTTTGCCGTTTAATTCCAGATACTTGTAAAACATAATCGGCTAACCACTTGTACTAAACAATTCACGGTTGCAAACTAATTCCTCTCTAGAATTTATCGTTATTTGTTATCAATAAATGTTTGTCATTTCAAAAGAGTTTGCTTTTAGAATAAATGGTTAATTGTTATCTTTGAGTGGAACTACATGCTTTTTCTTATAGTATCGGTATCTTTGTTTCAAGATTAACGGTTATCCGTTTTGCCTAGATTCTTAAACTTGCCCAAAAAACATTATATAGCTTTAAGAACTTAACCAATTTTAATATCTCCAACATTTTAACCTTGTTTGTTACCATTAAAATCAATGTTATGAAAATATGTATGTTAGAGTATTTGAATTGTCGGATCACCATTTGGTGTTGTTGGTTTCTTGTTCAGATACCTATAAAACATAATCGGCTAACCATTTGTGCTAAACAATTCATCGGTTACAAACTAATTCCTCCTAGAAGTTATTAGTTAGCTGTTATCAATAAAATTTTTTCATTTCAAAAGAGTTTTCTTTTTGGAATTTGTCATCAATCATTTTCCAATAAATAGTTAATGTTATCTTTGAACTGCAGCTACATGTTTTTCTTTATAATATCGGTTTGTTGTTTCAAGATTAAGGGTTCGTCATTTTTGTCTAGATTCTTAAACTTGCCCAAGAAAACATTATCTTGCTTTAAGAACTTAACTAATTTTAATATCTCCAAAATTTTAACTTTGTTTGTTATCATTAAAATCAATGTTGTGAAAATATGTATGTTAACAAAGTATTTAAGGCATGTGGTGTCGGTTGAGGGGTTTACCGATCATTCTAAGATAGCGGCGGTCTTTGTAGTGGCTTTTACCTAAAACAATGAAGAAGTTTAACAGTTTTTGAGGCTTCATTTGAATACTACTAGAATTTTGTGAAGGGTTATAGCACCATAGTACGACTTCTAATGAGTAGTTGAAAGAGGATAGTTTTTATATGAGGAAATAGTGACGCACACTTGTGAGAAGCGAAGCGGGCCATGATTAGTGTTTTGATGCTAGCATTTGATTTTAGCCAATCGTTTATTAAAGAGACAGACGCCTCGGGGTATGTGTTAGGAGCAATTCTCATGCAAAATCAGCTCGATTGCCTACTTCAACCAAATGTTAATAGGTAGGGCGTGACTTAAGTCTGTTTATGAGTGCGAACTTATGGCGATTGTGTTAGCTACTCGAAATGGAGGCCATAACTCTGGGCCAACATTTCATCATTCGAATAGATCAGCGGATTCTTAAGTTCTCGTTGAAAAAATGGATGGTGACCGAGGAATATTAATGTTGATTGTCAAAGTTACTAGGCTATGATTTTGAGATATAGTATCGGCCGGGGTTAGAGAATAATGTGGTAGATGCCTTATCGCGACGGGAGGAGGAACCTCTGTTGGTAGTTGTATCGGTGCCTTTGGTGATTAATTAAGATGCATTATCACAAGAGATTGAGGCATATAAGGAGTTTCGATGATCCAGACTATTCAATGAATGGACAACGATTATATCAAGGAAGTCTTGTCTGCCGAGGACATCACCATAGAATATAATAAAGTTTTTGCACAAGTTTCATGGGAGTGCTATTAGGGAAATTATGATGTTTTAAAAACTTATCGGTGTTTGGCAATAGAGCGGTATTGGGCGAGGATGAAAAAGGATGTCGAGGAGATGGTAGCAAGGTGTGATGTGTGTTAGCGCGCTAATACATAGCAATGGCGCCGGGAGGGTTATTTGACCATTATCACTACTCGATAAGGTTTGGTAGGAGGTGACGATGGATTTTATTAGCGATTACCATATTATATGGGTACATGGTGATCTTGCGGGTGGTCGATCAACAAAGCAAGTATACTCATTTCATACCCCTACGGTACCACCCTTATACTCACGTGACCATTGCACTAGCTTTTATGCAAGAGATGGTACATTTGTATGGAATTCTGGAGTCAATAGTAACGGACTTGGTAAGATTTTTCTAAGCCACTTTTGGAGGGAGTTGTTTAGGATGCAAGGTATTATTTTGAAGAGGAGCACTACTTACCACCCATAGGTGATAGATAGGCGAGGTAGTAAACAGGTGTGTAGAGACTTATCTACGGTGTTTTGTGTCGGACATGCCAATGCGGTGCGAGGTGATTAGCATTGGTAGAGTGTTGGTACAATACCTCTTATCATAAGTGGATCGGTATTTGGTGTACTATGAACGAGTTCAACAACTACGTCACGGGTAGATCGGTATTTAGAGGAAAGATGTGCATCTTGGAAGAGTTGAAAGGCATCTATCTAAGGTGCAGCGGTTAATAAAAAGCAGGCCGATGGTTATAGGAAAGACAAATAGTTTGAGGAGGGAATGGGTTTATCTTAAGTTACGGCCATATCAACAAAAGTCTCGGTGTGACGGAGGATTGAGAACCTCTCCCTTGGTATTTTAGGCTCATGAGATTGTGTAAAGGATTAGAAAGGTGGCTTACTTGATTGAAGTTGCCACCGACATCATCATTCACTTAGTGTTTCATGTGTCTCGGTTGAGACGAGCTATTGGAGAACTTATACCCTCTTCTTTGCTTTCACCGACCCTAACTAAGGACATGAAGGCAAAGTCTTTAGAACTGGTTGCTCTCAAGGGAGTATGCTAAGGGACGATAAGACAACAAACTAATAAAAAGGTGTTGATTACATGAAAGGACTTGCAGATTAAGAGGTGACGTAGGAGCCATATGAGTTTATAAAACATTAGTTTTCTGGATTCCACCTTAAGCACAAAGTGTCTTTTGGGAAGGGAGTAATGTTAACCAGATCAAAACTAATGTTAAGCACAAATATAAAAGGGCAATTAGAGTTTAGTAATTTTACTTATTCTCTAATTAAGGATCAGGTATAAATAAGAGATTAAGGAGTCATTTAGGGTTTATACTTTGAGTTTTGACAAGTATTAAAAGTAATTAAGAATTTTAGGAGATTGACCTATCTCTCGAATTGTAGGTCGATTGTTCTTTCTTTTGATTCAATTAATAAAAATTAACCCTAGTTTTTCCCTAAGCCCTACCACAATATTTTATACATTTATACTATTGAAGTTCTAAATCTATATAAAATTTTATAAATGAAAATCTTGTGTATATTTTTATCCTTAAAAAAAAAAAATAAAAGGAGAGAATCATCTTCAATATTTGAGTTTTGATGACAAGAACAACAAATTAATTTAAAATAAAAAATATAATCGTGTCTTTGATTAGATAAATGGATCAAGAACTTTAACTTTAACTTTAACTTTAACTCGACACAGAAAAAAATCATATCGACCTAGACCTAATTTATTTAATAATCGTATCAAATTTGATGACCGTATACATTTATTCCTATCATATTCGTGTTGGGTAACTAGATCGTGTTAAATTTTGCTAGCTCTACACACAATATACTGATGTATTATACCAAACCAAAAACTATCAATTTCTACTTAAAAGCAACATGGTTACTTTTTGAGTTTTAATTCAGAGGCAGAGATCTTTCTAACCGAAAGAATATGGAAATTATCTTCGCAGGTTTTAGGCCAATCAATTTCAGTTGAAAATCAATTGTAACTCTTATTTTGATACATTTACATATGATTAAATTTTCTAATATGAATTTTTCAAGTAATAATGATCAGTCAAAGCGGCTCGTTATATTATTTATTTATTTACTCAAAAACTGTTGATGATGACATTGCAAATGACAATCTTGATCTTTTTGTTGTCAATAAATATAGTAGAAATCCCAACAACATTGGTAATTCCAGTGTAACTCTTTTGCATTATATCTAATTAAATAACAAGATGGGTATATTATTACTTTTAAATTTTGTAAGGGTGAGAAGATCTCTTGAGATATGTAAGAGATTTTCTTTGTTATCTATGTGTACCATATTTTCCTGAAAAGGAAATAAGTAAATAGATAAAAATTAGCGTTTGTTAAAGTGTTAACATTGAATAAGTTAGTTTACCATGTCGGCTTAATTATGCTCTTTCTTCTTGAATATTTACCTAAAATAAACTACACAGATTAGTTACTAATTCTTGCAGTTAGTATGAACAATGCTATTGTTTTGTGTGCTATAGTGATACTGTAGCATCAGCAGTTACCTCATTTCTTTCTTGGTAGTGTATTCTTAACATTCAGATATCAGTACAAGTAATTAAGTGTTATAAAACTCTAAACTCCAGAATATATATATACTGAATAATGATTGTTCTTTCAGGAACTATTATTTTGAGTTTAACATTGGCATTGTGCAAATATTATAATTTGAGGGACTTGATTGATAATTTTCACATTATTTTATATTTAAGAAAAATAATGGGTTAAATTTATTTTCATTACAGTTTAAAATTAACCAAAACAGTCTAGATATCTCTGAAGGATAGCCTAGTCGGTCGGATGAAACATATGGATTAGAACCTTAATAAATTAGTAATCTCAATTAAATAATAATTTTTGTGTCTTGGCTTAGAATCAACGTGCTTATTTTTTTAATCAAAATTCATATTTTCCAATAATGACCCACATACTATATGAATAAATAATTGTCTAAGGAGCTAAATTCATATAAAATGTCTATGTAGTTTACAAAAGTACATTCTTGGTGTTGCTTGTTTCTTCTTGAAATTGATTTTGATTTAGATCTAGTATGTAACTTTTTGTAATGTGAAAAGAAATTTTAATGAGTATCGTCATTTATTATTAGTACCACTTTGAGTATTTGTTTGCATGGTCTTTATCGTGGAATTATTTTTAATGTTGAAAAATAAAATCTATTAAGTTGTGTCCTATATTGGATAGTAAAAGGGTGATACTTGAGTTTATAAGTAGGATTAGGTTGCTCTATCCAATAGGCTAGTCTCTTGAGTTGGATACGTAGAAATCCTAGACCAAATCCCCCAACATTAGTATTAAAGTTAGACTGTAGTAGATTGAATGTAGTGGTAGAATAACTCGGGTGTGTCGAACGAAAGGATTGGGGTCCAAAGGTGGTTTTGTCTGGGGGGGGCGGAATTATTGAGTTGTGTCCACATTGACCAAGAAAGAGGAGACACTTGGGTTTATAAGTGGGAGTAGGTAACTCCACCAATAGACTAGTTTTTGGGTTGGATACATGAAAATCTTAGGTTAGCAAAAATAGAGTCTTTTCTTTCAAAATATTATTATTTTAATTTGGAAAATTGGTATTTTTCTGAAACATATGCCTACAATAATTTGTAAATTAAAAGAAAATTGAAGATATATAATCTTTGACTATATAAATATATTCCTTTAATTTTGGGCAATAATAGTTTAAAATTAAAGTTTTTAATTTGAAATTAAAGTTATTATTGTTTCAATCCATTAATTAAAGATCTTCTACATAATTATTAACAAAAAATGTTCAGAAGACAGGACCGTATTGATGAGAGGTTTTTAACTCCGCATTCAGATAACTTCGCATTATTGGCAAAATAATTAACAAATTAATAATGATTATGGCGGAAGATCACGTTGATAAGCCTAAGCCTACTAAACAGCATGACTATTTTAAAGGTTGAAATTATAAATTTACATTGTGCAATCAATACTGTGATACCAATTAATCAATTATTGAATTTTGATTTTCGCTTTTGTCGGTATTGTCAAATGTAGTTGCCTAATACTGATTCTTAATCATCTTACTCTGATAATGTAATCATTAATCAATTGAAATTTCTTTGACAATCGTTTCAACAACTTATCAAAACTTATCAACTAATTTCACATCATTGCTTAAAGCTTTCAAATTAGTAATCAATTGGCTGTAATTTGTTATTATCCTTATTTTAGAGTTTCTTTCTTGGAGAATAATTATATAGAGAATGACCTCTATGCTTTTTGCAGTTTTTTATTTGGCGAGAGGTTGTTTGATAATACCATAAAGATACTTTTACATCCATTATTTTAATAAAAATTATATTCCTAAATTATCCTTAAAGGAAATTACTGTTGACGAAAAATAATATAATAATTCCTTTACACTCGCTTAAGGAAGTCATCCAACAGTAAACCCTAATTCGCTTTTTTATCCATATTAGGGCTTTTGATTTAAAACCTTTATTTTTTTCCATGATTGAAATGACTATTTCAGAATATAATAAAAAAACAAACGAATGCACATGATACGAACCCAACAAGTGTCAATAAAATAGAAATTGGTGCTTCAGATATCAAATTTTCTCTCTCATCTATGAACCTCACAGAAAAAAATAAAAACAGAAGCAAGTGAATTTGTTACCCAAAATTTTTTAAGAAGTACTAAGGCAGCGTTATAGCAGCACATAGAAGCTGAAAAGAGATTCTTTTACACTAGAATATTATCATTATAGTAATCTTAAATATTTTAGTTTGTATCATGTTTATTAAAATTTAAATCTTATTCTTCTTATTAATATGCGTGGCCTCGTGGATGTTGAAAAGAGAGCAACTTAATTATATTGTTGAGATAAAAGAAAAAAATGTGAACAATAGTAAAAGTGATGAGGAATGGTTGCCATGTAGAAACAATTTGCAGTAAAGAAAAAAAAATAACATAAGTGTAAATTCTTAATTGAGGTCATTTTTTTGAAATATAGAGGGTGCGTACAGTAAAAACAATATTTTTAAATTTTAATAATGGTTTCTCAAGAAAATGAGTGTTAAAAGAAAAATTATGGGATCAAATAGTCCTATCCCTTTTTTTTTTAGCCCTGTGGGTCTCTCATAAATTTTTTATCTAATTTTCTATTAGTTTAAGATGTTAATTGAAATTGAAAAATAAATGTCGCAAAAATTTTGACAGGTGTCTAAATTATAATCAGTACATTTGTATGTAGATGTCTCATTTAATTTTAAAAATGTGTCATTAAAATTTTAACATCGTAAAGGATAATAAAACTTTAAAAAGGAATTTAACTAGTGAAAAAAATTCTAGAAATTATGAAAGCGTTTATCAAGTATAGATAGAGAATGCATAAGTAAAATTTTGAACAATCAGCCAAGGGGGTGTTTGAATACATCAAAATACTCTTGACGCCCATTGTTTTATAAAAATTTGAATTACCAAAGTATCCATTAAAACAATTACATTTAGGGGAAAGGAAGTTATCCTATATAAATGAATTACAAATTTTGTAGCTTCCCATTATTTAATGAAATAATTAACAAACTGTGATGATAGCTGAAGATCATGTTGATAAGCCTAAGCCGACTAAACTTTAAAATTATAAATTTACATTGTGTAATAAAAAATGTGATGCAAATTAATCAATTATTGAATTTTGATCTAGGCTTACCGCTTATGCCGGTATTGTCATATGTAGTTTTCCTTATTCTGATAGCGTAATAATTAATCAATGGAAATTTATTTCGCAATAGTTTCAACAGCTTCTTAAAACTTATTAACTAATTTCACATCCTTGCTTAAAGTTTTCAAATTAGTAATCAATTGGCTGTAATTTGTTATTATCCTTATTTTAGAGTTTCTTTCTTGGAAAATAATTATATAGAGAATGATCTCTATGTTTTTGTAGTTTTTATTTGGCGAGAGGTTGTTTGATAATACCATAAAAATACTTTTACATCCATTATTTTAATAAAAATTATATTCCTAAATTATCCTTAAAGGTAATTACTGTTGACGGAAAATAAGATAATAAGTCCTTTACACTCGCTTAAGGAAGTCATCCAACACCAAACCCTAACTCGGCTTTTTATCCATGTTAGGGTTTTCATTTAAAACCTTTATTTTTTCCACGATTGAAATGACTATTTCTCAATATAATAATAAAAAAACGAATGCACATGATACGAACCCAACAAGTGTCAATATAATAGAAATTGGTGCTTCAGATATCAAATTTTCTCTCTCATCTGTGAACCTCACAGAAATAAAATAAAAACTGATGCAAGTGAGTTTGCTACCCAAAATTTTTTAAGAAGTACTAAGGCAGCGTTATAGCAGCACATAGAAGCTGAAAAGAGATTCTTTTACACTAGAATATTATCATTATAGTAATCTTAAATACTTTAGTTTGTATCATGTTTGTTAAAATTTAAGTCTTATTCTTCTTATTAATATGCGTGGCCTCGTGGATGTTGAAAAGAGAACAACTTAATTATATTGTTGAGATGAAAAAAATGTGTGAACAGTAGTGGAAGTGATGAGCAATGGTTTCGATGTAGAAACAATTTGCAGGAAAGGGAAAAAAATAACAGAAGTGTAAATCCTTAATTGAGGTCATTTTTTTGAAATATAGAGGGTGCATACAGTAAAAACAATATTTTTAAATTTTAATAATAGTTTCTTAAGAAAATGAGTGTTAAAAGAAAATTATGGGATCAAATAGTCCCATCCCTTTTTTTTAGCCCTGTGGGTCTCTCATAAACTTTTTATCTAATTTTCTCTTGGTTTAAGATGTTAATTGAAATTGAAAAAAAATGTCGCAAAAATTTTGACAGGTGTCTAAATTATAATTAGTACATTTGTATGTAGATGTCTCATTTAATTTTAAAAATGTGTCATTAAAATTTTAACATCGTAAAGGATAATAAAACTTTAAAAAGGAATTTAACTAGCAAAAAAATTTCTACAAATTATGAAAGCGTTTATCAAGTATAGATGGAGAATGCATAAGTAAAATTTTAAACAATCAACCAATGGGGTATTTGAATACATCAAAATGCTCTTGACGCCCATTATTTTATAAAAATTGGAATTACCAAAGTATCTATTAAAACAATTGCATTTATGGGGAAAGAAGTTATCCTATATAAATGAATTACAAATTTTGTTGCTTCCCATTATCTAATGAAATAATTAACAAACAGTGATGATAGCTGAAGATCATGTTGATAAGCCTAAGCCGACCAAACTTTAAAATTATAAATTTACATTGTGTTATCAGCAATGTGATGCAAATTAATCAATTATTGAATTTTGATCTAGGCTAACCGCCTATGCCGGTATTGTCATATGTAGTTTTCCTTATTCTGATAGCGTAATAATTAATCAATGGAAATTTATTTCACAATAGTTTCAACAACTTCTTAAAACTTATCAACTAATTTCACATCCTTGCTTAAAGTTTTCAAATTAGTAATCAATTGGCTGTAATTTTTATTATCCTTATTTTAGAGTTTCTTTCTTGGAGAATAATTATATAGAGAATGACTTCTATGTTTTTGTAGTTTTTATTTGGCGAGAGGTTGTTTGATAATACCATAAAAATACTTTTACATCCACTATTTTAATAAAAATTATATTCCTAAATTATCCTTAAAGGAAATTACTGTTGACGAAAAATAATATAATAAGTCCTTTACACTCGCTTAAGGAAGTCATCCAACACTAACTCGCTTTTTTATCCATGTTAGGGCTTTTGATTTAAAACCTTTATTTTTTTCCACGATTGAAATGATTATTTCACAATATAATAATAAAAAAACGAATGCACATGATACGAACCCAACAAGTGTCAATATAATTGAAATTGGTGCTTCAGATATCAAATTTTCTCTCTCATCTGTAAACCTCACAGAAATAAAATAAAAACTGATGCAAGTGAGTTTGCTACCCAAAATTTTTTAAGAAGTACTAAGGCAGCGTTATAGCAGCACATAGAAGCTGAAAAGAGATTCTTTTACAATAGAATATTATCATTATAGTAATCTTAAATATTTTAGTTTGTATCATGTTTGTTAAAATTTAAGTCTTATTCTTCTTATTAATATGCGTGGCCGCGTGGATGTTGAAAAGAGAACAACTTAATTATATTGTTGAGATGAAAAAAATGTCTGAACAGTAGTGGAAGCGATGAGGAATGGTTGCTATGTAGAAACAATTTGCAGGAAAGGGAAAAAAAAATAACGGAAGTGTAAATCCTTAATTGAGGTCTTTTTTGAAATATAGAGGGTGCGTACAGTGAAAACCATATTTTTAAATTTTAATAATGGTTTCCTAAGAAAATGAGTGTTAAAAGAAAATTATGGGATGAAATAGTCCCATCCCTTTTTTTTAGCCCTGTGGATCTCTCATAAACTTTTTATCTAATTTTCTCTTGGTTTAAGATGTTAATTGAAATTGAAAAATAAATGTCGCAAAAATTTTTACAGGTGTCTAAATTATAATTAGTACATTTGTATGTAGATGTCGCATTTAATTTTAAAAATGTGTCATTAAATTTTAACATCGTAAAGGATAATAAAACTTTAAAAAGGAATTTAACTAGTGAAAAATTTCTACAAATTATGAAAGCGTTTATCAAGTATAGATGGAGAATGCATAAGTAAAATTTTGAACAATCAACCAAGGGGTATTTGAATACATCAAAATACTCTTGACGCCCATTATTTTATAAAAATTCGAATTACCAAAGTATCCATTAAAACAATTACATTTAAGGTGAAGGAAGTTATGCGATATAAATGAATTACAAATTTTTAGCTTCCCAATATTTAATGAAATAATTAACAAACAGTGATAATAGGTGAAGATCATGTTGATAAGCCTAAGCCGACTAAACTTTAAAATTATAAATTTACATTGTGTAATAAAAAATGTGATGCAAATTAATCAATTATTGAATTTTGATCTAGGCTTACCGCTTATGCCGGTATTGTCATATGTAGTTTTCCTTATTCTGATAGCGTAATAATTAATCAATGGAAATTTATTTCGCAATAGTTTCAACAGCTTCTTAAAACTTATCAACTAATTTCACATCCTTGCTTAAAGTTTTCAAATTAGTAATCAATTGGCTGTAATTTGTTATTATCCTTATTTTAGAGTTTCTTTCTTGGAAAATAATTATATAGAGAATGACCTCTATGTTTTTTGTAGTTTTTTATTTGGCGAGAGGATGTTTGATAATACCATAAAAATACTTTTACATCCATTATTTTAATAAAAATTATATTCCTAAATTATCCTTAAAGGAAATTACTGTTGACGAAAAAATAATATAATAATTCCTTTACACTCGCTTAAGGAAGTCCTCCAACACTACACCCTAATTCACTTTTTATCCATATTAGGGCTTTTGATTTAAAACCTTTATTTTTTCATGATTGAAATGACTATTTCACAATATAATAATAAAAAAACGAATGCACATGATACGAACCCAACAAGTTTCAATATAATAGAAATTGTTGTTGGGAAAATGTGCTCTTTAAAAGCATATGTGTTTATTTAATTGTAATAAATAATTTTTCTGATTAATAAAATAAATGAGGTATTTTATTCAAGTATTTTAATTACATTAATATTTTGAGTAAAATCCATTTGATCATATTATATGTATTTATGTGATCACCATGTGGATTCACAGAAGACATAAATACAAGTTATCTTATGATTAAATAAATTATGTTCGCAATTGATAAATAAAGTTGGGCACTTTATTTAGGTATAGACTGTAATAAATTCATTGAATGATTTGTCTTAATCATGTATGAATTTATTGATGTAGTACGACTATATTGAACAGGATCACATATGAGATTTAATTAACCTTGAAATGACTATCAGACTTATTAAATCTCATAGGCATTGATTTTACTGTAATCTTAATCTTGAGTTAGTTATGATTTCATGATTGTAATTGTTATTCCATTTGAGTTACCAATGGGCACGACACACACTTGTGGTCAAGATTACCCGGTATCTTGGTGGAGGCAATTATGAGTATTGGAGTTATAGATTAACAATATAGAATTTGTACGACACATCTCTTGATGGGTTTTCGGCACTTGATCATAGAATTCTCTGGCCAGAGTGTGTCAACATATTTAGTATGTTGAAAATGATCATTAGAGAAAACCAGTAAGTATTAAGGAACAAGATGTAATTAAATCGATTGGACCGGTTGAGATATCGATTTAATTAATGATGTGGTATAAAGGATTGTGCAGTAAAGAAATCAATGTGGCTTGGGCGAATTATTATTATTCGAGCATACAATTATGGAGGTCAGTTCCAATCTTATAGTGGAGTAGAATTGGAATTAAATAATTATATTTGTTTAATTACAAATTTAATTATTGTAGCCACTATTGTATGTTCCCAAATGATCCCCGGGTTAGCTCATTTAATTGACAACACCATCACTGGACCCAAAAGCAAGAAAACTGGCGTATTAGGTGAAAATCATAATTATAATATTTGTTAAAGCCTAGTATGTTATATTCAAGTGTAAAAGGGGGGCTTGTGATATTTTACAAGGTGGTCCCCTAGTTAGTTACACATTCTCTCCACTTTTACGTAAGTGGAGAGATAGTATTTGAAATAGGAATCCTAATCCTAACATACTAGGATTTTTCATAAGATATTATAAAAGGGGTACTTTTCTCCCAAATAGGAAGAGAAGAGGATTCCAGGGTTTTTTGAGAAAAACACAGAAGACATCTAAGAGACGCCAGTTGCAATTGGGAGTGGTGAAACAGACGCCCACACGTCCAGTGTTGATCGATCTTGAGTCATAGCCTGGAAGATCGTTTGGAGACAGATCTACAACTCTCAATCGTTCGTCTTTTCAGATCATCAAATGTACGAATTTCTAGATTATTTAATTCTTATATGTTGTATGAGATCAGTCCAAAAAGATTATAATTGAAAAATTAAAAAACCTGAATTTTCTCCCTACAATTGGTGCTTCAGATATCAAATTTTCTCTCCCATCTATGAACCTCACGAAATAAAATAAAAACAGATGCAAGTGAGTTTGCTACCCAAACTTTTTAAGAAGTACTAAGTGACTTTATAGCAGCTCATAGAAGTGGAAAAGAGATTCTTTTACACTAGAATATTATCATTATAGTAATCTTAAATATTTTAGTTTGTATCATGTTTATTAAAATTTAAGTCTTATTCTTCTTATTTATTTGTCTGGTCTCGTGGATGTTGAAAAGAGAACAACTTAATTATATTGTTGAGATGAAACAAAAAAGTGTGAACAATAGTAAAACCTGACGAGGAATGGTTGCGATGTAGAAACAATTTGAAGGAAAGGAAAAAAAAACATAAGTGTAAATCCTTAATCGAGGTCATTTTTTTGAAATATCGAGGGTGCGTATAGTAAAAACCATATTTTTAAATTTTAATAATGGTTTACTAGAAAATGAGTGTTAAAAGAAAAATTATGGGATCAAATAGTCCCATCCCTTTTTTTAGCCCTATGGATCTCTCATAAACTTTGTATCTACTTTTGTCTTGGTTTAAGATGTTAATTGAAATTGAAAAATAAATGTCGCAAAAATTTTGAGAGGTGTCTAAATTATAATTAGTACATTTGTATGTAGATGTCTCATTTAATTTTAAAAATGTGTCATTAAAAATTTAACATCGTAAAGGATAATAAAACTTTAAAAAGGAATTTAACTAGTGAAAAAAATTCTACAAATTATGAAAGCGTTTATCAAGTATAGATGGAGAATGCATAAGTAAAATTTCAAAAGCTATTGTAGCGATGCATGATTTGTAAGATATCGACAATTTGTACCGTAGAGGAGAAATACAACAAATAAATGTACAAGGAGGTCAAGGAAGTCAGAATGGCCAGATTATTTATGGGCAACTAGGGAATAATAACATTATTCATATGGCGGATGAGAGAGACAGAGCCATCGAGAGACTATGCAGTATTGACTTCTCAAGCATAAGCCCTGGAATAGTTAGACCCCAAGTGCAAGTTGATAATTTTGATCTAAAGCCTGTGATATTTGAGATGCTTTAAGTAATGGGGCAATTCAATGGGTTTCTATTTGAAGATCCTCATCTATACCTTAAGTTGTTTTGGAAGTGAGTGATTATTTCAAGATTTTTGGAGCATCGCGAGAAGCATTGAGGCTCGAGCTTTTCCCATTTTCTTCAAGAGATCCAGCAAGGGCATGGTTGAACTCTTTACCACCGATTTCATTACCACATAGAATGATTTGGCTAATAAAATTTTTATGAAATATTTCCCACCAACTAAGAATGTAAAATTGAGGAACGATATCATATTTTTCCATCAACTTGAAGATGAGAGCTTATATGATGCATAGGAAAAATTCAAGAAGTTACTCAGAAATGTCCTTATCATGGTATTCCTTCTGCATACAGTTGGGAACCTTTTATAATGGTCTCAACTGAAACACTAGATTAATGGTGGATGCTTTCGCAAATGGGGCTTTGCTATCTAAGTCTTACAACGAAGCCTATGAAATTTTGGAGAGGATAGCAAACAATAATTATTAGTGGCCATCAACCTGACAAGCTACAGCAAGAGGAATAGTAGGAGTCTATAACATAGATGCCTTAACAACATTGTTAGCCCAAGTAACCTCATTAACTCCAACAACCTGTCAACCAAGTTGCTAACGTATCTTATGTTTATTGTGGAGAGGGACACTTATTTGACAATTATCTTCATAACGTTAGAGATTGCACACACCAACCACTCATACAATCATTTTTTTTTATCTTGAACAATGACTTCCACTCATCTTCAAGCCTAATCCAAATCTGAAGATACCCACTGCGCAAGTCTATCTTTGAGGAAACCCAAGCACCATTTACGATCTAGCAAATCTTGAAATGTCGAATAAGAAAACAATACTTTATTGAAATTTGATTAATTTGTTTTCTATCCATACACATACGCCAATTCGATCCTTCTTTGGCACTAACAAAGATAGTACAACACATAGACTCATGCTCTAATGAATGAACCCCTTCCACAACAACTCATCAACATGTCTTTGTAAAACCGCATGCTTGTGAAGACTTGTACGATAATAGGACAAGCTAGGTAGGCTTGCACCAAGAACTAGGTCTAGATGAAAGCCTATCTAGCATCTTTGATGGTGTAATATCAGTGACTCAACTAACAATGGCTGCACTTTTTAAGAATAGTCTTCACCTCGAAGTCATCTTCGTTGTACCTTCTTACAATCATCACAATAATCCTCTAGATGTCCCTTGACAATCACCAAAAAGTTCATCCCTTTAACCTTAGAGTTCTTTTTTTTTCGTTAAAGACACTAAATAAACCTTCTTCTTGTTCCACTAAAACTCATACACGTTATCCATTCCTCTATATAATACATCAAAGATCGAACTACCAAGGACTACCTAATAACATATCATATCTACTACATCACACACCATACTAGTCTTATAAATCTTTCTAATGGAGAAAGGAACATGACATACTTTTGTCACTTGTGTTTCTGTACCTATTTTTATCCACACTATTCTATGTGGCGCTGGATGTTTTTCTTTCCAAAGCACCATCACATCAACCAACTCTTTCAAGACTATATTCTTGCTACTGCTACTATTAATTATCATATTGCAAACTTTATCATTAATGGTGCCACGAGTTTTAAAAATCTTATTGCACTAGTTATCCTCTTCAAACTTCAGCACCAATAAAATTTTCTACACAATGTAATTCAAGATATCTCTCCTAAAATCGCTTCTAACTCTAAAGCTTTTTCGTCATCCCCATTCTCAACGTCATTTACCTTTACTTTCCAACTTCTGCCTTTATCAAATTAAAAATTTTTGGACGACAATCCACTCGATCAATGCTCTAGTTCCCCACATTTCAAACATTTGTTCAATAAAAGTTTTGGTTACAATTGTTCTACATCTATGGTTGTTCTCGCCTTTGCCTAGGTGGCTCTTTGTTTAGAAAGGTTGTTGCCTTAACTCTTTGTTGTGCTAGTTGTTGTATCTTATTACCACCAACCCATGTCTTTTGCTTATTTTCAACCTGAACAATGCTTGGTCTATTCTACACACACCAGGTGAATTGTTTGCTAAGTTGTAGAAACGCATATTGCTTCTTTTTTCCAATTTCTTTGCCCTGGTAAATGTTGTACCCATACTTGGATTTCTTTGCCCTAGCATCTATGATCTCATCTTGTATTTCTTATTCTAATCTGCCAAGATAATTTGTAATCTAAAACATTAGCTCGTCCATATTATTTCTTATGTGTCAAACATAAAATTCCTTTGTACATTCATTGACACCGCAATTTCCTTGCCTCTTGTTTTGATACATCATATATAAATGTTGTTGATAATCGTTTGGTAGGAAATACTTTCATTATCTTTGCATTCTAGGCCATAATTTGATTAGTGATTTTTTTCAATTCTTCTTTAATTTTATATGTCTTGCCATAAGTTTAACCTATTTTTCTTGTGAAATCTCTATCTACAAGAAGAAATTCTCTACGTCTACTATCCAGTCTAAAAATTCTTTAACATACATTCCACTATAAAAATTTGCTATATCAACATTAATCTTATAATCTAAACTCTTTCCACGCCTAATATTATAATCCTCTCGGTCTTCTTCTTTTGAATTGCTCCTAACTCCACTCTTACATGCGATTGCACTCGTCTCGCACGGCTACAATTGTCTTGCGGGTTCTAAATTATGAGGAATTACTTTACGATTGATGCCTAAAGGCACTATTTCTTGATTAATGGCCTCTTTGTATCTCTTTGTGTTGATAACCTCGGGGTTGTTCTTCACGTTCGACTCTTTCATCAACTTCCTCGCGATTAACTCTTTGCTATTGTTTTCTCTCCTGTTATTGTTCATGGAAATCGTGAGACCCTCGATTGCTTGTTCCACGCTTGCCATTCTCGGGTTATAGATGTTCTCTTTGGCTTGCAAGACTACTTTTATGACCATTTGTCTCATAATCTCCATAGACATCGCGTACATCCATTAATCGTGTCTTGAGACAGTTGCTCTTTTTTACGTGTGGTCATACCATGATGACATGCGAACGTGCTTGAATACAAACTAACAGAATAAAAACATTGAAAGTAAGTTGATAGAAGAAACAAAGGCTCCTAAAAATAATTTTATTGAATATTTGAGAATAGTGTAAAACTAGAATTTTAGACCCTTTATATAATAATCCTAAATATTGTGAATTTACCAAAATAAGAAAGGAAAACAAAACGGCACTTAAATTTAAGTTCTAAAAAAGATAAAAATCCTAGAAGAATAAGAAAAATAGGAAAAAATCTTAAAAGTGAAAAACAACTAGAAATGAAGCGAAATTTTTGCTAGACCATAGGGTATAATGGCGTTAACGGTTTGGGTTTGATTCATTTTGTTGTAAGTTTCAAAAAAATATATTAACACCAAAAAGGGACACTGTAACCCAAGTTATGGCCTCGGAAATATCTACTTTGTAATACACAACCATCCTACATTCATAAGTTTTCGAGATGGATTCACAATTTTATATACATGGGTTCTTGGGATTATAAGAAGTTGGTTAGCATTTCTTGCTCCCAAATGTGTATGTGTTGTGAGTGTGGTGTATGTCTTCGCTCATTATTGCCTGGAGTATTTTCATTACTCACTAAATCAAGTCGACTTGTTAGAGCTCGCTTTAAGTTGTCTCTTCACTCTTGGATTCGACACATTGTACGTCTTCTATTTGGATCGGTTTGAAGACTGTGATGCCTCATTTGATTGTGGGTTGCCATTGGTAGATTGGGAACAGCTTGTTAGTTAATCTATGGACAGATATGTGGCTTACAGTCTATATCACAATTTATTGGCATTGATAATTTAAATTTGTGTGTGCCGGTGAGTTCTTTAATTTATAATGGCAAATGATAGATCTCTTTTATGTTTCGTGAGATGTTCCTCAACTTATTCATGAAATTGTGGCCACTCTGTGAGTGTTGAGCTCTATTTACCGGATGTTGCGGCTTATTTTGAGGATTTTCATCAAGTTGGTAGTGGGGCTCTTTAATTTGGGTGATTTATTCCCCAAAGTTCTCGATTTTGTTGTGGCGTTTGTTACATAATCATTTGAATATACAATACAATCTTTGGCCCTGTGCTTTTTCATTGTTTCTTGTTGCCCCTTTGTAAGAATGACGCAGAGATAGCTTCTCATTTGTTCTCGGTTGTCCTTATGCTCAGCATCTTTGGCATTGGCTTGCTACCGCTTTCGGTGGTGGTTCCTACTATAGTTATATTCAAGACTTCGGGATTTGATCAAATTTCCTTCCATCTCTATTTTTATGCTCTTTGGCAACCGCCACCATTGCTATGACTTGTTATGTTTGGATGTCTCATGCAATAAGGCGATCTTTGATAATGAGTCTTGGCCATGCGGCGGGAACAAACTTTGGTGATTGCTAATTTGCAATGTTATGAAGAAATTCATTCTGGCACATGTTGTTCTTTACCTATTCATGCTCTTTTACTTATGTATGCTTCAATTTCTCATCCCCCTGCTATTGCCACTATTTTTTCAGAATTCTACGACACCATTATAGATTAAAATAAATACGATGGCATGTCAAAGGAAATCTAAGCTCGCGGCTTATGGAGCTATTTTCTGTGGCTTGATAGGGCTTTTCATGGTGGTTTCTCTATGCCTTCGAGGTTCGACTTCTTTTTTTTTTTTTTTTTTTTGTGTTGAAATTTTAGTTATTGTGAAAGCAATATAGATTGTTGTGAAGGTGTGGACTCATGTCTAAAATTTGAAACCGAGTGATTTTAGTCTGCTTTTTGTACGCCTTTATTCTTCTCATATTTATCATGGAGGTAATTCGGGGGGTTAAGGTTGCCGCCTTGAGACTGCGAATCCAATGGCTGAATTGTATGAATGTGATTTGTCGTATTCACTTTTATTCTTCTCATATTTATCATGGAGGCAATTCAAGAAATGAGATAGTTTAGCTTCCTTGGGACGATCCGCTAATCTGTTAAAAGGTCTCTTTCAAGATGCTTCGGGGGTTGCCTAAATATAGGTTTTTAGTCTTTTTGTACATCCTTCTTTCTCTTCTTGCCTAAATATAAATTTTTCATCATGCAATAAAACAGATTAATGCCTATGATTCAATTTGTAAGAATAAGGGGGAGCTTTGATTCATTCAGATTTGATATATGGAGAGTAAATTCTAATTCTATGGGTGTCAAAGTGAAAGCGTACACAATAAGTAATATAATGATGAATATTCAAGATCGCCTCTCTGTAGGGATTGATGTTATCGGATTCTACTGACAAGAAAAGAATGATGCGCTTTAGATTAAATTAAAATAAAATAATTAAATAAACTAATAAACTAACTAAATTAAAAATGCAATAAATGAAATCTTAAATCAAACACGAAGATGCAATCAATAAGAAAGGAGTAGTTGAGTGATTAAACACACTTGATGGTTTTGACTATTTTTCTAATTAAGAACCTATCACACAACATTTACTACAAAGATTGGCGAGAATCCCTCATGCATCATCAGCTGTCACATTTTGAATATCTTATATCTATGTGCAATTGAAATTCCCATTGTAAGGAGGAATCAACATTTATCCCTTCCCATTAGATATAACATTATGCGTTCTATGTTCCAATTACCTTGCAAGGTGAATCCCTTTATCTAGTTTTTCATTAATCTTAGTTAAGCATGGCCATATTCAAATTGAGATTAACTCAACTTGGGAAATCTAATTTCAAACCATGTATTGTCTTAATTTGTTCCACTAAGTCAGTCCTTTTTTAGGCTTCTTCTTAACTATTATCCACTAAATAGGTAGTCAACCCAAATAAGAAATTTGCAATAAATAAAATTAAGACAAATTCTTTGGAGCAAACACAGATCAACATGCATATGTCGGTCAAACATCCATTAAGATCGTTTATCACTTAACTACAATCAAATTCAGTTCATGATTTGTGAAAGAAAAATAAATAAAAGAGTTTTAGTCACCAAATACATTCCTATGAATAAATAGAAAATAAGAAAAGAACAAGAAGGATTGATTTTAATGGATCTCTGCGTTTTCTCCTCTGGTGCAGCCCTAAATCTATCTCTTGAATTCTGTTTTTATTTTGTTTCTTTGTAATTTTTCTCCTTGGGTGACGGCTCTCCTGTTTTCTTTGCATGTATGCTCCTTTTACAACTTCGAATTAGGGCAACCGGAGGTCTAGGGCGTGCATCTTCCAATTTAGGAAACTCCCGATTGTAATCTTTTAAGTATCTCGTGCGAAATCTTCTCTATTAATTCTCTAGAATGGCTACAAAGAACAAAGCTACAAAGTAATGGCTTCAGCAAGACCTATAATTTCTCTGCACGTGTTTCAATTCTTCTATAACCATGTTCTTTTCTTATCTTTGCAAGTCTATTGCAGCAACATTCCTCCCTTGAAATTTGAGCTTCTGGTCACCTAAAATTATGCATACAATCTAAGCACACAAATTATTCTAAAACAATGCAATGTATTAAAAATAAACAAATAGATATTCATGCATAATATAACTAAAATGCAATAAAACCATGTTATTTACTCTCTAAGTAATCTTGATTTAAGTTTAAAAGTGACATGATAACTCTCATTTCATAGAGTTATCAATATCATTTATATTAATTATCAAAGAAATACAATATCTTTTAATCACTTCAAGTGATTCTAGTATTTATGTAATCAAATTTCGTATTTATGACATTGCCAGTGATATTATTCCCACTTAATTAATACCAACACCATTCTTTTTTTTTTAAGTCAATGGTAACTGTTCGAAAAGGAATAAAATAATAATGTTTCAATTTCCAAATAATATTTTAGTTTTGTACTTCTCAAAAAAGGAAATCATTTTTAATTAGATGAATGAATAAATCATGAATTCGCATTAGAAGGATATGATCCATGTTATTGTTAACTGAGCAAATAATGGTTAAAAATATATTAATAGTTGTGAAATGCCGAAGTTTACTTTAATTCATTCTGACGTCATGGGAAAGTATATATCACACACACACGCATACTTAGGCTAAGATGTCCTCACAAGCTTTCACGCGAATTTAAAATTTCCCAATAATATGAAAACTCTATGTACATATATACATATGCATATATATATATGTGTGTGTGTGTGTGTGTGTGTGTGTATCAAAAAATAAATGCCACCTGTCATACTATTTAGAAAGTGTTCTTCTTGAAAAGAGCCGGTGCCTATTGGCTTTGTAAATAGGATTAAAAGCTTGAACAAGAGCAATGCTACTAGTCATGGAAAAAAGGCCCCAAAAAAAATATGTCAGCAGGTGGCACAAAACCTTTAAAAGCTCAGGTGAGTTAAAATCAAGAGAAGACCCTTCTCTGATTCAAAACTCTTTATTAGAGCCATAATTGATGGATTCAAGATTGTAATGTCAAATTTCAAAAAGGCGTTTAAGGGTTACAAAAAAAGCCATTGTGGACATCCTGCGTCCTCAATGAAATTCTTAGTTTGGAATATTCGGGGAGTGACTAATCTGAATTCAAAAGAAGAATTAGCCAATGTTTATTTTATTCATAATATAGGGAGTGGCTAATCTAAATTCAAAAGAAGAATTAGCCAATGTTAGTTTTATTATGAATTAGCCAATCCATCATAACTGATGGATTCAAGGTTGTAATGTCAAATCTCAAAAAGGCATTTAAGGGCTACAGAAAAAGCCATTGAGGACATCCTGTATCCTTAATGAAATTCTTAGTTTGGAATATTCGGGTAGTAGCTAATCTGAATTTAAAAGAAGAATTAGCCAATGTTTGTTTTATTCATAATCCTTCATTTGCTGGTATTTCGGAACCGAGGGTGGATTTTGATTCAATCCCAAGTGGTTTTGGTGCCGTATTCATCTTTCTTCACTGGTAATCCTACTCCAAAACTTTGGGCTTTAATGGATGAATCTATTTCTAATGATAGTGTTCTCTCCTGTACTGCTCAATCGGTGACAGAAAAGGTTCAGCTTGAGAATTGTTGGCGCTGCTTGTCATTTGTTTATTCAAGTGTTCTCTCATAAATATATGCATTTTGTTAGCCGAGCTTCGGGAAATTCATGCTAACAAGTCAATGTGATTAGCTTAGGCTCTAATCAAAGGGTGATTAGATCTCGCTGTAATCCAAACAACTCAATGAGGAGAATTTTGCTATAATCCAAACAATTCAATGAGATTTTTAATAACACGTTTATGCGAGATTAGAGAGGAGTTATAAAAGAGGGTTTTATTGATAATTGAAGCTGAGGTTATTAAAACAATAAGAGACCTCTCTATTGTTTCTTCTTAGCTCTTTGTTGAGAGCCCTGTTGTAACAAGAAAAAAAGAGACCTTTCTATTTATAATACAGGAAACTTACTCCCCGGCTTAACTTACAAGGAAAATTAAAATCACACTACTAAAAAAAGGTCTTTACTAATATTAGAATAATGTCGGTAATTATTTGTAGTTGCTAATTGTGTCGAAGAATCGTGCAATCAGAAAACAAAGTGATACTTATTTGCGGTGTCACGAGTATAGTGTCAGTGATTACTATTATTATAGTATCACTAAAATCATAACACCATAGTATCAGAATATTACACTAGTATATTAGTGTTTGTGATTATTGTTACTCTGGTATCAATATTTTATTTATTATTTAAAAAATAAAAATATAAAATGACATGTTGCCCATTGATTTGTTGATAAAATTAAAAGGCAGTGAGAAATAATGACAAAAATCAATCTATATTGCAAAACCTTTCATAACATTTAAATACTATTAATATATATTACACAATCCAAATACTTCAATACACAAGACGTCTTATTACAAAACATCTTATTCTTATAATTGAATAATCTCAAATACTTTAAAACTACTATTTTCCAATCAAATTCCTTCTACTTTTAGCTGAATTTAAGGGTTAAATTTACCAAATCTAAAAGGGATTATTATTTTTTACTCCATGAACATAAGTACTGTGATCATGCGTTATCATAGATGACTTCTTCATTCGATGAATTTGATGGGATAGGGATATAAGTTGAAGAAGAAACATTTTAAACATATTAACCATATCTGTAAACAAATAAAAGAAAAGGAAAAGAAATTGGTCGCCAAATTCCAACATTTGCAAAATAAATTAACAAGCAATACAGAGACAAAATTTAATAGAAATAATCATAAAAGGAAAATTAGTGAACAAGAATTTTATTTGATTAGAAATAAGGTAGAATATATTTAACTATAGATATAAATTAAAAAAAAAGTGATGATGAATTCATTCTCTTATATATATGAATAAGAGAGAGTGAGAGAGCAAATTATAGCATTCAAGTTTTCGGTATAACATTTAGTTTCAAGAAAGTGTGTTTATTTCTCATTATATAAAAAAACAATGATTTTCCAGCTAAAAAAATTCATAATAAAATTTAATATCTAATACAACATAGTATATTTTTTCAAAAAAAAAAGGCTTGCAATTATGTCTTTTAGCCACCAAGCCTAAGTGTGAAAGTAAGGCACTTAACTCTTGATAATTACACACTTTCTGCATAATGCAATTAGTGTCAGCTCATTCCAAGTTACTCTACTAGAATAATAAAACATTTCAGCCATTATATTGATGGAGCTACTAATCCAGAATATTCACAATAAATATAGAGTTCAAGGCAATTAAGACATGTACCCCTTAAAGCTATGCATATTCTCTATCTTTCTAAGGCAATCTTTAATTCATATAGCTCCACCCCCTTTGAATTCATAAACCTAGACTTTACAAACAAAGGCCTTCTATCATTAATCTTAATACGTTTTTACCAAAAAATCATTATATTCATTAAAAAAAAATCACAAGTTAACGCTTTAACCTTGTGTTGGGCTGTCGTAGTTTGCACATGGCAGCGGAATCTACGATAATGTGTATGTTTTCCTGCGAAGAAAAAGGAACAAAAAATAGGGAAAGAAAGTCAAGACTAAGAATAATTATTCAATAAGCTGAAAATTTATCATATATCATGCATGTTTTATTGAAATTGATGATCATATATACACTTACTCACTCACACACACATCCCTTACTACACACGTGTCCATTAAAGACAACTAATAAAGTTAGAAAAGAACATACAATGCAAGCCAAGACCAATAGCTATTGTTGGAGTCGACACAGTAGCAAAATGCGACCAAGGCATTCTACCCGAATCAAGAATCCTTTTAGAATCCCATCTCTTTTCTTTATACCTGAGCATCTAGCAAAAACATACAGAATAAACATACAAAATAACTGAGATATTATTATTTAAAAAGAACAACTCCTTAATTACATTAGCCTACAATAAATTTTTGTTCAATTAACATTTATTATATCATACATCCATAATTCTTTGAATTAGAGATTAATCATTGATGTGTAAATTAGCAAGTTTACTAGTTGACACAAGTAATATAATGAAGAGTAGAGTATTGTCCAACAAAGATTGTATATCCGATTAGCTACCAAAATTATTCTAATCCTAATTTATTTAAACAATCGAATAGACGAATTTAGATTAAAATTAAATAAATATGTAGGCAGAATCGAAAGCACCAAGAGATTTAAACACTAGGACATTCGATTTCACCATAACTAATCCAATTTAATCCTCCATTTATGCTATTAAAGTTTACTACCCATGTTGACGGTGAATTTCCTAATTTATTCAATATCTTCTATCGAGTAATATAAAAATACCTCCACATATCAACCCACTATATCTCTATGTGAGTTTAAATATGTAAAGATTCAAGATTCATTAAGCTCTATAGAAATTCTTAGAAAACTGCACGAATCCCGTTGGCACATCTCTATCTTTCGTTCAATTCATGGCATCCATTACGGAGAAAAAAATACATAAATCTCCTCTCGGTCTCATTATGTATCCTCAAAACATTTAAATATTGGCCAGATATTTAAAAGCGTTAAACACAATAATGAACACTCAACCATGGAATAATAAATTAAAAATAACACAGATATATGAAATAAATCTTCATAGTTAGGCTACATCGTAGCCCTAGTAAAATAAATTAGTTCATGAGAATATAAAGAGAATCCATAAACATTGTAGGGAACATTTAAGCAAGACAATTGAGAAGAGAGAAAGAAAAAACTTAAGAATTAACGCGTCTTCCTCCTCTTCCAAATTGTTCTTGCTACTCTCGGCTTTTGGTTAAGACTTGCGGCTGCTGCTCTATTATTGTTTTTTTCTTCCTGGCTCCAATTTTGTGTGCAGCTGCCCTCTTAAATTTTCCTTTTTATTGTTGCGCCACCTCAAAATCCTTAAATCAAATGGATTTAAAACAAAACAAATCTAGCCCACTTTTTAAGCCCATGCACGTGCTTGCCATTTGAATCAATGGTCAATGCCTTTTGTAATTATGCACGTGACTTGTACAAATAGCCAACAAATCTATAAAATTATTTGGCAATAAATCTAATAGTTTCTCCTTTAAGCATCATTCTTTCCTATTTTCTCTCACAATCCATAATTATTTCCATTAAGCTCCAATTTATTTTCTCTTTTCGCTTCCTTTCACTTAAATATTCCCAATATTCCTACAATGACAAAATATAAAAATATGATCAAAATTAATATAATAAAATATAATTTAACATAAAATTAAGTTATGTAAGCATTAAAATAATAGATAAATTATGAGCATGTCAAATACTCCCAGACTTAACATTTTGCTAGTCCTCGAACAAAAATTAAAATAAAACTGCGAAAAGAAAATCCTAACTAAACCACTTTCGCAGTGATCGCGAATGCATTTAGCGTATGCAACAAGCCTTTAAACCCTTAGGTGGTCCTAGTGGACGAGTTATAGTCTCGTGAGTGTTTTCAATGATGATACCCACAAACATCATCAAAAATGCCTCAAAGATTGCATAAAGTATATAGCTCAATGAAAATTACAAATATTGGCCAAGTTCTAACTTTAATTAATCTGGTTAACTTCATCTCATATTGATTCTGTGTTGTGTGTGAATCAATTCGATCAAAACTCATTCTCAAAATCTTCAATATCAATAGCCCTTGTATTGAATAATAAAAAGAGTAGGTCAAACTAACCTCATCATCTTGATCTTTTTTTCTTTCACAGGCATAAATTTGCATTTCCTTTCGATTTTTCTTCAAGCACATGCTTTCTTTTTCTTTTATTGTTTTTCATAATCAGGAGCTTTCACTCTACCCGTTAAAGTAACCTTCTTCCCATGGTAGATTATCCTCTACATACTAATGGTACATAGGCCCAAATTACTCAAGGATAGGTAGCTATTTCTAACTATGATGCCTAGGTACTTAAGTAATGTAGAATCAAGATAAACAGTCATTTACTCAATCTAAAATTCTCAATTCAGGTTGTATCAATTTCAAACCTCAAGTCAAAATTCTAAAAGAATTAATATAAGTGCACAAGATATTTAAAGAATCATAATCAAGACAAAACTAATATAAGAATCAAGTATAAACTAAGACAATATTCATCCTTTTCTAAGAACCATATTCATTTTCAACCATATACCCATCATAGGTATCAAAAAATTTTTTAACTTTTTATTTTTCTATATATATATATATATATATATACATATATATATATATAGTGTAATATTGTTGTAAAGAATCTGTGTTGTCTGGATTTTGAAATTGTTTTCTGTGTGTGTTGAATTGGTATCAGAGCCAAGGGGAAGATAGTGTAATATTGTTGTAAAGAATCTGTGTTGTCTGGATTTTGAAATTGTTTTCTGTGTGAGTGCTGAATTTTTACTGGTAGTAAGTCCCGCTTTAGGACATGGATCCGTTTAGGGCAGTAAACCAATACCTGTAGGCATCCATATAGGAATTGATTAAAAGATTTAAACAACATGGACTCTCTACTCCATAGAACATCATCTTTCTCTAGCTCTTCTTCCGAGAAGACTAGCGTTTCAAAGAACGTGGTGAATTCATAAGAATTCATTATTGAAGATTTTAATAAAGCAATTGATAATTGGGATTTATTAAAAGTTTCTAAAGATAAAATTTATAAACTGAAGAAACTTGATTTCTTAAAGACTGACTATGTAATAAAGACAGAAGAAAGAGATATTACTCTTTCAAAGCCATTTGAAACAATTCATTTGTTTTCTGAACATTCCTTAAAAAAGTTAAAAGAAAAAAATTTTAATTATATTCACATCGGTTTAATCCAAGTAGGCATAAAACCCCTTACTAAAGAAGGATTAAATACTTCAATTTTAGCTGTCCTCAGGGATAGGAGGTTTATCTCATTTGATGATTCCTTACTCAGTAGTATTGAATCTAGTCTCTGTAAAGGACCAATTTCTTTTGACTGTTATCCAAACATAACAGTTTCGTTAAAAGATAAAAATATTCTGAAAAGCATGATATTACAGATCAAAACTCATAACTATCACATGTTAGAAGGATCTGTTCCAGTTGCATTAATCTTCAAAATATCTTATAAAGCCATGATCTCAGCGTTCAATACGCAACATAGATTCCCATCAAAAAAAGATGAGACTCTTCTCTTGCAGACTGACCTTTCCAAAGCAAACACTGTTATTCCAAAACCCATTCAATGGAAAGATGTCAACCTTCCCGATGAATGGATTCTTGAAGGAGCCACTGCTCCAACAATACCAAAACATCTTGAGCCTAATACAGAATTGCAAAAAGTGACTCAGTATTCAGATGGTAAAGTCAAACTTTCGTTCAGGAGATCTACATCTTCTAGATTCTCCGATAAAGATTCTAAAGCTAGTGTTTCCTCACTAGAAAGAAAATTTACAAAAATCCCTTCAGTTATAAATCTTCCTTTTCAACCTGTAAAAAGTCAACCTAGGTTTTCCACTTTGGATATACCTAGTTCTTCCATACATTCTGTTGACTATACCACTAATGTACCACACCCAATTTACACTAGTCATCAACAGGAACAAAGACATGAAGAGAAGGAACCTTCTCCTCCGACTTCTCCTACATTTTCTGCAATTACGGAAAATGTGATTAATGTCATAGAAAAAGAATTTGAATTAGATAAAACTCTACTTCATAATGATTTTTATTCTGACATTAATAAAGAAAAAAGACTTTGGTTTTTTAAATATTTCTTAAACCAGAGAAAAGAAATACAAGAAGAATATTATAAATTTGTAAATTTACATAAAATCCATATTTTGTTTTTTGATTGGTTTCAAATGTATGCTTTTAACAACAACATTTCTTATCCTTTTAAAAATTCAAACCCTATTACTATTAGAAAGAAAATTACTGAATGGAATCTATCAGATACTGATAGAACTGTGAAATCTGAGCACCTTCCTCTTAGGAGTTTATCCATCGACCATGGTGAACCACCTATTAGGATTAAAGCCTCACCTTATAAAATCCATAAAGACCCAGAAATGGATTTAGATAGCATTATCCAACAGAATAATTTCTGTAATGCTAATCTAAATACGATAAGAAAACAGTTGATTAGGATAGAAGACCAAATCCAAAAGTCAACCATAACTGTTTCTCCTGTTTCATCAAAGCCTATTACAACAAAATCAGATTCTGATAAAAAGCTTAAAGAATCTATTTTCAAACCTTTTCAGGTTTCGAAACATAGTCAAAAGCTTATCCAAGAATCAAAATCCGATTTTGCTAAAGCTATTAAAGAGCAACTAGATAGGATAGAAGCATCCTCTTCTACTCCGCTTTCTAAAGTTGCATCCTCCTCTACTCCTATTTCTAAAGTACAGATTGCTCCTGATAGTGCTCAATCTAGCAAGATTACAGTACTAGAGCAAGATCAATCTTCTATAGCCTCTTCTGACATAGAAGCCTTCAAAGAAGAACCTATTCCTAAAGTCAGTAAAATCCACTGGGAATTAGCTCTTCCAACCACTAAAAGTCCACCAGATCTAATTATAGATAATAGACCAAGTGCATTAAATCAATCTCGGTATAATGCATCTTCTGTCTATGAGTGGAATTTAGATGTTATGTCGGAATATAATATCTTAGGATTATTGCAACAAATGACCATGGCGGCTAATGCCTATAAAACCCAATCAGGAACTTCTGACAAAGCCATTGCAGAAATTCTGATTGCAGGTTTTACAGGTCAACTAAAAGGTTGGTGGGATCATCTTCTCACTAGTCAGCAACAATTAGAAATTTTAAATTCAATCCAAACTGACGAAGACCAAACACCAATCCTTGATGAGTTAAATAGCCCAATTCAGGATGCGATTCTTGCTACCCGATTATGACCATATCCCTTCATTTCATAGGTGACCCTTCTCACCTTCGTGATAAAAATCTTTGAGTTACTACACAATTTAAGATGTAGGAAACTTAGTGAATTCCAAAGCTACAAAACTACCTTCTTTACTAGACTATTCCTAAGAGATGATGCAAACCACATAACCCGGAAAGAAAAATTCTTTTATTTGGTTTACCTACTCTCTTAGGAGAAAATGTTAGAAATTCCATTAAATCCCTTTATGACAATCGCATTCTTTATGATGAACTCACCTATGGTGAATTAGTCAGTTTTGTCAATAAAGAAGGTTTAAAGATATGTCAAGATTTGAAATTACAGAAACGACTTAAATGGGAGCTTAGGAAACCTAAGCAAGAATTAGGAAGTTTCGTAAACAATTCAATTATGACCCTTTAAAACTTCCACTTCCAAAGATTATAATGGTAAGTGTTCAACCAAACCTTACAAAAAATATTATAAGTCCAAAAGCCATAAGAAGTCTTTTCATAAATTTAGAGAACTTTTTTATAAGAAACATTCGAAGCCTTATAAAAAACAATTCTCTAAAAAGAAAGAATTCAAACCTAAACAAAAAGACCATTTTAACTATAAATAAGCCACGTGTTTTAAATGTGGAACGAAAGGCCATCTTTGCAAAGTTCAGTAGAATGAACAGAAGCTCCATGAGCTTGGCTTGATGAAGAAACATTCTCAAAAATAGCCTCTTTAATGATAGTCTTCTGACTCTGAATCTTCCATGACAGGAGATAGTGAGCCCTTACAGATTGACGAGTTAATTGACTCTGATTCTGTAACTGATTGTAGTAGTGATTCTGATACAAGCCAATCAGAGTCCTACTTAAAGAAAATTAATGTACTTACTAAAGATCAAGAAACTTTTCTTGAGATAGTTAAACACATTTCGATCCTACATTACAAAAGGAATATCTTGATAAACTTTTAAAGACCTTAGATAAAGCAGAAACCTCTAAAACCCCAATCATTAAAAAGAATACATATGACCTCACAGAAATTTTGGAGAAAAATAAAACAAAGAAAATTACCCCAAGTATTCAAGATCTCCAAAAAGAAATCAAAGATATTAAACTTGAGATTAAAGAATTAAAAAAAAATAAAAGAGTGACTCAGAAACTATCCAACTCCTATTACAAAAACAATTGGAAGATAATTCTGATAAAGAATCAAATTCAGATGGTGATAATAATATTGATTTACAACTTGAAAACATTGAATCAATACCCAATGATTTTCTTTTTGTTTTAAATCAAATCACCACAAGAAAATATTTAATAAAAATTACCTTAGTCTTTTCCAAAGAACTCGAAATTGACACCATTGCCTTATTTGATACTGGTGCCGATTTAAATTGTATTAAATAAATTTTTGTTCCTGATAAATTTAAAGAAAAAACAAAAGAAAAACTTTCTGCCGCCAATAATTCAAAATTGAACATCCATTCTAAAGTAGAAGCATCTGTTATTAACAGTAGTTTTGAATTTAAAACTACTTTCTTTTTAACAAATGACATCCATCATATTGTTATTTTAGGAACACCTTTTATAAATCTCATAACTCCCTATACTGTAAACTATGAAGGTATATCTTTTAAAGCGGGAAAAACCAAATTAAAATTTCCTTTCATAGAAAAACCCAAGACAAGAAACTTAAATATTATAAAAGCTAATTTGTTCATCAAAATGAATAAATGTTTTGCTTAAATCAAAACATGCCAATTTAAATTGCCTACAAGAAGATTTAAATTTACAGAGAATGGAAAATCAATTGAAAAATGACTTTATACAAAGAAAAATTTCTGAATTTAAAGCATTAATTGAAAAAAGAGATATGTCTTTGATTTACCAATGCGTTTTGGAACAGAAAACAACATTTGGTTGATTTGCCATATGAAAGTTCTTTTGACGAAAAACAAATACCTACTAAAGCTCGTCTATTCAAATGAATATGGAATTAGAAAAAAAACACGAAAGCGAAATCAAAGACCTAGAGAATAAAGGACTCATTACCAAATCTAGATCCCCGTGGTCTTGTGCTGCTTTCTATGTCAATAAAAATTCAGAAATAGAAAGAGGTACACCCAGACTTGTCATAAACTACAAACCTCTAAACAAAGCTTTAAAATGGATTAGGTATCCCATACCTAATAAAAAAGATTTGCTTCAAAAACTTCACTCTGCGTTCATATTTTCAAAATTTGACATGAAGTCGTGGTTTTGGCAAATTCAAATTCACCCTAAAGACGTTAAAACTGCTTTCACTTGTTCCATTTGGCCAATATGAATGGACAAGTAATGCCGTTGGTTTGAAAAATGCACCTTCAGAATTTCAAAGAATCATGAATGATATTTATAATCTTTTTACTGAATTTTGCATTGTTTATATTAATGATGTATTGATTTTTTCTCAATCAATAGATTAACATTTTAAACATTTAAAGACTTTTTATTTTGCAACTAGAAAAGCAGGCCTAGCCATTTCTAGTTCAAAAATTTCCTTATTTCAAACAAAAATTCGATTTCTTGGTCATTATATTTCAAAAGGAACTATAACTCCCATTGAAAGATCCCTTGCCTTTACTGACAAGTTTCCTGATAAAATCCTTGATAAAACTCAATTACAAAGATTTTTAGGAAGTTTAAATTATGTTCTTGATTTTTGTCCTAACATTAACAGGATAGCAAAACCATTACATGATAGGTTAAAAAAGAACCCTGTTACATGGTCAGAAAATCACACTGAAGTTGTAAAACAAATAAAAAATATTGTTAAAGACATTCCATGTTTATTTCTTGCTAATCCCACATTACCCAAAATTGTTGAGACTGATGCATCAGATTTAGGTTATGGTGGAATATTAAAACAAGTTGAGAATAATAAAGAACAAGTAGTACAATATGTTTCTGCCCATTGGAACGAATGTCAAAAAAATTATTCTACTATTAAAAAAGAAATTTTATCTATTGTTTTATGCATTTCAAAGTTTCAAAGTGATCTACTAAATCAAAAATTTCTACTTAGAATTGATTGCAAGGCTGCAAAACATGTTTTAGAAAAAGATGTTCAAAACATTGCATCAAAACAAATATTTGTACGTTGGCAAGCTATTTTAAGTGTTTTTGATTTTGATATTGAATTTATTAAAGGCGATACAAATTCACTCCCTGATTTTCTAACCAGAGAGTTTCTTCAAAACAGATAATGCCTCCCAAAAAGACAAAAGACAAAGGGAAAGGGATCCTCAAAGACCCTGTGTCCCAGACACCCTTTAAAACCTCCTCTCCTCCTAAAGAAAAATTGCTTTCATCAGCCATGCCAATTAGATCTTGGATTGACATGGTCGAAAAAGAAGAAGAAGATTCAAAGTCTAAAGCCCTTACCTCTCAAGAACAGGTAAAAGAATGGATGAACTCCATTACAAAGTCCCCTGAACTTTTATTAGCTTTAAAAAATGTTACACAAAATGTTCTTTCTGAGCATCATATTTCCCATGATTCTGAGAAAGAAAAATATGTTTCTAAAGAAATTATAAAACCCTCTTCCTCTAAAGAAATTGTTTCCTGTGAAAGTTCTTCCTCTCAGGTTATAGTTTCACAATCAAAGCTTTCTCAAAAAACTTCGGATTGGTATAATAAAACCCATTTCCAAAATATTTTGTCTATGGAAGATGGATTTTATCATTCTGATCCATTTCAAGCAACTACAAAATTTTTCCCCAAAGGCTGATTTTTTAAACCTTGGGATTTAACAAAACCCCAGCCTTATTACCAAGGTATTCTTGAAGCCACTGAGTCTGTCAAGTTTAAACACTTCTTTCTTAGTGAAGCCCATTCTGAGCCGGCCTATTATTCTACGGCCACTATTTTAAAAGTTTTGAGCCCAAAACAATGGGGTGACCAACTCTATAGTCAAAAATCTTTCCCCACCAATTTCTTATTTCGTCTACCACACCGCTTGACTTTCTTATCTTTGGGATTATCAACATGCGTGGTTCAATACATTTTTCATACAAAACCTTAAAAGATCTCATTCTTGGTTATTCTTCTTTAACTCGAAGATAACTGCACAAAACCTTCCAAATTGGTTTCAACAATGGTGGAACTATTTTGGTCCAACTCCTCAAATTTTAACCCCTAATGCTTTAAATTGTTTAAACCTTTTCAAAGCCCATTACACTCCTTCGGAGCATGAGAAAAGATTCCCTCATTTTCTCTGTTTCTGTACAAATTTCTTCCTCCCTTGGGTTTGGATGTGGAACCTTCAGTACCACACTCAAGATACCCAATTAATCCTCCAAAGAACCTTTAAAGTCAAATGGTGGTCTAAATTTGAAGAAAAATCAAAACTGTCTGAAGCCACGATCCAGACCTGGCTTAAATCAAAAGGCCTCCTAACCCCTACTATTGAGGAAACAAAAGCCCAAAGTATTTTTCTCACACAAAAATCTAAAGCCCAATCTCTTTTGGCTAGCGCCAAAACTGAAGAAGAATACTTTAAAGTCATGCAGCAGCTCCTTGCATCAAGATCGGAGACATCTGTCGCCTGTTCGTCCGACGATGAGGAAGAGCCATTTATTTCCCTTGGAGACGACAATGAAGATGACTGCTTCGGAATATTGTCTCCAATAAAGCATTGTAAATAGTTTATTTACTTAAAAAAAAAGTAATTTTTTTCTTATTTTCTTGTATTCGGGTGGTCCTTGGACACAAGTGAGAGCGCACATGTCTTTTCACCCGATCCTGTATATTGTATTTTGTAATAGTCCGTTGTATTTCTTCCGTATAAAGACACAATAAAGACGTATAAAACTATTGCGATGCTACAGCTCGCTTCTGAGCTCTGATAAAGCTACAGTTTAATGAAGTTACAACTCCGCTTCTGATCTACAATGAAGCTACTGATTTAAAATTTTTTGTATATAAGAATGACCGAAAACTTAGACTCGGCATTCTTTTCCTTTCCATTCCCTCTCTACTTCTCTTTCTTTCTCTCTCTCTCTCTCTCTCTCTCTCACTAAAGGGAAATGGATCAAGGTATTAAGGAAACCCTTCCTAAATTTATTTTTGCCTTGTAATTTTCCCGAGAGATTTTCTCTCTTCTCTTTCTCTCCCAATGATTTCAATTAAATGTAAGCATTTCACTTTGTAATTTATTTTAAAGCATTTAAAGTTTGTAATAAATTTCAATTCATGTATATTTAAATTTCTGCAATTTACTTTTATGCACTTTAAATTTTCGTAATTTACTTTTAAAGCAATTTAATTTTCTGCAATTTATTTAAAGTTTTATGCATGATCGGCGATCTGATCTTCTATATCAGATCTGCTCATAAAATCTGTACGTTCCTCAGAAGCAAAGAGACCAGATCTCTGTCTTCTGTTGTATCTTCTCTTCTCCCCCCATTCCATCTAAATATTAGTTCTGGGATCCAGATCTAATATTTTTGTTTGAGCCTTTCTAGTAATCAAGATTGCTAAAGCCTTAATAAAATTTTTAATCAATTAAAGCGAGGTATATAGGCTGGCAACCAGAACGTGCGGGCTATTGATCTGTTCTAAGTCAGATTTGGGTCCAAAGGAGATTTAAATATCTTGGTTTACCAAGGATCTCATCGATCTGGAAGGACAACGCCACGTACCTCAACTTGGTAAATTTATTTCCAAGTTTTATATGTTTGTTTGAATCTTTCTTTAATAAAGTTTGTGTTGCTTAGGTCTGTCTAAAAATCTGGTAAAGACCTTTTAAAAATTGATTATTAGAGTTTATCAATAGATCCTTTTCCCTGAAATCACTATCGTCCTAGATCCTTTTCCGAAATCACTATCGTCCTAGATCCTTTTCCTATATATATATAGGAAAAAATAATTAAGGAAAGCAAATATTCCCACCCCCAAACTTAAAATAAACATTGTCCTCAATGTAAAGAAAAAGAGAAGGAAAAGAGAAACTCCACCGGTTTTGCACTTGAAGATGTAACCTCACAATTGAGTCGTTGAAAGGCATGTAAAAAGTCAATGTTCATTGACCCCCAAACTTGTGCAAAACCTAGATAAAACAAAATAAAATAAGTAAAAGAAAAGACTAAAGAAATAAAGAAAGATAAAAAAATGACAATAATAAAGTTTAGAAAGCTTGGGTTGCCTCCCAAGCGCTTAATTTATAGTCATTAGCTTGACTGTCTTTGGTTGTCATTCAGAACTAGACAACTCAATAGTTATCTTGTGCGTATCAAATACATCATCCAGATAGGGCTTTAATCAATGACCGTTAACCTTGAATGTGCCCTTTGTATCGTGAGAAACTTCTATCACACTAGATGGAAAGACTTGTGTTATTGTAAAAGGACCAGACCCTACTAAAAAAATGACTTTCATTTATACTAAGTTCTTTGATACTAAATAAAAAGAATATCAATATTTTATGACCTAAGCAACTTTTAGCATCTTTAACATATTAGTGCTAGTGGTTATTGAAATTAAAGTATCATAAACCTTTACTGACACTAAGATATATATTTCTAATTTTAATTTTAATTTTTCTTATTCTAAATGACGTAGTTTCATTCTTAAAATTAGGTTACCTTAAATTCAACACTTGGAAAAAATTTTTGGCCTTCAACTAAACAAAACTCTTCCCTCTCTTCCAAATCCTTCCCACTCATTTCAACATACCCTAAATTGGAATAAAACAATCACTCAGCCTCTTAAGTCTTAACAAAACAAAAACCCTCAGTCTCCCAAACAAATAAAATCATCCTACTTCTCACCAACAATTTCCATTTCTTGTTTCTCTCTAGTTTTACTTTATAAAGCATACGGATCTTGATTCTCTAGTCACCACCGGAGACAACCAAAAGATGAAGAAAGTCAAACAAGAAGAGGAAGAATCGGAAGAGGAAGAGCAAGTCAAAGAAACTTACCTCACCAATTTAGATGAGAACTTCCGATCGAGGTGTTGAAACACACGGATGGCGGGACCTTGGCACGGGTAGCTGCGTCCAACAAGATATACGTCATTGACATCTTGACCTCGGCACGCTTGAACAATGCGTCACCCTTCTCTTTATCAGTCAAAGTCTTGGCGGTTATCGAGAGAGCCAAGTCAAGCGACTCGAGGGTGGAGGTCTTGAAGCTTTGCCGATCCAAAGCCAGGGCTTTAAATATGTGAGAGGTGGCGTCTTTGTGATCGAAAGAAATGGCCTTGTTGGCTTTAGCTTCGGCTTGTTTGGCTAAAGAAGAGGCAGAAGATTTGGACTTGGAAAATCAGTGCTTGGTCCGAATATTGCCTTGGTTGGAAGCGTAGATTGGAGATGAACTTTTGAGGGATGTCGTACAGACCCAATAACATAAAAGCACCCGTGAGTATCAAAACAGCACTGGAGAAGTATATCGCCTCACATTTTTTCTTTTTCTTTTATTTCTATTTGCTTGAAGATCGATTTTTAATGGGTAAAACTGCTATTATGAACGATGTTAAATTGATTGAATTTTGTTTTTCTTTCTTTAATTATTCACTTATCATACCCTTTAGCATTTTACACGAAGTTTTGGCTTTGGTTACTCATCCAAAGTGCTTTTTTAACTATTTAGTTTGGTTGGTTGCTAATGTTTGAAGCAAACGAGTAGGAATCATGTGGAACTCTTCAATGCTTTGATATTCAAACTCTAGTTGGTCTTTTCAGCAATTTTTAATAGGTTATCATGATTTTATTGGCCATTTGTGGTTTCTTTCTTCATTCACTCATATATGAAGCATTGTGAAATATTGAGACTGAAGAAGTGATGATTAATTTGGATTTAAAATTGTTTCTATTTTTGGAATCAACGTCCAGAAAGTGTATGGGTTGTCATTGATATTTACATTGACATTATCTGATTAACTTATAGTGCTCAAACATTTGTTAATTGTGAGAGGCTTGCGTCTGGCTGTGCGGTACAAGTTGAGCCTAATGGTTACTTGAAGGTAATTATTAATTAATTAAATTTCACATATACTTGTTTTTCTTTTGTTGGGCACTGTATTTGTGTGGGTAGAATTTGAAACAAGATTTGTTGAAAGAGGATGATACAAAATTATGCCCATAAGGTATTTGTACTTGAAAAAATGTATCAGGGATTAATAATTGTTCTAATTTATTTTCATTTCAAATTATACATTGATTAGCTTTCGTTTGCAACTAGTATCATACATATAGCATTTGTATTGAACTTTTAATGATTTTTTGAAATTGGTTGTAAGATGTAGAAATTTAATTTACCACCCTAACCATGCTAGAAATATTTCTAAACTTATTCGTATTTTTTTAGAAATTATTATATGTATTTAATGCTTGTTTAGACCTATTTTTCACTTGTTATATTAATCATTTCATCTATTCTTACATTCCATATTTGCTAAACGTCTACAAGGTTTTTTTCTCTTACTCATATTACAATGTTATACATCCTTTTGTCCATCTTCCTTTTCATTACGTGCAATTACATTTATCAATGTGTGATTGATTTTTATTAGGCTGGAAAAGGTGGAGAATTGACAAATGATGAGACAACAATTATTGCCGAGCACTTGAGCTCACAGAGAAAACTTCAAGTGATGCCATGACTCTAATAGTCGAAACTTTTGCTATTGATATTAATGCCAAGCTTTACAAGTAAGATGGTCTGAAGAATATTAAATATAAAGCCACTTGCACCATTTGCATAAGTATCATCCTCATTGGCATTGGCATCTACTTTTAATGGACAGGGATTTGATGACCCTAATATTGGAGAAAGGACACAGAGAGTGCCGGTTTATTATGAGGAGCCTACAAACATAATTGGACTCATTCGATAATTTGAAAATTATTGACAATGATTTTTTCATAGTTTCTATGTAATTCACATTATATACTTGCCAACCTTTCATTTGCAATTGGTATCATATGTGGTATTGAATTTTTAATTATTTTTTTTAAGTTGACTATGGTATGTTGAAATTTAGCTCATCTTCCTGATCATCCTAGATATATTATTAAAACTGTATCTATTGGCTGAGATATTTGCATTGTTTTTTTCCAGTTTATATTATATACTTATCAACTTTTCTTTTACAATTAGTATTATATGAATATCCTTTATATTGAATTTTTAATGATTTTTTGAAATTAGTTGTAAGATGCAGAAATTTAAAAGGTTCATGATAAGTGGGCTACATATGTGGCTAATTTAATCAATAGTTTAAGAATTTAAAATAGGTAAATATCACTTGTTTGTTCTTGTTTTATAATTTATATTAAGAGACTATATGTTTTTGTTTGGAATGATTTGTGATGCCTTTGTTTTCCTTTATTACTTTTCAAGACGTGCCTTTGTTGGATGGATTTTGATGGAATTGAGTATTGTCGCTGCTTGTTGTTGGCAATATTATTCAGGCCATTGATGATCATGGAGAATGATAGCGGTAGCATACCAATTCCATTTGCCTTAATTGTTTAGTACTGCTACTCAGGTTGTTGTAATGACAAATAAGTTGTAGTTTTCTTATATTATAAACTAGCTGTGGTATCTAGTATTGTTGTGCTATTGAAACTATGGTTGATGAATTTTGTTACTGAATATTGGATAGAACCAATTTGGTTATTCAATGTGGAATATTGAATATTGAATGGAGCCTATTGGCAATTGCTAAACATAGATTATCGGATTTTGATACCAACATTTGTTTCATAATCATTGTTCAAAACTGCTGATTATTAGGCTTTGATTCTAGCCTATTGACAATTGTAATATTGACCATTTTATTATTTTTTAAAAATACTTTTAAAATTGTTGACACCAATATAACATCGGTAAACACCAATATTCTTGAATTAGAACATAAATGAGAGTAAAGCGTCAAAACTTGTTTCATACCATAAAATCACTATCTATATGATTGTATAGAATTACAATTACTTTGATATTATGGAATCAGTATTTCTTTAACTCTAAGGTAATGTAGAATTGCTGACACAAAAAAATTATGTCAGTAAATTTGTTGCTCCATGATTAGTGACACTAAACTTGATGTCAATAAAACAAGTTGCTGATACCAAAATAGTATCAGAGAAGATCATTTTTCTACTAGTGAGACCAACGGGATCACAACTTGCCGAGGAAGAGTCAAAGTCGAGAATTATATAATAAAACCTTTTGGCCAACCTGAAATTCACATATACGTATATGTTTGATATGAAAATGTTTAGTGCGGGCTTTATAGATTCGAGCATTCTCATAAGCTGCATTGTGAAATTCATCCATTTCATTAGTTGCAACAATCTCTTTTCTCCTACTTTGCTCGCATGTCAAAGTTCAAAATCTTCATAGCCCAATATGCCCTATGCTCAAGTTCAACAGGTAGATAGCATGCCTTTCCTAATATTAGACGATAAGGAGACATACCAATAAGTGTGTTGAAAGTTGCTCGATAAACCCCGAGTGTATAGTCTAGTTTTGTCGACCAATCCTTCGTGAAGCATTTATTGTTTTCTCCAAAATTCTCTTTAATTCTCGATTCAAGACTTCAACTTGGCCACTAGTTTGTGGATGGTAAAGGGTGGTAATTCTATGTGTGACTCCATATTTGCTCAAGAGGGCTTCAAATTGCTGATTGTAAAAATCTTTCCCACCATCACTTATAATTGCTCTTGGAATGCCAAACCGTGTGAAAATATTTTTCTTCAAAAAATTCACAACAACCCGAGCATCATTAGAAGGCAAAGCAACAGCTTCAACCCACTTAGAAACATAATCAACAGACTACAGAATATATTTATTCTTGAAGGAAGTTGAAGCGGACTTAAGTCAATTTCCTAAACATCAAACAATTCTACTTCAAGAATATTAGTTAGTGGCATTTCATTATTCCTTAAAATGTTACAAGTTCTTTGACACCTATCATAAGCAGCAACAAAGCATAAGTATCTTTAAATAAGGTGGACCAATAAAACCCGATTGAAGCACTTTTGCCGTAGTTTTGGTTGCGCCAAAATGTCCTCCAACTTCGGAGAATAACAATGTTGTAGAATACTTCTCATCTCTTTTTCTGAGATATATCATCGAATGATTTGGTCTGAGCAATACTTATACAAGAATAAATCTTCCAAAAAATAATACTTTACATCTAAGAGGAATTTCTTATTCTATTGATATAATAAATCGAAAGAACAATGGTGCTTAGCAAATAGTTCACAAAATTTGCATACCATGGTGCATCGTAGGTTTGAAGTGCCAGCACTTTTCATTAAGAAATTCTTCAATGATTGAAACCATAACATAATCCCATGCTCTCCCAAGCTCTAACAGAGATAAGTAATCCACCACTAGATTTTTGGATCCCTTCCCGTCCCGAATCTCTAAATCAAATTCTTATAGTAAAAGCACCCAACGGATCAATCTTGGTTTTGCATTTGCCTTTTGAATAGATACTTGAGAGCTGAAAGATCGGTGCAAACTATCACCTTCGAGCAAATCAAATATGAACGAAATTTTTCAAGTGCAAAAACAACTACTTAAACTCTTTCTCAATAGTAGTATATTTCAATTGCGCATCTATCGAGTTCGAATTGCATAGTAAATAACATGCAATATGTTTTTATTCCGCTGTCCCAAAACTGCTCCAATAGCATAGTCACTCGCATCACATATAACCTCGAACAAAGCAAATCCCAACTGGAGCCATTATAACTGGAGCTTAAATTAGTTTCTCTTTCAAAGTGTTAAAAGCTGCAAACACTTATCGGTAAAATTGAAAGGCATTTCCTTGAGTAAAAGGTTGCACAAGGGCTTCGTTATCTTTGAAAAATCTTTAATAAAACGTCGATAAAACCCAACATGCCTCAGAAAACCCAACATGCCTCTATCAAATTCAATTCCTTTAGTTCAAATAAGATGACCCAAAACAATGCCTTCTTGCATAATAACGTGACATTTTTCCCTATTCAAAACCAAGTTGGCCTCCTCGCATCGCCGCAAAACTAGATCTAAATTGTTGGAAAATGATCAAATGAAGATCCAAAACGAGAAATCATACATAAACACCTCAATGAATCTCTCCACTATATTAGAAAATATAACCATCATGCAAAGTGAAAGGTAGTTGGTGCATTGCATAAGTCGAATGGCATTCTTCTATAAGCAAATGTACCATAAGGACATGCGAAAATGGTTTTCTCTTGATCTTGGTGCTATAAGGATTTGATTATAGCCTAAATATCCATCTAAAAAGCAATAATATGCATGGTCGGTAAGTTCTCCAACATCTTATCAATAAAAGGCAATGGAAAATGGTCTTTTCTAGTAGCAAGCATTAAGTTTTTCGTAATCCATACATTCCTCGAACTGTGACTGTCCTTGTTGGGATAAGTTCATTGTTGTCATTCTTCACGACCGTTCCTCCTTCTTTGGTACCACTTGCACTTTGGATTGACCCATGAACTATCGAGATTGGATAAATTATTCTAGCATCCAATAATTTAAGCATTCTCGCCCTAACCATTTCTTGCATGTTCGGATTGAAACACCTTTTGTGGTCATGTCTTGTCGACTTATAACTCTCCCCATTAGAATCTTATGCATACAAATTGAAGGGCTTATTCCTTTAATGTCGGCAATAGTCCATCCTAGAGCAGCTTTGTAATCCCTCAAAACTCAAGCAGCTTTTCCTCTTCAAGATCCGTTAACGAAGAAGAAATAATAACTGGTTGCTTAAAGTTATCATCTAAATAAGCATACCTTAAATAAGAGGCAAAGGCTTAAGCTCATGTTTTGGAGGTTTTTCTATTGAAGGTTTTTGTCGATAAGGACTTCTACAAAGCTCCTCCAATTTTGGCTTTTTGAAAGTAAGTAAAATGGTTAAGCTTCCAAATAACATGCATACTCCCGAATGCTCATATTCGTAGATTGAATAGTCCCAAAGTAAACAATACATCCTTTTAGTGAGTCATTCGGCATTGTATCGCGAAAGCTCTCAATTATCTCTTTATCAATGGTGTCTATTTGAAGGCATGTGTCATCTCGGATGGATATTTCATTGCTTGAACACATTGAAAGTGACTTACTCATCTCGCACCCTAAGAATTAGTTTTCCTTCTTGGACATCAATAAGAGTTCTTCCCGTGGCTAGAAATGGTCAGCCTAAAATGATTGGTATCTCCCGATCTGCAATCATATCCAAAACAATACAATCTACAGGAAATATAAACTTGTCGACCTTAACAAGTTCATCCTCAATCATGCCTCTAGGATACTTTATAGACTGTCTACCAATTGAAGAGAAACAGTTGTTGCCTTTGGTTCACCAAGTCTTAATTTCCTGAAAACAGAGAGAGGCATCAAATTAATACTTGCACCTAAATCGCACAAAGCTTTATCAAATAAGTATTTCCAATAGTGCATGGGATAGAAAAACGCCTAGGATCTTTCAACTTTGGTGGAAATTTATTTTATTAAATTAAAGTGGGCTCTTCAGTTAACAACACTGTTTCATTCTTTTCTAATTTCCTCTTGTTGGATAAAATTTCTTTCATGAATTTAGCATAGCTCGGCATTTGTTCAAATGCATTTGCAAAAGGAATGTTAATATGCAACTTTTAAAAGACATCAAGAAATTTAGAGAAGTACTTATCTAATTTGTTTTTCTGAAATCGTTGAGGAAACAAGATCGGAGGGATGTAGGCTTTAACTAGTGCTGATTGTTGTGATTATGGAATTTCTGCACTTGCTGTTTCGAATGTTCTAGTGGTGTCCTTAATTTGCTCTATGTTATCTTCTTTAACTTCGTTTACTTCTTTTGGCGGATCTTCTAGTTGTCTAACGTTCTAAAGCATAATTTCGTTCATTTGTTCCTTTGGATTTGTCTGTGTTGCTCGGCAGAGAGCCTTGTGGCTCTTTGGATAACAAGTTTGTAATCGACCCATTTACACCTTGAGATTCATTGATGGAGCTTGATTTGAAAAGTTGCCTCTGTTTTGGTCATAAATTGAGACATATTTATTGTAAGTTTGAGTAAGAGCATCTTTAAATTTGACTTCTTCTCTTGTGATTAGAACCCTAAAGGTGGCTTCAATGTATTTTGAGTGTTGTTCCATGAAAAATTCGAGTGGTTTCTCCGGACCCGAGATTGGGTTATGTTGTTTTCGGAAGTTCAACACATAATGAGCTTGTTCAGCAGATGATGATGCAAAGGACTTCCAACTTGGTAGTTGACACTAATATGATTCCCTCTCCGCATAATTCACACACTTGAGTTTGAATAGTACCGACATTTAGATGCTCCGACTTATTAGATAAAGCGAGTTATTTATGCAGATAAAGCAAAGTGTGACAACATCAATATTATGGGCTCCTATAGTTTTCCTTGGGATTGATTGCTCAAGACCACTGTAATTATTAGAGGCCATCTCCTCCAATAATTCATAAGCTGCTTCTGGTGTTTTTCCCATTAACGTTCCTCCTGCTGCAGCATCGATCATTGTTCTGGTATTGGATCTCAAACCATTGTAAAATGTCTATTATTGTTTTTTTCTTCTTAGCTCCAATTTTGTCTGCGGCTGCCCTCATAAATTTTCCTTTTATATTGTTGCGGCACCTCAAAACCCTTAAATGAAAAGGATTTAACACAAATCAAATCTAGCCCACTTTTTAAGCCCATGCACGTGCTTGCCATTTGAATCAATGGTCAATGCCTTTTGTAATTATGCACGGGACTTATACAAATAGCCAACAAATCTATAAACTTATTTGGCAATAAATCTAATAATTTCTCCTTTAAACATTATTCTTTCCTCTTTTCTCTCACAATCCGCAACTATTTCTATTAAGCTCTTTTCTCTCACAATCCGCAATTATTTCTATTAAGCTCCAATTTGTTTCCTCTTTTCGCTTCCTTTCACTTAAATATTTCCAATATTCCTACAATGACAAAATATAAAAATTAATATAATAAAATATAATTTAACATAAAATTAAGTTATAGAAACATTGAAATAGTAGATAAATTATGAGCACGTCAATCACAATAAAAAGAGGAAATTTTGCAGTTCCAACCCCTAATGAAAAGGTCAATCTAATTTTTATGAAAAAAATTGATTTTTATGCAGAGAAAATATCAAATCAACAAAATTTGCAATATGTAACCAATCAAATAAAGAGAAATGCTGGAAAAATTACAATGAAAATGGAGACAATTAAATGGACAGGATGAAGATCTAGAGGAACTAAGCAAGAGTAAAGGCGAGAACAGTAGAGATTAGAGGTTTTAGGAAATAACAGCCACGACAATGATGTAGGAGAATCTAAGAACAACGTTGCTTGACCACTCCTCAACAACGTTGCATCTCCGATTGTAATCACCTCATCCATTATTTTAAATTTTTTAAATTTTTTAAAATTTTCCTCATTCTCTTATTAAATGAGACAATCTCCAACAGTTTGCAATTTACAGTTCCCAAAGCTACAGCCACAACCACAATCACAGCCTCTCGCTCTCCTCTTTCTCTCATCAACGAGGAGTGAACAATGCAATGAATTTCCAATAGGGAAGAGATTAGAAAGAAAGAAGATGGAGTTGCCAAGTTGGTGAATTTAAATGATCTAACCGTAATCCTTTTAATTTGGTAGATTTATGGCATTCGAAGATTGAATTAATGAAATAAGATGAAAGTTTAACTGCCAAGAAATTCATAGACCGAATTGGGATGAGCAGTGCACACTCGAGCACGGTGGTCATCAGAGGAAAAGGTGGAGATCTAAAGAGTTTTCTTAGCTTTTGGCGTAGCAACATGGTGGATATTCTGTAACATGATGTACCTCATTAGAGTTTTGTATGGTATGGGTCTTAGAATTTGGGCAATAGTGTTAGGGTTTCATATGGCATCTTGAATTTGAGAGTCGAAGGAGAGATTTTCTAGAGGTATGAAGAAGAAAGAGATGGTTAAGAGATGAGGCGTCTGACCCTAGAATTACAAGTTAGAGATTTTAGGTTTATGTTGATGTTAGGGTTTCTTTTTGCTTTTATATTGTTGTTTATATATATTAATTTAATATAATACTTTAATTAGATAATAAACAATTTGTTTGGTTTGATGGTTTGTTGCTTGAAAATTAAAAGCCACGCTTTTGATGTCTTGGGTTTGAGCAGCAATGACAACAAAAATTGATTTTTTTTTTTGGTACTGATACTTTAGTGTCAACAACCTCTGATGTTTAATCTACCAACACCATAAAATCAGTAATTTTTTATACTTATCTATTAAACACGGAAAATGATCCTAGTATATATAATGACTGATATTTTTTAATAAAGTGTCATAAGACAAGTGATAAGTTTTTGTGTTTAAAAGGAACATTAAGAATAAATCTAATTCTATTCATAAAATTATTTAATTTCCATTTATGAAATCGCCTATAAATCTTGGGAAAGATTAGATGAGTAATTTCTGGCAGTCTTTGCGCTTGTTTCTCTAACCAGGCTCCCGGCAATGCTCCAGAAAATGTACCAAAATCACAATCATCAAATCATGTGATTCCATCCCTAGAGGCGACTAAATTTATCTGATGAGAGCTATTCTCTTCATTTGGTTTCATTGTGCCCTATTGTCAATGGAGAAACTGAAGCAATCTTTTTGATTAATCATATTCATGACTGAATGAAAGAATGCAAAGTACAAGGGAAGAAAAATGATGAAGAAGAAGAGACCGTAATGGTGGGTTCACTTAAATTTGATTTAATAATAATTGTGTTTGGTAAGAATATATTGGGTATATAGGTAGGCTCATAGAGTAAAAATTAAAAAATTTAAATTTCATTAGTGTGTTTACTCAGTAATAGGTTTAATAATGAACAATTTAATGGCTCCAAATAATCTCACCCCACTTTATTTTTTTAATAATACCCCATTTTATTTTTTTTTAGCTGCAATTACAGTTTTATCCTTTACTTTTGTTTGAATTTTTCAGTAGTTGCTTCATAAAAATATAGTGTCCACGAATGGCATTTATTTCATACGTGAAATTAATTTTGTCATTTGGAGCTATAAGAAATTGAAATCTATGTATTACATTTAGTCTTGCCAACAATGTCTTCCACTAAGTGATGGCCCATACAAAGAACACTCCTTAAGTTCATTTCCCATCATCCACTTCGCTGCAGATTCCCGTTTTGTTGAAATCTTCCTCTTTGTAGTTCTCAAATTCTCCTTCATTAATCAAATTCTAGCATTTTATCTGGGCGACCAACTACATCTTCTCCACACATTACTAGGAACAGAGTAACTAAATTAATCAATTCTCTTTTTCTTTGCAGCTTACCCAAATTAATCAAATTATTATAGCTTAATTTGGTTCCGTGGGGAAGTTTCCTTTTGTTAATGCTTCTTTTCCAACATGAAAAACGCAATGGGTACAGGAAATACAAACAATGAAGAAAATTGTTATTCTGGGTGTAAGACAACTATCGAAGATTCAAATAAAACATAATAAATATAAAATTAAGGCAAAGTAAATACCATAAATCTGATCATATTTTCCAAAATAAGCAATATCTTCCTAAATTAATAATTGATTAATTTATTGGGGTTTGCTAATATTTTATTAATCGCAATGTCACATATACGAAACTTGGTAACGTAAAATAATATGAAATTGACTGTGGATTACAACACCTAATACGAGCGAATCACGTGAAGTGATATTGAAAGAGATTTTATTTGACTATTTGCTTAATAATTAATATAAAAGGATATTAAACCTGAATGAATGAATTAAGTAGCATCTTAATTTATGATTGTAATCTTGTTGATTTTGATGCTGATCTTGAATGATGATATGTGCTAGCAGTCCATGATCTTCAGACATGGACAATTAATCTGTTTTATACAAATATAAAAGTCAGGGGCGATAAACTATTATTCCCAACAAATTAAAGGAAATGTATATGTGGAGTCATTTTAACTACGTGTTATCTTCAATTATCCTTTAATTTATTACAAATTATTGTATCAATGAGACGCGGGGAGGTTGTCAATTTCTCCCCTATTGAAATTAATATATACTATTTACTCGCAGCATAATTTTATAGTATTACCCTCATTTTCAAATACATTTTTATTTACATTTGTCATAAATTAAATAACTCATATAAATAGAAATTAAAATAAGAATTCAAGTATTAAAAATAAGAAACATATGTGATACGATATTTTTCTTGTATTATTTTATGAAAAAAATTTTATAACAACTATATATTTTACAATAAATATATAAAACAACAAAAAGTATAAGAAAAATATCTTAATATTAATTTTTTATTTACTTCAAAACATATATTTCTTATTTTTAACACTCAAATTTTTTTGATTTAATTTATATTGACAAGATTTATTTAATTTATAACAAGTATAAATAGAAGTGTATTTGTAAATAGGGGTAATATAGTAAAATTATGTTGCCATGGGGATTATTGACTACTATGAAACAGTAGTAGCGTAAGTGGTATATATATATTTTAGTAAGGGCAAAAATTGGCAATCTCCTTTTATTTAATTAAACATAACATAAAAAGAGTAACATTGTAATTAACCTTTATGGCCAGGATTTCTCTTATATTGAGAGATAATAAGAATATCAAGATTGTCATTAGCAAATGTCATCATCAACGATCTTGAGACGAGAAAATATTAGGAAGATCCTCTTCCGCCAATCATTATACGTGAAAAAATCACATTAGAAAACTTAATCATAAATACACATATTAAAATAAGGATTAAATAATAAAGTTCAACAAAAGTTGATCCTCTTCTTACCTGAACTTCTGCTAAGTAGAAATTCATGCGCTGATTGATGATTAATAAATAAATAAATAAGAAGTTAAATCATATCCATCCACTATTATTAAATGACATATAATATAAGATTATTAAAAGCTCAAGAGAGCTCAGATAAGGAGAAAATCCTAATCTTTCAATAATCTTCAAATCAGAAACGTATCGGCTTCCGGAATCAAAATTTCTAAGTAATTAAAGTTGCTGTTTCGACTTCCTGCTTCTGGTTTGATTAATATACATGTAATGTATATGTAAAGAATTAAGTAGCCGAAAGTGCGAAGGTGGGTGATTGGGGAGTAAGTAATTACGAGATAATATAATAGCAAAAATAGACTCTTTTCTTTCAAAATATTATTGTTTTGATTTGGAAATTTTTTATTTTTCTGAAACATTTTTCAGTGCCTAAAATATTTTGTAAATTAAAAGAAAATTGAAGATATATAATCTTGACTCAATAAATATATTTCTTTAATTTCCGGGGCATTGACAGTTTAAAATTGAGGTTTTAATTCTTAAATTGAAGTTATTTATTGTTTCAATCCATTAATTAATAGATGCTCTACGTAATTATTTACAAATAATGGTAAGATGATGGGATCATATATATAATGAAAGGTTTTTAACTCCACATTCAGAGACAAAATTTTGTAACTTCGCATTATTTAACAAAATAATTTACAAATTAATAGTTATTATGGCTGAAGATTATGTTGATTAGCCCAAGCGTACTAAACGGCATGACTATTTTAAATGTTGAAATTATAAATTTGCATGCATTGTGTATTTTAATAAATTATGATCGAATATCACTTGCTAGCTCCAAGAATTAGTTAAACCATTATTTGGAGTTTGTTTTAGTAAAAGATAATCAAGAAGAGAACGCTTAATTAAGCTAACAAGGATAGACAAACTTAATTAATGTTAACACATAGACAAGCAACAATATTTATTTATTTATTTATTTCCTTTTCAGAAATACAAGATACACGTAAATAAACAAATAAAATCTCTTATATATCTCAAGAGATTTTATCAGTTGAATTGAGCCAAACTGACAGTCACATAATTGACAAAACAATAGGTAAAAGTATCCAGCACTTTATTGAATTAAACATAACACAAACGAGTAACAGAGTAATTAACCAGTGTAGTTAGGGTTTCTCCCATATTGAGGGATAACAAGAAGATCAAGATTGTCATTTACATTGTCATCATCAGTAGTACTGAGAAGAGGAAATAGTTGTAGGATGAGAATCTCCGACCAACTGTTATTACCTAAAAATTTCATAACAGAAAAATTAATCATAAATATATTAAAATAAGAATTATAAATGATATTCAACTGAAATTAGCCTCAAAACCTGCGCAGGTAGTTTCCATAATCTTCAAATCAGAAAAGATATTCACTTCGGAATCAAAATTACAAAGTAATGAAGTTGCTTTTGCGAGTTCTTGATTCTGGTTTGATATGATACGCATGGGGGTATATATAGAGAATGAAGTAAACGAGAGTGCCAAGGTGGGTGATTGGGGCGTAGGTAATTCCAACGCAAACTATTAGCAATAACGGTCTTTTTTTCAAAAAGTTATTAATTTAATTTTGAAAATGTGGCCAGAACTGCCAAAATGTGGCTGTTTTTTGAAACAATTTTCAATGGCTCACATGATGGCTACAGTAATTTGTTTGTATTTGCTTTGACACGACAAATATATTCCTTTAATTTGCGGGCAATAACAATTTTAGGTGATTCTAGTATTAGGTGCTGTATTATATACATATATGTATGTATATATGTATATATATAATTTTTAATAATATAATCATTATACTATTAAATCATATATCTTAATAGTTTTACCCAACTTTAACAAAATTCAGGATCCTAAATTAGAACATTTCTAATATACATACATACATACATACATACAACACACACAGAGATTTTAAAGTGTGGGAAAAATTTGAAAAACTTAAAAACCGTGATGTTTAATAGCATTATAAAATTAAACTTTGAAATCGCACAATATTAATTTTAAAACTTTCTTGTACTTTAAAATTGTTGATTGGAAATTTTCCCTATATATATATATGTGTGTGTATATTCTCCTTTATGTTCTGCGTAATAACAGTTTATCGACAATAATTGTAGTGTTTATAACAAATATATAAATTCAAGTGGCTGACAGTGACTAGGAAGTCATCTTAAGTGGTATGGGAAGCTTCTCTTAATAACTAGGCGTGTGCATTTAGTTCATGATGTGGTTGGTTCAATGATGGTGCACTCATTTCTTATTTATTAGTAGCTTGCTGTTCTGTTACATAAGTTACTAAATGGAACGTTGGAAGTAGGTTGATAACAGAAACAAAAGATTTTTAATAATAAGTTCATTGAATAACTCATAATAGTAAGAAATTAGGTTCTAGACCCCTTTATATAATAATCCTAAATGTCGCGAATTTACTAATATAAGCAAATTTAAAATATTATTTTATAATAAAATTCTCGTAATTAAAATAAAAAAGGAAAGCAAAAGGCACGAGTTTTAAAAAAAAGATGCAAATCCTAAAAGAATCAAGAAAAATAGGAAAATATCTTAAAACTAAAAATATTCAAGAAAGAAGTGAAAGTTTTGGCATGATTGCAAGGAAAAACAAATACAAGTATTCTGAATTTGATCCGCCTCATTGCAAGCTTCGAAATAATATATTACACGCCAAAAACCGACACTGTAGCACAAGTTATGGCCTCTAGAAAGTACCTACTTGTGATACACAACCATCCTACATCAATCCCCCTCACTTAAAAAAAAAAAAGAACTTCTTCTCTAGTTAGGTTGAAACAACTCCTTACCACTTGGATGATAAGTGAACAAATCAGTCATGTTGAAAGCGTGAGAGATATTCGAATTGTCCAACAGTGAAGCACATAAACATTATCATTAATCTTTGGTGCCAAGTAAAATGGATCGTACTTTCACTTTTCCAACTTGGCATGAATACAAGGGGATCAACTACGCCACGAATGTGCCATCACCAAATCACCCTCCCGAAACACCTTCTTACATCGGTGCTTGTTTGCCTCAACCTTGTACTTAGCATTGGCAACCTCCAAGTGAGCTAGAACCTCAAAGCATGGATCTAAAGAGCTTTTCTTTCACATTTTCCCCTGCTTTGTTTCCTCCTATCCCTTTAGGCATGATAGCCAAATCATAAACGTGCCGTAGAAACAAGTGTAGACAATCTCAAAATGAGTCTTGCCAATAGATCGATTGACCATCTTTGTTGTAAGCAAACTCAACCTAAGGTAAGGCAAATTCCTAATTTCATTGCTTGTCGCCACAAACATGTTAACATGAATATTTCTTTACTATTGATTTTAATGATAACAAACTTGATTAAGATTGATTAATCTTTTAAAAGCTCAAATTATTTTTCATATATTTTAAATAAATTATTATTTTAATAATATAAAGGTTTTATATTCAAACGGAAAATGATTTTATGAAATTGGTTATTTTCATAATAATGGTTTAAATTGAAAAAGTTTTAAGAACTTTGAAATCAACAAGTATTGCTTAAAATTATGGAAATGGACTTATTTGAAATGTTTAATAAGCTTTTGGGCCATAGCATAATTTTATAAACTTTTGGTCCAAATCTATAATTAAAAAAAAATCACTGTAGCAGTGATCCGTAGTAAACGACGATCCGGCAATTTGAAATTTTATCCAACAGTCACTTGCTCAAGTCAAAATGGTGATCCGACTTATAGTTAAAAGCGATCGACTTTGAGCGAGAAAGTCAATAACGACTATTTTTCAACTCTAACTATAAATTAGCTCAATCAAATTCAAACAACAATAATTCCAACCATTATCATTGAGCATATTATTGAGTATACAACTTTCATTGAGCTTTAAAATTCTTGTATTCATCTCATTTACTCACACTTTAGAATTTCATTTGTAATCAAACATATTGTGTGTGAGAGATTTACTTGTAATTCCTTTTGAAAATCAAATTGAGAGGTTGTAAGTAGTGGGGTACACTTAGGTTAAGAGATTAAAGATAATCTATTATTGTAAAGGTTTATTGACACTTTAGAAGTCAATTGTAAGAGAGGTTGAAGCCTTGGAGGCTTGTTTAGTGGAATCCTCAAGCCCGGGAGCTTAGAGGCGTAGACGTAGGCACGGTTAGCGAGAATCACGAAAAAATCACGTGTTTGATCTCTCTTCCCTCACTCTTTAATTATTATGCTTGATTAAATTTATTGTTTTTGTTCTTATTAAAGCATTAAATTAAATTGTTGTGTGTTTTGTTTTGTATAAGTTTTAAAAACCCAATTCACCCCCACTTGGGTTGCCTAGTTATTATTTCATTTGGTATCGAGCAAGGTTCTCATATTATGACTTAACCGTCTAGAATAAAAGATACATGGCAACCCAAAATGACTCTACCTTTAGGGAAGGACAATCCACTACTAGGTCACCATTCTTTGATGGTAATGACTACGCATATTGAAAAACTAGGATGAAAATTTATTTGCAAGCCTTAGATTACAAAATTTGGGAAGTTGCTTGTGATGGTCCATTTATGCCTGTGACTAAAAATGAAGTAGGAGATGATATTCCAAAACCTTCAAGTCAGTAGAGTGAGTTAGAAAAGAAAAAGATGTCCTTAAACTCCAAGGCAATGAATGCCTTGTTTTGTGCTCTTGATAAGAAAGAATTTCATAGAGTATCTAGTTATGAGAGTGGATAAGAAATATGGAACAAACTTGAGGCTGTCTATGAAGGGACAAATCAAATTAAAGAGTTTAAATTCAGTAGATATACTCGTCAGTTCCAAATGGAACAAAATAAAAGTGTGTATTCTATGTATACACGATTTACTGACATAGTGAACACTCTTGAAGCCTTAGGAAAGACTTTTCGAATAGCGAGAAAGTCAAGAAAATCATTAGGTCACTCCCAAAAGAATGGAGACCTAAAAGGACTGCCATTAAAGAAGCCAAAAATTTAAATACTTTACCTATTGATGATTTAATTGGCTCTCTCATTTCATAAGAAAAAGATTTGGAAGCAAAAAAATGGCATGAGGAGAAGAAGAAAAGTATTGCTCTCAAAGCTGCAAAACATAAAAGTGAGGAGGAAAGCGAGCTGGATAATAAGGAGATGGCTATGCTAACCAGAAGATTCAGAAAATTCTACAAGTAAACTAGTGAGCGAAAAAAAGTTCAAAAATTTAAAAACCAAAGTAAAAGAAAGAGCCGATCACTTGCTATGAATGCAAAAAGCCTGGACACATACCGTCTGAATGTCTTCTTCTCAATAAGCTCAAGGAAAAAGTAATGGTAGCCACATGGGATGATAACGATGAGGAAACAAGTGATGATAAAGAGCATCAACAGATGACAAGTTTAGCTCTCATGGAAATCGGGAAGAATCATTGGATGAAATTGATGAGGTAAGTGATCCTACCTATGATGAATTGTATGATGCTTTTAAAGAATTGTATGATAAGTTGATGAAAATTGGTAAAAAGAATGCATGTCTTAAAAAGAAAATGTTAGAACTTACAAATGAAAAGGATGTCATGCAAAAATGCAATGATTATTTGAATGAGAAGATAAAAGAATTAGAATTAAAGAATAAAATATTGCATGATAAGAATGCATCTTCTAAAGGTAAACAAAGTACTCCATATGAGCATGAAAAATCACATGTTGATTGATGTAGGAAGGTAAATTAGGTTATTTTTGGTAATTTAGGATTATAGAATATTTATTGTTTTAGGATTTTCTATTTTAGTTTGAGTCAATTATGGTATATATCTTAGTATTTATTTCCATTATATCTGTGATTTAGTTTCTGATTTTTAGGTTAATTTAGGGAAGTGAGTTTCCTCTATTATAAATAGAGAGACATTGTCATTGTTTTAAAGGTTCAGATTCAATTATTCATTAAAACTCCCCTTTTATAATTTCCTCTAGGATTATCTATCAAATCTCTCTTGTAGAGTCATTTGGATAAACGTCATCTACTCTCGCATTATGCGTTATTAAGAAATCTCGTTGAGATATCTTGGTTATAACGATATCTCATCACGCTTCGATTAAAACGTAACCTAATCGCGTTGGCTTAGTCCAATACTAAAACGAAATATAGTGTTTTCTATCCAATCAATCCTGTTTACGCTTTCGCCCATCATTAATGAATTGATAAAAGAGAATGAAGTGCTTAAGAAGAAGAATAATGAGCTAAATGAAATTGTGCTAAAATTCACAAATGGGCAAAAGATGTTCGCCCCATCATTAATGAATTTAAAGTATTTTGTAAGAAAATTCAAAATGAAAAAAGGTATGGCATTGCATACATTAGAAGTGATCATCGAGGAGAGTTTAAAAATCATGCATTTAAAACCTTTTGCAACAATTAGGCATTGTGCATCAATTTTCATCACCTAGAACTCCACAACAAAATGGAGTCGTTGAGAAAAAGAATAGGTCGATTCAAGAAATGGTTAGGACCATGTTGAATGAAAATTCTTTGCTTAAGTATTTTTGGGTCCAGGCCGTCAACTCCGCTTTTTATGTTTTAAATCGTGTGTTGAATAGATGTTATCTCAATAAAACTCTCTATAAGCTTTGGAAAGATAGAAAACCCAACATTGGTTATTTCAAAGTTTTTTGATGAAAATGTTTTATTTTGAACACAAAAGATAATCTTGGCAAATTTGATCCAAAATCTGATGTCGGCATCTTTCTTGGGTATTCAAACTCAAGTAAAGCTTATAGAGTTTATAACAAAAGAACTCTAGTTGTGGAAGAATCTATGCAGGTTACGTTTGATGAATCTAACCCATCCTCTGCGAAGAAAGTTTTGTTGATAATGATGCCAATGAAAAACTAAAAGAAGAGTCATCAAAGGATAACTAAAAAGATGCACCGCATGGAAATCAAGAGGAGAAACATGAAGAAAAAAATGTAGAACAAAATGAAGGTACTTCTCAATCACTCCCTAAATAGTGGAGGTATGTTTCTTATCATCCTAAAGACTTAATTTTAGGAGATCCCTCATGAGGTGTAACAACTAGATAATCATTTAGGAATACTTGTAAGCATGTTGCATTCATATCTCAAATTGAACCAAAATCCTTTGCGGATGCGAAAAATGATGAATCTTGGATTGTGGTAATCCAAGATGAGTTAAATCAATTTGAGAGAAACAATGTATGGGAATTAGTTTCTAAACCAGAACATCAATCCATTATAAGCACTAAATGGGTGTTTAGAAATAAAATGGATGAATCCGGTGTGGTTGTGAGGAACAAAGCTAGATTAGCGGCTAAATGTTACAACCAAGAAGAGGGAATTGATTTTGATGAAATATTTGCATCTGTAAATGGACTAGAATCCATTAGTATGCTCTTAGCATTTGCATATCATAATGATTTCATTTTATTTCAAATGGATATCAAGAGTGCTTTCTTAAATGGTTATATTGTGGAAGAAGTGTATGTGAAACAATCCCTTGGTTTTGAAAATGAAAATTTTCCAAATCATGTTTACAAGTTGTCAAAGGTATTGTATGGATTAAAGCAAGCACCTAGAGTATGGTATGATGGGCTTAAAAATTTCTTATTGGATAACGGTTTTTCAATGGGTAAAGCGGATACTACTCTCTTTGTTAAGCATAAGAACCATGATTTACTTGTTCAAATATATGTTAATGATATTATCTTTGGTTTTACTAATGAATTGTTGTGTAAAGAATTTTTATCTTGTATGAGTAAAGAATTTGATCTTGTATGAGTAAAGAATTTGAAATGAGTGTAATGGAAGAGTTAAAGTAATTCTTTGGGCTGCAAATAAAATAAAATGAGGAAGGAATTTTCATAAATCAAGCCAAGTATGTGAAATACCTACTCAAGAGATTTGGCATTGATGACTCAAAGACCAAAAGTACTCTAATGAGCACAACAACCAAGCTTGACAAAGATGCAAAAGGTAAAGAAGTTGATATCAAAATGTGTCGAGGATGATCGACTTTACTTTACTTTCTTGAACCGCAAGTAGACCCACTATTATGATTAATGTATGTTTATGTGCAAGATTTCAATTATGTCCTAAGGAATCTCGGTTGCTTGTCTTTGTAAAAAGAATTTTTCGTTATTTGAGTGGAACCATAGATCTTGGTCTTTAGTATCCTAGAGGAACTCATATAGATTTAACATGTTACCTTGATCTTAGATTGCCTCCGCCTCATACTCTGGTTGAGCTCTCTCCTCTTTCATAATCAGAGTTGTTGTTGTTGAAATTCCAACCTCGTCCATGACCACGACCTCTACCTTGTCCTTTGCCTCTACCTCTAACACAATGCCTTCTCTCATTGTCGAAGCTTTCTTTTCTTTTCTTTGGATTGACCTCTATCTTGAGAAGTTGTTCTTTGATTCCTTGTTTCTTTTTTAGTTTTTCTTCATAGGCTTGCAACCTTCCTTGAAGTTGCTCGATCGTTATATCCTCCAGATCTTTTGTTTCCTCAATTATCACAACAATATAGTCAAACTTTGAGTCTACTGATCGAAGTATCTTTTCAATGATCCTTACCTCTTTTAACTCCTCGCCAGTTCTTTTTAATTCATTGAAAACATTTACAACTCGAGTGAAGTAGTGAAAAATTGACTCTGATGCCTTCATGTGTAAGAACTCAAATTCTCCTCGTAATGTTTGGAGACGAACCTTCTTAACTTGCTCCGCTCCTTTGTAAGAGGTCTCTAGCTTCTCCCATGCTTCTTTTGAGGAGGTTGCACCAGCAATCTTTTCAAAAACATCTTCATCTAGTGATTGAAAAATGAGATACTTTGCTTTATTCTCTTTCAAAGTCTTTTTCTTCCGAATCACTCCTAAATCCTCTCTTACATGCGACTGCACTCGTCTCGTACGGCTGCAGTTGTCTTGCAGGTTCTAAATTCTAAGGAATTACTTTACGATTGATGTCTAGAGGCACTACTTCCTGATTAATGCCCTATTGTATCTCTTTTGTTGATAACCTCGGGGTTGTTCTTCACGTTCGACTCTTTTATCAACTTCCTCGCAATTAACTCTTTGCCGTTGTTCTCTCTCCCTTTTATTGTTCATGAAAATTGTGAGACCCTCGATTGCTTGCTCCATAGCTACCATTCTCGGGTTATAGATGTTCTCTATGGCTTGCAAGACTACTTTTATGACTATTTGTCGATAATCTCCATAGACATCGCATACATCCCTTAATTAGTGTCTTCGAGACAGGTTGCTCTTTTTTCATTTGGTCGTACCATGATGACAAACGAACTTGCTCGAATACCAACTAACAAAATAAAAACATAGAAAGTAGGTTGATAGAAGAAACAAAGTCTCTTAAAAAATAAGTTTATTAAATAATTCGGAATAGTACAAAACTAGGATTTTAGACCCTTTATATAATAATCTTAAATATCGCGAATTTACCAAAATAAGAAAAGGAAAACAAATGGCACTCAAATTTAAGTTCTAAAAAAGATAATAATCCTAGAAGAATCAAGAAAAATAGGAAAAAAATCTTAAAAGTGAAAAATGACTAGAAATGAAGCGAACTTTTTGGCTAGACCATAGGGTAGAATGGCGCTAATGGTTTGGGTTTGATACGTTTTGTTGTAAGTTTCAAACAGTATATTAACATCAAAAGGGACACCTGTAGCCCAAATTATGGCCTCTGGAAAGTATCCCTTTGTAATACACAGCCATCCTACATCAATAAGTTTTCGAGATGGATTCGAAATTTTATATCCACGGGTTCTTGTGATTATAGGAAGTTGGTTAGCATCTCTTGCTCCCAAATGTGTATGTCTTGTGAATGTGGTGGTTTGGGGTTAGGGAATTTATTTAGTCTTAATTGTGTAGCTTCGCTCACTCTTGCTGGAGTATTTTCACTACTCACTAAATCTGAAACTAATTTGTTAGAGCTCGCTTGAAGTTGTCTCTTCACTCTTGGATTTAGACACATTGTATGTCTTCTATTGGGATCGGTTTGAAGACCGTGATGCCTCATTTGATTGTGGGTTGCCATTGGTAGATTGGGAACGGCTTGTTAGTTAATCTGTGGACAGATGTGTGGTTTACACTGATCTATATCACAATTTATCGGCATTGATAATTTAAATTTATGTGCGCCAAAGTGAGTTCTTTAATTTAGAATGGCAAATGATATATCCCTTCTATGTTTCAAGAGATGTTCCCTCAACTTATTCATGAAATTGTGGCCACTCTATGAGTCTTGAGCTCCATTTACAAGATGTTGCGGCTTATTTTGAGAATTTTCATCAATTTCAACCTTGGGGCTTTTTAATTTGGGTGATTTATTCCCCAAAGTTCTCGATTTTGTTGTGGCGTTTGTTATATAATCATTTGAATACACAAGACAATTGTTTCTTCTTTGTCTCCTTTGTAAGAATGACGTAGAGATGGCTTCTCATTTGTTCCTCGGTTGTTCTTATGCTCAACATCTTTGGCGTTGGCTTGCTACCGCTTTCGGTGGTGGTTCCTGTTATGGTGATATTCAACGGCTTGGATTTGATCAAATCTCCTTCCATTTCTATTTTTGATGCTGCAATTTGGCGTCGCCACCTTTGCTATGATTTGTTATGTTTGGATGTCTCAATAAACTGCTCTTTGATAATGAGTCTTGGCCCTATGCAAAGCGGGAACAAACTTTGGTGATTGCTCATTTGCATGTTATGAAGAAATTCATCCACGGCACATGTTGATGTTCTTTACCTATTCATGCTTTTTTGTGTATGCATGCTTGATTTTCGTCCCCTTGTTATTGCCATTGTTTTCGAATTCTACTACACCATTATGATTAAAATAATTATTGATGGCAAGTCAAAGGGAAATCCAGAGCTCTCGTGGCTTGTAGAGCTATTTTCCGTGGCTTGATAGGGCTTTCCATGGTGGTTTCTCTATGCCTTGAGAGGTTCGAGACTTTTTCTTTCTTTCTTTTTTATGCTGAAATTTTAGCTATTGTGAAATCAATAGAGATTGTTGTTGTGAAGGTGTGGACTCATGTCCAGAATTTGAAAGTGATTCTAGTCTTTGCTCTTGCATGCCTTTCGAAAAAGGGGTAAAGCGCCTTGGGACTGCGAATCCAATGGCTCAACTATATGAATGTGATTTTTGGCATTCACTTTTATTCTTCTCATATTTATCCCTGGAGGTAATTCAAGTAGCAGATAGTTTAGCTTCCTTGGAATGGTCCGCCAATCTCCGTTAAAAGTTGTCTTTCGAAGATGCTTCGGGGTTGCCTAAATATAGGTTTTACGTAGTCTTTTTGTACATCCTTCTTTCTCTTCTTGCCTAAATATAGATTTTTCATCATGCAATAAAATTTCTAGAGCCATTTACATGAAAAAAGAGGAACCGATAGTGTCAAGTGTATGGGAAGTAGACGACGGATCAACGGGTGATGTTTAATCTAGATTAGTGGAAATGGATTAAAGCCTGTGGTTCAATTGTGAGAATAACGAGGAGCTTTGATTCATTCAGATCGATATCCGGCGTGTAAATTCTAATGCTATGGGTGTTAAAGTATAAGTGTACACAATAAATAATATAATGATGAGTATTCAAGATCGTCTCTGTAGGAATTGATGTTATCGGATTTGCTACAGCAATTTAGACAAGCCAATTTAGATTAAACTAAAATAAAATAATTAAAGAAACTAATAAACTAACTAAATTAAAAATGCAATAAAAGAAATCTTAAATCAAACACAAAGATGCAATCAATAAAAAAGGAGTAGTTGAGTGATTAAACTCACTTAATAGTGTTGACTATGTTTCTAATTAAGAACACGATACTACAACATTTACTACAAAGACCTTCGGGCAGAATTCTTCATGCATCCTCGCCTATCGCCATTGTTGGATATCTTATATGCAATCGAAATTCCCATAGCAAGAAGGAATCAACATTTATTGCTTCCCATTAGATATAGTATTATGCGTTCTAGGTTCCAATTACCTGCAAGGTGAATCCCTATGTCTAATTCTTCACTAATCTTAGATCAAGCATTGCCCTATTCGAATCGAGAATAACTCAACTTGGGAAACCCAATCTAAAGCCAAGTATTATCTTAATTCATTCCACTAAGTCAGACCTTTTTAAGGCTCCTTCTAAGCTAGTATCCACTAAATGGGTGATCAACCGAAATAGGAAATTAAAATAAATACAATTAAGACAAAGCGCTAAAGAAACACAGAGTAACACGCATATGTCAGTCAAACATCCATTAAGATTATTCATCACTTAACCACAATAAAATTTAGTTCATGATTTGCGAAAAAAGAGTAAATAATAGAATGTTAGCCATCAAATACATCCCGCGAATAAATTGAAAACAAGAAAAGAAAAAGAAGGATTGATTTTTGAATGGATCTCGGGTTTCCTCCTTTGGTGCAACCTTTACTCTCTCTCTTAAATTCTGTTTTTCTTTTGTTTCTTTGCGGTTTTTCTCCTTAGGTGACGGCTCTCCTCTTTGCATTGCGTGTATGCTCCTTTTTATAACTTAGAATTAGTGTAACCAGATGTCTAGGCACGTATCTTCCATTTTAGGAAACTTGATTACAATCTTCTAAGTATCTTGCGCGAAATCTTCTCTGTTAATGCTCAGAATTGCTACACAACAAAGCTAAAGCTATTCAACGATACAAGAATGGCTTCAACACCTACACTTTATTCCAGACTTGTTTCAATTCTTCTATAACCATGTTTTTTCCTTATCTTGCAAGCCTATTGCAACATGACATTCCTCCCTTGAAATTTGAGCTTCCGTTCACCTTCAATTTTGCATACGGTCTAAGCACACAAATTATTCTAAAACAACACAATTTATTAAAAATAAACTAAAATGGATATTCGTGCAAAATATAAAAAAATGCAATAAAAATATGTCATTTACTCTCTAAGTAATCTTGATTTAAACCTAAAAGTGTCATGATAACTCTCATTTTATAGTGTTATCAATATCCTTTATATTAATTATCAAAGTACAATATCTTTTAATCACTTCAAGTGATTCTAGTATTTATGTAATCAAATTTCATATTTATGACATTGCCGGTGATATTATTCCCAATTAATTAATAATAACACTTTTTTTTTAAGTCAATGGTAACAGATTAGAAAAGGAAAATAATAATAATGTTTTAATTGCCAAATAATATTTTAATTTTGTGCTTCTCAAAAAAGAAAATCTTATTTTTAATTAGATGAATGAATAAATCACGAATTTGCATTAAGAGGATATGATCCATGCTATTGTTAACTGAACAAATAATGGTTAAAAATATATTAACAATTGTGAAATGCCGAATTTTACTTTATTTCATTCGATGTCACGGGAAAGTATACACACACACACACACTTAGGTGCGAGATGTCCTTAAACTTTCACGGGAATTTAAAATTTCCAAATAATGTGAAAACTCTATGTACATATATACGTGTATATATATATCCAACAAATAAATGCCACCTGTCATACTATTTAGAAAGTGTTCTTCTTGAAAAAGCCGGTGCCTATTGGCGTTGTAAATAGGATTAAAAGCTTGAACAAAAGCAATGCTTCTAGTCATGGAAAAAGGCCCCAAAAAATAATTCAGCAAGTGGTACAAAACCTTTAAAAGCTCGGGTGAGTTAAAATCAGAGAAGACCCTTCTCTCGAATCAAAACTCTTTATTAGAGCCATAACTGATGGATTTAAGATTGTAATGTCAAATCTCAAAAAAGGCGTTTAAGGACTCTGAGAAAAGCCATTGAGAACGTTCAAGATTGTAATGTTCATTTTATTCATAATCCTTCATTTTTGGTATTTGAAGGCGAGGGTGGATTTTGACTCAATCCCAAGTGGTTTCGGCATCATATTCATCTTTCTTCACTAGCGGTCCTTTGGTAATCCTACTCCAAAACTTTGCGCCTTAATGGATGAATCTATTGCTAATGACAGTGTTCTCTCTGTCTTGCTCAACCGGTGACATAAAAGGTTCACTTGAGAATGGTTGGTGTTGCTTGTCATTTTTTTATTCAAGTGTTCTCTTCATAAATAGACTCATCTTACTAGCTGAGCTTCGGGAGATTCATGCTAACAAGTCAATGTGATTAGCTTAGGCTCTAATCAAAGGGTGATTAGATCTCGCTCTAACCCAAACAACTCAATGAGGAGCATTTTGCTCTAATCCAAACAATTCAATGAGATTTTTAATAACGCGTTTAAGCGAGATTAGAGAGGAGTTATAAAAGAGAAGTTTTATTGGATAATTGAAGCTGAGGTTATTAAAACAATAAGAGACCTCTCTATTGTTTCTTCTTAGCTCTTTGTTGAGAGCATCTTTGTAACAAAAAAAAAAAAAGACTTTTCTATTTATAATACAAGAAACTTACTCCCCTGGATTAACTTAAAAGGAAAATTAAATCACACTACTAAAGAAATGGTCTTTCTTGATATTAGAATAGTATCGGTAATTACTTTTTTAGTGACACTTACTAATTGTTTCAATAATCTGATAGTCAAAAGAATAGTGTCACAAGTATAGTGTCGTGATTACTATTATTATAGTATCACCAAAATCATGATGATTCCTTAATTGACACAACAATATGGTCAAACTCGAGTCTCTTGACCAAGTATCTGTTCAATAATCCTTACCTCTTTTAACTCCTCACCATTTTTTTTAGTTCATTGGAAATGATCACAACCCGAGTAAAGTAGTCAAAAATCGACTCTGATGCCTTCATGTGTAAGGACTTAAATTCTACTTGTAATGTTTGGAGACGAACTTTCTTAACTTGCTCCGCTCCTTTGTAAGAGTTCTCTAGCTTCTCTCATGCTTCTTTTGAGAACGTTGTACCAGCAATCTTTTCAAAAGCATCTTCATCTAGTGATTGAAAGATAAGATACTTTGCTTTATTCTCTTTCTTCTTTAAGTCTTTCAAACTCTCCTTTTCCGCCATAGTTAAAGTAGCTTCATTCTCTGGCACAATAAAGCCTTTCTCCACGACATCCCATACGTCATGTGCACTTAATAGAGCCTTTATTTTGATACTTGAGTTGTCAAATTTACTTCCCTTTAATTGTGGAAATTAAAATGACATCATACTACCATTTACCATAACTCACAATTTGAGTGAGCGTTTGGAGATTCTAAATGGAAGGATGGATACGGCATGTCGAAAAACCTTTGGAGAGACTCGGGTCAACTTTTGGTCAACGATCAAGATCGGTCCAACGGTCAACGTCAGCTTAGTAGACTTGGTTAGATCCGACTTGGTTCGCTTTGAGTTGGCTTGGTTCGACTTGATTCAGTTTAGATCGGCTCGGCTTGGTTCGATTCGATTTAGCTTGGTTGATCGGTTCGACTTGGTTCAACTCGGTGAGTCGACTCAACTCGTGACAGAAAACTTTCAATGGTGAGTGTGGGCGCGTCCAGTTTCCAATCGGGCTGATTTTTGCAGCGTCGCGTTCTTCTCATCGAGATCTTCAATTTGATATGCTATATGACTATATATAGCATTGAACAGTAGCTTTGATACCACTTTGTCAGAGAATTAACAAATTAAACACTAAAAAACACACTATTTTATTTCTTCAAAAACACTCACAAATTACAACTCTTATTTTTCACTCTCTACCCCTTAGAGATTTTGTTACTTCATTTGATGCATAACCAAATGACACAAGGGGGTATTTATAGTACATGAGAAGAGATCTAAACTATTCAAATAAGAAATTACAAAAAAACAATGACCATTCATCTTCACCTACCACACCTACCATACCTAACACAAATAATTCAAATCTCACCAACAATACCTACTCATGGAATCTTCCCTGAGTTGGGCTTGAATTTATTCATCTTGGATCAAGTTTATGATCCAACACGGACGAACATAGTCCTTAAACAGATAGCTAATCAATTGATTTGAAAATTTCTCTGTAAGAAATTGCTGGAATTTTTCTATGGGTTCTCATAAAGGGTGCGTTTGGTACACGTATTGTATTATATTGTATTGCATTATTTTAATTTGGTGTATTATATTATGCGGTATTGCAAGATCAGTATTATAATAATCTTGTACAATGTTTGTACTACTTCACATCTTTGTATTAATTTTTATGATTAATTTAAATTAAATATTATATTATATTAATATATTACATTAATATATTACATTAATATATTACATTAATATATTTAAATTGTAATAATATTTAATAATATTATTTATACTATTATTAATTTTAAATTAATATTATTGAAATATATTCATATTTAAATATTTATTATTAGTTATAATAAATTATAATGTAAAAATAAAAATATAATATAATAATATTGAATAATAAATTACGTATTTATTAATTTAATTTAATAATTATAAAGTAAAATTAAAAATAAAAATATTATATTATATTATATTATTATAATTATTATTATTATTATTATTACTATTACTATTATTATTATTATTATTATGATGATGATGATGATGATGATGATGATGATGATGATGATGATGATGATGATGATGATGATGATGATTATGCAGAAGCAAAGTTAAAGCACAAGTCAAAGTCAAAACAAAAGCAAATGTAAAGTTGGAAAACGGAAAGGGAAAAAAAAAAGGAAAGCGGCAGTTTGCCGCATTAGATTGGCCCATTATGCAGTGTCTCTGTAGCTTTTAGTTTACCAATCATAGGCCTGCATAAAATTAATGCAATGAGGAGTCATAATACATCAACTAAACATGTCCAAAATGCATTTATATTTTGGCAGGGTTTAAAAGTGTGAAACTTTTATTTTAGGCGCCTAAGATGTGTCATACTCAATATATTGATTGTGATCAATATCATTAGATATATTTTCCTTAATTCTGAAAATGCAAGATATGATCCATTAATCTGTTCGTGATTGTTCTTTGTCTTTTGCTTTTCCTGTTATCTTACGTCCTTGGGATTTATGATTGCCATGTTTTTGTTATTTTTTATCAAATGTCTGTTGCCATCACTATGGATGAAATTTTATACTAGAAAATTACCCAAGGATTTGGTGGTGAAGGTTGGATTCTCTTTTTAAGTTTTAATCCAGCACTTCCATATTCAACAAATTCAAAATATTATACACAGGCCATAGTAATTTAATAAATAATTATTATTTACGATGAAAACAAATTAACAGCCAAGTTTTTTCGTGTTATCATTCATTTTATAATACTCACATATCGCTTTGTAACAATTTCGGTGTTACCAACATGCCATTGTATCTAGAGTCTGGATTGTGTCAAGATTTTAGTTCATTAATACGGGGGAGTTCTTGATTAAACCTGATATTGATACAATTCTACTAATTAATACTCGATAAACTGGTAGCCTCAATTAAATAATGGTTTTTATTGGTCCCGACTTATGGTCAACGTGGTAAATTAATAATTCGATAAATTTTTTAAATAATAAATTTTAAAAAAATTCATATTTCTCATCGGACCCACATACTATATGAAATAATAATGATCTACTTTGTACCTAAATCCATGTAAAATGTCTATGTGGCTCTCATAAAATATGTTCTCAGGACCTATTCGTAATGTTGTACTTTTAAAATAATTTATGTTAGTTGTATTGTAAAAATAATCAACTATAAAGAAACTCGATTAGACGCATGGTAAAATTTATTTTTAAAACTACTATGAGTTTTAAAAGATGTTATATGTATTTAGTAAATATTACTATTATACTTTGTTGTAAGAATGTAAATGACTAAAATATATATAATGTTGAATAAAATTTATTTTCACATTTATAAATATGTGTATGAAATTTTTTTATTGTATATACTATATATAATAATTGATAACTAAAATGAATATTTTGTGTTTTTAATTTTTTATTATCTCAATATAATTAGTAATAATAATAATCTTTTTAAAATTAATGATTTTATCTTCTAATTAATAAATATAATTTTGGATTTTTATGACAAATAAATATAAGAGGAAATATACGAAATTGTATTAAGTATAAAAGTGATTTTAAAAATTAGATTTGGAAAGTTATTCCTTACCTACCAAAAGTAATCCCAAACAGACCCTCAGTATTGTTTGTTTCTTCTTAAAATTGATTTTGACTTAGACCTCATATCTAACTTTTTGTAGTGCAAAAGAAAATTTTAGTTGGTATTGTCATTAGCAACAAGAAATTATTTATTATTAGGACAGCTTTGAGTGCTTATTTATATGGGGATGGATTCTATCGTAGAACTATCTTTAACATGAAAAATAAAATCTCTACAATAATCCATATTACTGCTATTGTAAGACAACTCTCCAATATTTAAATAAAATATAAAAATAGAAATTAAAGTAAAATTAATAATGTAAATGTGATCATATTTTATAAATAGAGAATATCTTCATAAATTTATAGTTGATCATCTTAATGAAGTTTGACTGTATTTTGGTAATCGCAAATGTCACAAATACGAAACTTGTTAACCTAAAATATTGTGATATTGACTTTGGTTTACAACACCTAATACGAGACAAACACGTGAAGCAATATTGAAAGAGATTTTATTTGACTATTTGCTTAACAATTACTATAAAAGGATATTAAATCTGAATGAACGAATTAAGAAGCATATCTTAATCTATGATTGTAATCTAGCTGATTTCGAAACTGATCTTGAATAACGATTCATGCTAGCTGACCGTGATCGATCTCGAGCCATGGACAATTAATCTGTTTTATATAAATATTATAGTTATTGCCGACAAACTATTATTCCTAGCAAATTAAAGGAATACAAATGTATCGAGTCAAAGACTATTACATTATCTTCAGTCATCGTTTAATTAGTTACAAATTATTGTCTCCATGAGATGTTGGGAGATTTTTAATTTTTCCTATTGAAATTAATATATACCACTTACTTGCTATTATTTTCATGATCGTCAATACCCCAGACAGCATAATTTTATGGTATTTCCTTATGTTCATATACACTTTTATTTCATATTTATCATATATTAAATAACTCATATAAATGGAACTTAAATAAAAAATTTTAAGTATTAAAAATAAGAAAATTTTCTTATTAATAATAGGATATTTTCTTGTACTTTTTATTTTTTTCAAAATTTTTGTTATAATAAGTATATATTTTATAATAAATATATAACAAAAAGTACGAGAAAAATATCTTATTATTAATTTTTTAGTCACATCAAAACATATATTTCTTATTTTTAATACTTAAATATTTTATTTTAGTTTTCTTTTATATTATTTATTTAATTTACAATAAATATAAATAAAAGTATATTTTAAAATGAGGATAATACTGTAAAATTATGTTGCGAAGATGGTTATTAATTTTTATGAAAATAGTAGGGATAAATGGTATATATTAATCTCCTTTTTATTTAAATAAAATATAACAAAAAGAGTAACACTACAATTAACTTGTATGATCGGGATTTCTCTTGTATTAAAATTGTCATTAGCAAATGTCATCATCAGCGGTACTGACAAGAAGAAATAGTAGGATGATCCCCTCCGACCAATTGCTATTACCTGAAAATTTCATCGCAGAAAAATTAATATAAATATATTAAAATAAGAATTATAAATGATATTCAACTGAATGCGCAGGTAGTTTCCATAATCTTCAAATCAGAAAAGATATCTACTTCCGGAATCAAAATTACAATGTAATGAAGCTGTTTCTGCGAGTTCTTGATTATGGTTTGATATAACAGCATGTGGTGTTTATACAGAGAGTGAAATAGCCGAGAGTGCCAAGGTGGGTGATTGGGGCGTAGGTAACTCCAGGACAAACTATTAGCAATAATAGTCTTTTGTTTCAAAATATTATTAATTTAATTTGGAGAATGTGGCCAGAACTGCAAAAATGTGGTTGTTTTCAGAAACAATTTTCAATGGCTCACATGATGGCTACAAAAATTTGTAAATTAATATATATACAATATAGTCTTTAACCTGATATCCTTTAATTTGCGGCCAATAACAGTTTTAAGTGATTATGTAATTCAGATTGGATGGACCTTTGCGGTTCCAATTGCTGCAAAATTTTATCTCGCTCAGTATTGGATCACACGCCATTGATTATTTCTTGCTTTAATTTTGCAATTCCAGCAGCGGCCCTAAGCCGTTCAAATTTCATTCAATGTAGCTAAAGCATGCTAGTTTTCGACCCTAACTAGTTTCAGAGACTTGGAGCTCTATGGAGACTCTTGGATCGTGCCCTATGTATTTTTAAGCCAAGTTGAAACACCTTAGGGGGTTTTTACATATTTGGAAATTCAGAACCTATGAATGTTCATGACAATGTGAAAGAATTCATGAACCGCTTGTCTCCAATTCAGAATGAAATTGCAGCTAATGATTTGTTAGGATTCTACATCGATTACGTATGGGAATGGCTGGTAGTTTATTAACACAAAAGCACCCTCCCCTTAACTACGAGCTGATTTTAAGGTGAGTTATCGTAGCATGTTTTATCAGAAAATCTCTCTATAGCTGAAATTTAGGCTAATCGTTGTTCATCTTCATAGTTTTTATATGTGTTTAATAGGGAAAATTTAAATACAATTAATTAAAAATGTCATTCACGATCTGCCCCATTTTTTTTTTTTCAAATGTTGAAGTCCTGTCCTGCGGCTGCCAGTATCCTTTAGATTTGGCTATGCTAGGGCGTGGAATGAAAGTGAAGATGGCTATGAAGATGAACAGAAACAAACAGATCTCTTGCGACTTTCGGTGACGATTGAAGACAGGTAAACAAAACAACAATTAAAGAGTTAACGTCTGTTAGTTAGTTGTTAATTTTAGAATTTTAGCTAGCCAAAATGACGAGTTTTTGTGTTTAATAAGGAAAATTAAGAATAGATCTAGTTCTATCCATAAAATTATTTAATCAACATTTGTAGAAATCTTAGGAAAGATTAGATGAATTATTTTAGCAGGCTTTTTGCTTGTTTTCTCTAACCATGCTCCGGGCAATGGTCCAGAAAATGTACCACAATCACAATCATCAAGTCATCTGATTCCATCCGAAGATATGACTAAACTTATCTCATGATAGCTACTCTCTTCATTTAGTATCGTTATGCCTTATTGTCAATGGTGAAACTGAAGCAATCTGTTTGATTGATCACACTAAAATCTCAAGTACGAATGAACGTAGTCCTTCAGCTGATAGCTGCTCAATCGGTTTCAAAAGTTTTCTGTAAGAAATTGCTTACATTTTTCTATTGATTCTCATAAAATGTATTTATTTTTGGCAGGCTTTAAAAACGTGCAACTTTTATTTTAGGTGCCTAAGATGTGTCACACTCAATATGTTGATGGTGATTAAACTCATTAGATGTATTTTCCTTAATTCCGAAAATGGAATATATGATCCATTAATTTGTTCATGATTTTTTTCCTTTTATCTAACATCCTTGGGATATATGGTTGACAGGTTTATTAATTAAATGTCTTGTTATTATTATGGATGAAATTTTATTATACAAAATTATCCAAAGATTTGGTGGTGAAGCTTGGATTCTCTTTTAAGTTTTAAAAGTTGATAGTTGTTGTATGCATTTGGTAAACTTACCACTAATTGCTGTAAGAATGTAAATGGTAAATTGTATATAATGTTGAATAAAATTTATTTACGCATTTTTATTGTATATATAATAATTAGTAACTAAAGTAAATTTTTTATTTTTATTTTGTTAACTCAATATAATTGGCAATAATAATAATATTTGTAAAGTTAATAATTTTATTTTCTGACTAATAAGGATAATTGTGGATTTTTATTTTTTATATATATATAATGGAACTGAATTAGGTATTAAATTAATTCTCAAAATCAGAATTTGAAAAGCTACTCCTTCACTATTTTTCAAAATCTGCTATAGAATGGTTTGATTTTGCCAAAAGTAATTTTTAAGAAAATTACCGAACATCAAAATTAGTTTTTAACTTTTCACACTTTTAAATCTCCCAATAACAATCCCAAAGAAGCTCTTAGTGTTGTTTGTTTCTTCGTGAAATTGATTTTGACTTAGACCTCATATCTAACTTTTTGTAATGCAAAAGCAAATTTCAGTTGGCATTGTCATTGGCAACAAGAAATTATTTACTGTTATTATTGCTTTGAGCGCTTATTTGCAGGAGACGGATTCTAACTTTAAGATGGAAAAATAAAATTTCTATAATAATCTTATTACTACTAATGTAAGACAACTATTTAACATTCAAATAAAATTTAATAAATAAAAAATCAAATTGAAATTAATACTATAATTATGATCATGTTTTTCAAAATAAGCAATATCTTCTTCATAAATCAATAACTGATTAATTTATTGAGGTTTGACTGTATTTTGGTAATCGTGCAATGTCACAAATACGAAACTGGGTAACATAAAATATTATGATATTGACTTTGGATTACAACGCCTACTACGATAGAATCACGTGAAGCGATATTGAAAGAGATTTATTTGACTATTTGCTTACGTTGCTTTTGCGAGTTCTTGCTTCTGGTTTGATATAATATGCATGTAATGAATATGTAGAGAATTAAGTAGCCGAGAGTGCCTAGGTGGGTGATAGGGAGTAGGTAGTTACAAGATAATCTAATAGCATAAAAAGAGTCTTTTCTTTCAAAATATTATTATTTTAATTCGGAAATTTGGACTTCTTTCTGAAACATCTTTCAATGCCTACAATAATTTGTAAATTAAAAGAAAATAGAAGATATATAATCTTTGACTTGATAAATATTTTCCTTTAGTTTCCGGGCAGTAACAGTTTAAAATTGATTTTTTTAAAATAACTGACACTGAATTTTACTAAGGAAAAAAAGAAGAAGAAAGAATACAAAAACATTCATTTGAAAGCATCGTCATGCAAACTCTGACCAATTGAAACAGGCGGGTATCCCACCAATCATAAGCATTAAGAAGTAACCCCAAATTAATAAGACTATCAGCCACTGAATTCTCCACTCTGTAGATGTGTGAACTAGCAAAGTGTATTCCATGAATGAATCGCAAATAATTCAACCATCTAATACGCAGACACCAAAGCGGCTTGAATTTTTGTACTTGCAAGACAAGCTAAATTGAAGTTATTTTACGTTTCAATGCACTGATTAATAGACCGTCTACATCATCATTGACAAATAATGTTCAGATGATAAGACCATATATATGATGAGAGGTTTTTGACTCCACATTCAAATAATTTTGTAACTTCGCATTATTTAATAAAATAATTAACAAACTGATAGTGATTATGGTTGAAGATCATTTTGATAAGCCTAATGTTGCAGACCGCTCAAGTTACTAGCCCAATTGCCCACTATTTTGGGCTAGAGAGCCCAAGACAAGCCAAGAGTGCTAGCTTGGCCCGATTTCAGAAACTTCTACAGCAACTCTAAAGACATTTGAGCTTGTAAATACTCTAGAATACTCCACACATTTCCAGCACATGTAAATATCTAGAATTCTAGGTATGTGGTAGAATTCTCTAGAATCCATACAGCTTGGCAAGCCTCCCTATAAATAGGGCATGGCATTTAGCATTTAAGCAACGAGCATTGAGCAAGCAACTCAAACACTCTTGTAATCTCTCTTGTTAGCAATACAAGTTTTCTTATTCGGCTCCATTATTCTCTTCTCTCTAGCTCTCTCAAAACATTTAGGCTTAGCTAGTCGAGAAGCTCAAAGGCTTACTTAGCAACATTCGGCAAAGGTTGGCTAAGTGTCGCATGGGTTCGTTGCGCAAAACACTCATCTCATGACACTAAGCCTACTAAATAGCATGGCTATTTTAAAGGTTGAAATTATAAGTTTACATTCTGTATTTTAATAAATTATGATCTAGGATCACTTGATAGCTACAAGAATTAGTTAAACATTATGTGGAGTCTGTTTTATAGAAAATATATATATATATTCAAGAAGAGAGTTGAAAAATATATATGTACGTTGTTCTTGTTAACACATTGACATGCAACAATATTTATTTATTTATTTCCTTTTCTAGGAAAATACGATACATTTAAATTAAAAAATCTGTTAAGATAACAAGAGATCTTATCAATCGAATTGAACCAAACCGAGTTACATACTTGATAAGTAATAGAATCCATCACTTTATTCAATTAAGCATAACACATAAAGGTAGCATCATAATTAACCAACGTGGTTAGGATTTTCTCTGTATTGAGGGACAACAAGAAGATCAAGATTGTCATTCACATTGTTATCATTAGTAATCTTGACAAGAGGAAATAGGAGGATGATCCCCTCCGACCAATTTTTATTATCTGAAAATTTCATAGCAGAAAAATTAATCATAAATTTATTAAAATAAGAATTATAAATGATATATTCAACGGAAGTTGGCCTAAAAACTCTGTGAGCTAATTTCCATAATCTTCAAATCAGAAAAGATATCCACTTAGGAATCAAACTTACAAAGTAATGAAGTTACTTTTGCGAGTTCTTGATTCTAGTTTGATATGATACGCATGTGGAGTATATATAAAGAATGAAAGCCGAGAGTGCCAAGTTGGGTGATTTGGGCTTAGGTAATTCCAAGACAAACCATTAGCAATAATAGAGTCTTTTCTTTCAAAATATTATTAAATTAATCCGAAAAATGTGGCTTAATGCCAAAATGTGGTTGCAATGATGAAGAACCTATTACCTTTAAAGAAGGCATTACAGAGTCCTTTTAAGAATAAATGACAGAAAGTTATGGAGGAAGAAATAAACTCTGTATAAGAATGACACTTTGGAATTGGTTAAGAGGCCTGCAAACAAAAGAGTGGTTGGATGTAAATGGATCTTCAAAGTGAAAGAAGGCTTGATTTGGATCTCGAACCTAAGAGATTCAAGGCAAGGTCGGTGGCAAAAGGGTATGCACAAAAGGAAGGGGTTGATTTTAAAGAAGTATTTTCTCTTGTGGTCAAACATGCATCTATAAGGGTGATTTTGCCTTAAACAGCAGATTCAAGGCATGGAGCTAGATCAACTGGATGTCGGGACCGCCTTCTTACTTAGTAAACTTCAAGAAGAAATACTTATGTCCCAACCTTTGAGAGGTACAAAGACTTTGAATAGAAAGATCATGTTTGCTTATTAAAGAAATCATTAAATTGGTTAAAACAATTCCCAAGGCAATGGTACCTAAGGTTAGATGACTTCATGGTGTCAAATGGGCTCAAAAATGTAATTATGGACTGTTGTGTTTACTTTAAAGTAATGAAAGGCGGTGTTTATGTGTACTTGTTATTATATGTTGACGACATGTTATTAGCAAGTAAAGACAGAGAGGTTATTGAGAATTTAAAGTTCTTGCTCAATCCAGAATTTGACATGAAGGATCCTGGGCCAAGCTAAAAAAAAATATTGGGCATGGAAATCAAAAAGAAAGGAGGAGGACTAGTTTGCTATTTCTGTCTCAAGAAAATTATTTGTAGAAAATGTTAGTTACATATGAAATGATTGACTCTAATCTAGTTCAGACATCTTTGGCTTCATATTTCAGACTTAAAAGTTCACGGTGTCCAATGTAGATGAAGAGAAGCATGAAATGGTCGAGTTCCCTATAAAAGTACGGTGGGGTGTTTGATGTATGCAATGGTCTTAACTAGGCTGATATTGCTCCCATTGCGAAATGAATCATGAGGTATATGGAATCACTTGGGAAGGAGCATTAGAGGGTTGTGAAATGGATTATAAGGTACCTTAATGGCACTTAGAAACGATAGGTTGTGGGCTATGTAGACTCAGATTATGCTAGTGATTAGGATAGAAGAAGGTCGTTGACTAGTTATGTTTTATGCTCGGTGGATTTGTTGTCAATTGAAAAGCTATATTACAACATGTAGTAGCTCTCTCAACTACTCGAAGCTGAGTATACAGCTGCAATGAAGCTCTAAAAGAAGCTTTATGGCTCAAAGGGCTGGTATATGAGTTGTGGATATACAAAAGTCAGAACTTATTTTTGTGATAGCTCTAAGGCTACACATTTGTGCAAGAATCCAGCACATCGTGAGAAAACTAAAAATATAGATATCAAGCTACACTTTATAAGGAATAAAATCTCGGAGGCTTAGTAAAAATGGTGAAAGAAACATACCCTACGAGACATGCTTACCAAAGTTGTTCCGGTTGCTAAGTTCAAGTTATGCTGCTATTTGGACCGAGCTAGGTTTAAGTAACTTATGAAATTACTTGATGTTGGAGAAGGAGCATGAATGAGCGGTGTTAATTTAAGATGGAGAATTGCGAAGGTTCTTTGGTGAATCAAACTCGTGAGATTAAAAAAAGCAGTGTTTTGAGGTGGCTTTGGTAGTTAAAAATCACGAGACACAAAGTACATGATTCACTTGTAAATTGTTAACATCAAAATGATACTCGTTTTGAGTCGTTTGGCATTTTAATTAATTGATGCACGCGGCAAAGTAATGTGATAGGAGTTTAGTGAGTTTAGTGAGTAATCTCATTACTCTCTCTTTAAGCCATTCATGGCTGAATGAAAGAATGCAAAGTACAAGAGAAGAAAAATGATGAGGAAGAAGAGACCGAAATAGTGGGTTCACTTAAAAGGTTGTTTGTTAAACGTCGAAATATGAAATTTTATTAATTTGAGATCTTTTCTAAAATATGTTTGTTTGTTTTTGGAACTTATGTATGATTTTCAGACATTTACAATGAATAGAAAAAGTAAACTTTACCAACAAAGTATTGGCTCCTTTGGCAATGGAGTCCCAAGTGGCTTATTTGGGTTTGCTCCTCGGTTCAAGTCGCAAGGAGGTCGCCTTTGTTAGGGGCACCCATGCCTCTCGGTTCGGCGTGGACTTTTAGTCTGGGTTGTGGTACGGGTTTAAAGGTGCCTCCCACAGCTGAGCCCTACCCAGGATACCTCGTGGTTAAGATCAAAAAAAAAAAGTAAACTTTTGTGACTTTTATCCGAATGAAAAAAGTCTGAATAACAAATAAATATGATATCCCAAAAATATTTTGTAAAATAACTTATTTCCTAAACTATAAAATCTAATCCTCTTTTTTTTTAATTTACAAGGACATAAATGTCAAATAACTAAATTTAAGATTTTTTTAATTATAAAAACAAACAAGATGCCACTTAAATTCATATATTTAAAAAAGAAAAATAAACATGTCATTAGATTTTCGTATTCAAACTTATTCAGACTTTAGAAAAATTCAGTAATGAGTTTATTGGTAAGAATATATTGTGTATATAGGTAGGCTCATAGAGTAAAAATTAAAAAGTTTAAATTTCAGCAGTGAATTTATTCAGTAAATAGGTTTAGTAACGAATAATTTAATGCCTCCAAATAATCTCATCCCACTTTATTTTTTTAATAACACCCACATTTTATATTTTTTTCCTGTAATTACAGTTTTATTTTTGTTTGAATTTTTCAGCAGTTGGTTCATAAAAAGCAGTGTCCACCAATGGCATTTATTTCATACATGAAATCAATCATCTCATTTGGAGCTATAAGAAAATTGAAGTCTATGGATTACATTTACTCTTGCCAAAACTGTCTTCCACTACGTGATGGCCAATACAAAGAACACTCTTACTCCTTAATTTAAAATCGTCCACTTTGCTGCAGATTTCTGTTTTTTGAGATCTTCCTCTTTGGAGTTCTCGAATCCTCCTTCATTAATCAAATTCGAGCATTTCATCGTCTTGGCGACCAACTAAATCTTCTTCTCCACATATTATTAGGAACAGAGTAACTAAATTAATCAATTTTGTTTTTCTTTGTAGCTTAGTTTGATCCAAATTGACGCAATTTTTAAAGCTTAATTTGGTTCCGTGGGAAGTCTCCTTTTGTTAATGCTTCTTTTCCAACATGAAAAACGCAATGGGTGCAGGAAGATACAAACTATGAAGAAAATTGCTATTCTGGGTGTAAGACAACTATCGAAGATCCAAATAAAACATAATAAATATAAAATTAAGGCAAAGTTAACACCGTAAACCAGATCATATTTTCCAAAAATAAGCAATATCTTCCTAAATTAATAATTGATTAATTTATTGGGGTTGCTAATATTTTATTAATCACAATGTCACATATACGAAACTTGGTAACGTAAAATAATATGATATTGACTGTGGATTACAACACCTAATACGAGAGAATCACGTGAACCGATATTGAAAGAGATTTTATTTGACTATTTGCTTAATAATTAATATAAAAGAATATTAAACCTGAATGAATGAATTAAGTAGCATCTTAATTTATGATTCTAATCTCGTTGATTTTGATGCTGATCTTGAATGATGATATGTGCTAGCTGTCCATGATCTTCACACATGGACAATTAATCTGTTTTATACAAATATAATAGTCATGGGCGATAAACTATTATTCCCAACAAATTAAAGGAAATGTATATGTCGAGTCATTTTAACTATTTGTTATCTTCAATTATCCTTTAATTTATTACAAATTATTGTATCAATGAGATTTTCAAATACATTTTTATTTATATTTGTCATAAATTAAATAACCCAGATAAATAGAAATTAAAATAAAAGTATCAAAAATAAGAAACATATATGATACGATATTTTTCTCGCATTAATTTATGTAAAAAAATCTTATAACAAGTATATATTTTACAATAAATATATAAAAGCGACAAAAAGTATAAGAAAAATGTCTTAATATTAATTTTTTTATTCACTTCAAAACATATATTCCTTATTTTTAATACTCAATTTTTTATTTAATTTATATTGACAAGATTTATTTAATTTATAACAAGTATAAATAGAAGTTTATTTGTAAATAAGGGTGATATAGTTAAATTATGTTGCCATGGGGATTATTGACTACTATGAAACAAAGTAGTAGCGTAAGTGGTATATATTTATTTTAGTAAGGGCAAAAATTGACAATCTCCCTTTTATTTAATTAAACATAACATAAAAAGAGTAACATTATAATTAACTTGTATGGTCATGATTTCTCTTATATTGAGGGATAATAAGAATATCAAGATTGTCATTAGCAAATGTCATCATCAGCAGATCTTGAGACTAGGAAATATTAGGAAGATCCTCTTCCACCAATCATTATACGTGAAAAATTCATATTAGAAAACTTAATCATAAATACACATATTAAAATAAGGATTAAACAATAAAGTTCAACTAAAGTTGATCCTCTCCTTACCTGAACATCTCCTAAGTAAAAATTCATGCACCGATTGATGATTAATAAATAAATAAAAAAGAAGTTAAATCGTATCCATCCATTATTATTAAATGACATATAATATAAAATTATCAAAAGCTCAAGAGAGCTCAGATAAGAGAAAATCATAATCTTTCCATAATCTTCAAATCTGAAAAGATATCGGCTTCGGAATCAAAATTTATAAGTAATTAAAGTTGCTTTTTCGACTTCTGCTTCTGGTTTGATTAATATGCATGTAATGTATATGTAAAGAATTAAGTAGCCGAGAGTGCGAAGGTGGTTGATTGCGGAGTAAGTAATTACAAGATAATATAATTGCAAAAATAGACTCTTTTCTTTCAAAATATTGTTGTTTTAAATTGGAAATTTTGTTATTTTTCTGAAACATTTTTCAGTGCCTAAAATATTTTGTTAATTAAAAGAAAATTGAAGATATATAATCTTGACTCAATAAATATATTTCTTTAATTTCCGGGCATTGACAGCTTAAAATTGAGGTTTTTATTCTTAAATTGAATTTATTTATTGTTTCAATCCATTAATTAATAGATGCTCTACGTAATTATTTACAAATAATGGTAAGATGATGGGATCATATACATAATGAAAGGTTTTTAACTCCACATTCAGAGACAAAATTTTGTAACTTCGCATTATTTAACAAAATAATTAACAAATTAATAGTGATTATGGCTGAAGATTGTGTTGATTAGCCCAAGCGCACTAAACGGCATGACTATTTTAAAGGTTGAAATTATAAATTTACATGCATTGTGTATTTTAATAAATTATGATCCAAGATCACTTGCTAGCTCCAAGAATTAGTTAACCATTATTTGGAGTTTGTTTTAGTAAAATATAATCAAGAAGAGAAAGCTTAATTAAGCTAACAAGGATAGACAAACTTAATTAACGTTAACACATAGACAAGCAACAATATTTATTTATTTATTTCCTTTTTCAGGAATACACGATACACGTAAATAAACAAATAAAATCTCTTATATATCTCAAGAGATTTTATCAGTTGAATAGTACCCATAACTTTATTCAATTAAACATAACACAAAAAGAGTAACAACGTAATTAACCGAGTGTAGTTAGGGTTTCTCCCGTATTGAGGAACAACAAGAAGATCGAGATTGTCATTCACATTGTCATCATCGTAGTAGTCTTGAGAAGAGGAAATAGTAGTAGGATAAGAATCTCCGACCAATTGTTATTACCTAAAAATTTCATAACAGAAAAATTAATCATAAATATATTAAAATAAGAATTATAAATGATATTCAACTGAAATTAGCCTAAAAACCTGCGCAGGTAGTTTCCATAATCTTCAAATCAGAAAAGATATTCACTTCGGAATCAAAATTACAAAGTAATGAAGTTGCTTTTGCGAGTTCTTGATTCTGGTTTGATATGATACGCATGGGGGTATATATAGAGAATGAAGTAAACGAGAGTGCAAAGGTGGGTGATTGGGGCGTAGGTAATTCCAAGACAAATTATTAGCAATAACAGTCTGTTTTTTCAAAAAGTTGTTAATCTAATTTTGAAAATGTGGCCAGAACTGCCAAAATGTGGCTGTTTTCAGAAACAATTTTCAATGGCTCACACGGTGGCTACAGTAATTTGTTTGTATTTGCTTTGACACGACAAAAATATTCCTTTAATTTGCACGCAATAACAGTTTTAGGTGATTCTAGTATTAGGTGCTGTAATATATCCATATGTGTGTGTGTATATATATATATATATCTGTGTGTGTGTGTTTGTGTGTGTACATATATCAAATATAAGTGAATTTGTTACCATATTAGAAAAAGGGACAAGGTAAAAATTTAAAAAAGCACAAGTTTCAATACAATAGAGTGCATTTTGTCCTACAGTTTACTTTTAACATGGTAAGATTTTTTTCATTTTAAAATTACTCTATATAGGAAAATTCTCAAATGTAGATGCCACGAATTTTCTTACGGATTTGGTACTTCATAATGATATAAAGTTTTTCATAAAGCTGTGAAAGCTCAAATGAGAGAGAGAGAGAGAGAGGCGAGACACCGGCACAACAATTCGTGTAGATTTGAGACTTTCATTTTGGTTCAAAAGGCCTTCACGCCATTGTTAGATCCCGAATCTGCATGACGCCTACAAGCAAAAAGGATTCTAGATTTAGTATTGATCTAGCCCAAAATCTAGACTCTGTTAAAGTTCGAAAAATATATTAAGAAATATAATTTAATAATATAATCATTATACTATTAAATCATGTCTTAATAGTTTTACCTAACTTTAACAAAATTCGAGATCCTAAATTAGAACATTTCTAACATACATACATACATACATACAACATACACACACACACACAGATTTTAAAGTGTGGGAAAAATCAGAAAACTTTAAAACCGTGATGTTTAATAGCATTATGAAATTAAACTCTGAAATCGGATAATATTAATTTTTAAACTTTCTCGTACTTTAAAATAGTGGATTGGAAAATTTCCCTATATATATTCTCCTTTATTTTCTGCGCAATAACAGTTTATCGGCAATAATTGTAATGTTTATAATAAATAAATAAATTCAAGTGGCTGACAGTGACTAGGAAGTCATCTTGAGTGGTGTGGGAAGCTTCTCTTAATAACTAGGCGTGTGCATTTAGTTCATGATGTGGTTGGTTCAATGATGGTGCACTCATTTCTTATTTATCAGTAGCTTGCTGTTCTGTTACATAAGTTACTAAACGGAACGTTGGAAGTAGGTTGATAAAAGAAGCAAAAGATTTTTAATAATAAGTTCATTGAATAATTCATAATAGTAAAGAATTAGGGTTTTAGACCCTTTATCTAATAATCCTAAATATCATGAATTTACCAAAATAGACAAATCTAAAATATTATTTTATAATAAAATTTTCGTAAAAAAAAAGGATGCAAATCCTAGAAGAATCAAGAAAAATAGGAAAAAACTTAAAACTAAAAATATTGAAGAAAGAAGTAAAATTTTTGGCTTTATTGCAAGGAAAAACAAATGCAAGTATTCTGAATTTGATTCGCCTCATTGCGCTTTAATTTTCATTGAGTCTTAAATTCTTGTATTCATCTCATTTACTCACACTTTAGAATTTCATTTGTAATCAAACATATTGTGTGAGAGAGATTTATTTTGTAATCCTTTTGAAATATCAAATTGAGAGGTTGTAAGTATTGTGATACACTTGGGTGAAGAGATTGAGGATAATCTCTTGTTATAAAGGTTCATTGACACCTTGGAACTCAATTGTAAGAGTTTTGAAGCCTTGGCAGCTTAGTTAGTGAAATCCTCAAGCTCGGTGTGCTTGGAGGCATGGACGTAAAAATCATGTGTTTGATCTTTCTTACCTTGCTCTTTTATTATTGTGCTTTATTAAATTTATTGTTTTTTATCTTATCAACCCATTAAATTGACTTGTTGTGTATTTTTTCGCTTAAATTTAAAAAATTCCAATTCACCCTCTCGGGTTGCCTATTTATTATTTCAGCGTGACCCATCTTACTTATAAACCCAAGTATCTCCTCTTTACTACCTAATGTAGGAAAAACTCAACAAACCCCTCGATGAAATCACCAGGACTCCAGTCTTTTCGTCAATACATTTGAGTTGTTCCACCACCACATTCGATTATAGGATTTGGCTTTGATATCAATCGCTAAGGAGCTGGGCCTAGATTTCTAGGTATCCAACCCAAAAGACTAGTCTAGTGGGTGGAGTGACCTATGCTACTTACGGGGTAAAAGCCCATTTAGTCCTTATATTTTATATAACATTTTTTTAACTTTGACAAGACAATTGAGTAGAGGTCAAATCCAATCTAGACCTAGTGGAAGTCAGTCGAATGCTAAGAGACAAAAGCATCAAAGAACCAATGTCGGTTCATCCTCCAGGAATAGCCAAACCAAAGAGGTTTTTAAACCATTTTCATTTTTATTTTTAGATTTATAACAAGTATGCTCATCCTTTTATTTTATTTTTCTATTATTTCAGCAACAATTTCAACAAGACATATACAAAGTCAACCAAATCCTCTGAGACAGAAACAAAAAGGAAAAATATTGGAAAAGAAAATTGATGAAGAAGAAGAAACCAAAATTATGGGTTCACTTAAATTTGCTGTAATAATAATTATGTTTGGTAAGATTATATTGGGTATATAGGTAGGCTCATAGAGTAAAAATTAAAAAATTAATTTCATTAGTGTGTTTACTCAGTAAATAGGTTTAATAATTAATAATTTAATGGCTCCAAATAATCTCACCCCACATTATTTTTTTAATAACACCCGCATTTTATATTTTTTTAGCTGCAATTACAGTTTTATCCTTTACTTTTGTTTGAATTTTTCAGTAGTTGCTTCATAAAAATATAGTGTCCACCAATGGCATTTATTTCATACGTGAAATCAATTTTGTCATTTGGAGCTATAAGATATTGAAATTTATGTATTACATTTAGTCTCGCCAACAATGTCTTCCACTAAGTGATGACCCATACAAAGAACAATCCTTAAGTTAATTTCCCACCACCCACTTCGCTGCAGATTCCCGTTTTGTTGAAATCTTCCTCCTTGTAGTTCTCAAATTCTCCTTCAGTAATCAAATTCTAGCATTTCAACTGGGCAACCAACTACATCTTCACCACACATTACTAGGAACAGAGTAACTAGATTAATCAATTCGCTTTTTCTTTGTAGCTTAGTTTGATCCAAATCAATCAAATTATAATAGCTTAATTTGGTTCTGTGGGAAGTTTCCTTTTGTTAATGCTTCTTTTCCAACATGAAAAACGCAATGGGTGCACGAAATACAAACAATGAAGAAAATTGTTATTCTGGGTGTAAGACAACTATCGAAGATTCAAATAAAACATAATAAATATAAAATTAAGGCAAAGTTAATACTATAAATCTGATCATATTTTCCAAAAATAAGCAATATCTTCCTAAATTAATAATTGATTAATTTCTTGGCGTTTGCTAATATTTTATTAATCGCAATGTCACGTATACGAAACTTGATAACGTAAAATAATATGATATTGACTGTGGATTACAACACCTAATACGAGAGAATCACGTGAACCGATATTGAAAGAGATTTTATTTGACTATTTGCTTAATAATTAATATAAAAGGATATTAAACCTGAATGAATGAATTAAGTAGCATCTTAATTTATGATTATAATCTGGTTGGTTTTGATGCTGATCTTGAATGATGATATGTGCTAGCTGTCCATGATCTTCACACATGGACAATTAATCTGTTTTATACAAATATAATAGTCATGGGCCATAAACTATTATTCCCAACAAATTAAAGGAAATGTATGTGTCGAGTCATTTTAGCTATGTGTTATCTTCAATTATCCTTTAATTTATTACAAATTATTGTATCAATGAGATGCGGGGAAGTTGTCAATTTCTCCCCTATTGATCTTAATATATTATATACTATTTACTCATAGCATAATTTTACAGTATTATCCTCTTTTTTAAATACATTTTTATTTATATTTGTCATAAATTAAATAACTCATATAAATAGAAATTAACATAAAAATTTTAAGTATTAAAAATAAGAAGCATATATGATACGATATTTTTCTCGTATTATTTTATGTAAAAAAATCTTATAACAAGTATATATTTTACAATAAATATATAAAACCACAAAAAGTATAAGAAAAATATCTTAATATTAATTTTTTTACTTACTTCAAAACATATATTTCTTATTTTTAATACTCAAATTTTTTTATTTAATTTATATTGACAGGATTTATTTAATTTATAACATGTATAAATAAAAGTGTATTTATAAATAAGGGTTATATAGTAAAATTATGTGTAGAGTAAGTCGTATATATTTATTTTAGTAAGGGCAAAAATTGGCAATTTCCTTTTATTTAATTAAACATAACATAAAAAGAGTAACATTGTAATTAACTTGTATAGTCAGGATTTCTCTTATATTGAGGGATAATTAGAATACCAAGATTGTCATTAGCAAATGTCATCATCAACGATCTTGAGACGAGGAAATATTAGGAAGATCCTCTTCCACCAATCATTAAACGTGAAAAATTCATATTAGAAAACTTAATCATAAATACACATATTAAAATAAGGATTAAATAATAAAGTTCAACTAAAGTTGATCCTATCCTTACGTGAACTTCTCCTAAGTAGAAATTCATGCGCTGATTGATGATTAATAACTAAATAAAAAAGAAGTTAAATCATATCCATCCACTATTATTAAATGACATATAATATAAGATTATTAAAAGCTTAATCTTTCTATAATCTTCAAATCAGAAAAAGATATCAAGTTCTAGAATCAAAATTTCTAAGTAATTAAAGTTCCTTTTCGACTTCTTGCTTCTAGTTTGATTAATATACATGTAATGTATATGTAAAGAATTAAGTAGCCGCGAGTGCGAAGGTGGATGATTGGGGAGTAAGTAATTACAAGATAATATAATAGCAAAAATAGACTCTTTTCTTTCAAAACATTATTGTTTTAATTTGGAAATTTTGTTATTTTTCTGAAACATTTTTCAGTGTCTAAAATATTTTGTAAATTAAAAGAAAATTGAATATGTATAATCTTGACTCAATAAATATATTTCTTTAATTTCCGGGCATTGACAGTTTAAATAAACAAATAAAATCTCTTATTTATTTTCTTTTCAGGAATACATGATACACGTAAATAAATAAATAAAATCTCTTATTTATTTATTTATTTTTTTTTTCAGAGTACACGATACACGTAAATAAACAAATAAAATCTGTTATATATCTCAAGAGATTTTATCAGTTGAATTGAACCAAACCGACAGTCACATAATTGATAGAACAATAGGTAAAAGTACCCATCACTTTATTCAATTAAACATAACCCAAAGGAGTAACAGTGCAATTAACCAGTGTAGTTAGAGTTTCTCCCATATTGAGGGACAACAAGAAGATCAAGATTGTCATTCACGTTATCCTCATCAGTAGTACTTGAGAAGAGGAAATAGTAGTAGGATGATAATCTCCGACCAATTGTTATTACCTAAAAATTTCATAACAGAAAAATTAATCATAAATATATTAAAATAAGAATTATAAATGATATTCAACTGAAATTAGCCTAAAACCCTGCGCAGTAGTTTCCATAGTCTTCAAATCAAAAAAGATATTCACTTCGGAATCAAAATTTCAAAGTAATGAAGTTGCTTTTGCGAGTTCTTGATTCTGGTTTGATATGATACGCATGGGGGTATATATAGAGAATGAAGCAAACGAGAGTGCCAAGGTGGGTGATTGGGGCGTAGTTAATTCCAAGACAAACTATTAGCAATAATAGTCTTTTTCTCAAAAAGTTGTTAATTTAATTTTGAAAATGTGGCCAGAACTGCCAAAATGTGGCTGTTTTCAGAAACAATTTTCAATGGCTTACACACTATCAAATAAAACAAAAAATTCAATGGCTTACACGGTGGCTACAGTAATTTGTTTGTATTTGTTTTGACACGAAAAATATATTCCTTTAATTTGCGGGCAATAACAGTTTTAGGTGATTCTAGTATTAGGTGCTGTAACATATACATATATGTATATATATGTATATACATATATGTATATATATGTATATACATATATGTATATATATGTATATATATCTGCATGTGTGTGTGTACATATATCAAATATAAGTGAATTTGTTACAATAGTAGAGTAAGGGACAAGGTAAAAATTTAAAAAAGCACAAATTTCAAAACAATAGAGTGCATTTCGTCCTACAGTTTATTAAAATTTGTGTTTTTTTCCTTTTACCTTATTCCTTACTTTTAACATGGTAAGATTTTTTTTTCATTTTAAAATTACTCTATATAGGAAAACTCTCAAGTGTAGATGCCGCATGAATTTTCTTACGGATTTAGTACTTCATAATGATGTAAAAGTTTTTATAAAAGTGAAAGCTCAAATGAGGGAGAGAGAGAGGCGGACACCGGCACAACAATTCGTGTAGATTTGAGACTTCATCTTTGGTTCAAAAGGCCTTCACGCCATTGTTAGATTCTGAATGCATGACGCCTACAAGCAAAAAGGATTCTGGATTTAGTATTGATCTAGCCCAAAATCCTGGACTCATGTTAAAGTTTGAAAAATATATTAAGAAATATAATTTAATAATGTAATCATTATACTATTAAATCATATGTCTTAATAGTTTTACCCAACTTTTACAAAATTCAGGATCCTAAATTAGAACATTTCTAATATACATACATACATACAACATACACACACACACACACACACGAGTTTTAAAGTGTGGGAAAAATCGGGAAAACTTTAAAACCGTGATGTTTAATAGCATTATGAAATTAAACTTTGAAATCGCACAATATTAATTTTAGACTTTCTTGTACTTAAAAATCATGGATTGGAGAATTTCCCTATATATATATATGTGTATGGGGCGTATCAAGAGTCCTCTAAAATTACACTTAATTTTACACTAATTTTAAGTCTTTAGATTTAAAACATATCAACGGTAAGAATTTAATAAATTAAATGACATTAATTTTTTTACTTTTTATCATTAATGCACGCTTTCTCTCTCCTCTCATGCATCTTCTCCCCAACGCTTTCTCCCCCTCTCATCCAAAGCTATTATCAAATTAATGAGTCTATAAGTTTTTTCCACCGTTCTATTGCCTAAGTAATATCAAGAACAAAATTTTGTCAATTGTAAGCACATGATAGGAACTTGTCAATTTATTGCTTTTCGTCCTCTTGACTGAAGAAGGCACCATTCATAGTTTGTTCAAGGAATAATTTTGCAGTTGAGACTACACCGTGCAAAAATCTTTGTATCTTCAAATCCTTGATTGATTTTTTTACCTTCAATAAAAGATTTTTCTTTGCTTTCCATGAACTGTACACAAGTTTTCAATTTTTAAATTTGTTTTACTTCATTGGACGTTGGGGATAACCCCATGATGTCAAATCAATATACAACAATGCCACCTTGTTCAATTGAAATTGCCTGAATTTAAAATTTCCTTTGTTTATCGATTAAAAGAAAATTACTTTATAAACTCCTTCCAAATTTTTTTATTGGATGGATGCGAGGGGGAGAAAGTGTTGGGGAAGAAGATGGATGAGAGGAGAGAGAAAGCATGCATTAATGATAAAAGTAAAAAGATTAATTTCATTTAATCTATTAAATCCTTACCGTTGATATGTTTTAAATCTAAAGACTTAAAATTAGTGTAAATTAAGTGTAATTTTAGAAGGCTCTTGATCCGCCCCCATATATATATATATTCTCTTTTATTTTCTGCACAATAATAGTTTATCGACAATAATTGTAATGTTTATAATAAATATATAAATTCAAGTGGTGACAAAGTGAATAGGAAGTCATCTTGAGTGGTGTGGGAAGCTCTCTTAATAACTATGCGTGTGCATTTAGCTCATGATGTGGTTGGTTAAATGATGGTGCACTCATTTCTTATGTATCGTAGCTTGCTTTGTTCTGTTCATTACAAGAAAACTGCTAATAGATGATAAACAACTTATGACAGATTAAGGTATATTATAAAATTATGATAGACTTGTGACATGATTTTTAATCTATCATAAATTAAAGATGGTCTTATCTTAGAAATATTTTCTATCATAAATTTATGATGGCTTTATAATAGGATTATCATTTATCACGAATTTATAATAGAATTGTGATAGAAATTTAATCTATCAAGAAATTATGATAGAAAAATTACTTTGACCATATTTGGCCCTAATTTTATATATTATTTTATTTTAAAAAATAAAAAGTGCGTTTTAATAATTAAAAAAAAGAAAATACTAGCATAACTGTGCTGTTTTGGGTACTAAACTTTCTTTCTTCCTTTTTTTTTTCGCAAGTGTTAAATGAATACACACTTTGAAAATAAAACGCTACTTCTCTTGTCACTCTTCATTTTCTTCGTTTTTTTAATTTTCTTTCATTTTCTCAAGAAATCTTAACGAAATTTTCTTAGAAACCAAACAGATTACAAATCCTTGGACAAACTGTTTACAAATCCTTCGATTGAAGAAAAATGCAGTATGCAGAGGTTAAAACGCATCGCGAAGCAACAAGCACTAGTGCGGCAAGCACTTCTTCAATAGCGGCCTCTTAGCCACTCCTCAGGTCCAATTTCTCATTTGCATGTTGTTTCTCGTCGCTTATGTGAATCCATTATGCCGTGATTTCGATTGTGTTTTCATAATTTCCAGCTTTGATTGGTTCGCGATATTTAGGGTTAGCTTGTGTGATTTCGATGTTCTTGTTTGTTTTGGTTTTTAATTTTCAAGCTTTGCTAGAGTTCGGTTTTGATGATTTTTTTGTAAAAATTGCTCAAATTTCTAGGTGTTTGTTCAAATTTTCAAGCTTTGTTCAATTTATTTTACTTTGCAGATGCGTATTTTCGATCCCCTTAGTCAGCCGCTAGCGCTTCTTAATTCCGTCAATAATCCTTTTAAGCATGAGTACCTTCTTAATGAGTGCTTTGAGAGTTAGAAGAATAGTCTGAGTACCTTTTAAGCATCTCACTTTACTGTTGTTGGTGTTTAACACATATATTTTTAATAGTTTTGTTAGAGTCGACAAGTAGCAAAATGCGACAAGGCATTCCACTTAAATTAAGCATCCTTTTAGAATCCCATCTCTTTTCTTTATACCTGAGCATCTAGCAAAAACATACAGAATAAACATACAAAATAATTGAGATATTATTATTTCAAAAGAACAACTCCTTAATTACATTAGCCTACACTAAATTTCTATTCAATTAACATTTATTATATCATACATCCATAATTCTTTGAATTAGAGATTAATCACAATGAAAAAGAGGGCCTTTTGCAGTTCCAACCCCTAATGAAAAGGTCAATCTAATTTTTATTAAAAAAATTGATTTTTTATGCAGACAAAATATCAAATCAACAAAATTTGCAATATGTAACCAATCAAATAAAGAGAATTGCTGGAAAAAAATTACAATGAAAATGGAGACAATTAAATGGACAAGATGAAGATCTAGAGGAACTAAGCAAGAGTAAAGGCGAGAAAAGTAGAGATTAGAGGAAGAACAACCACGACAATGATGGAGGAGAATCCAAGAACAAAGTTTCTTGACCACTCCTCAACAACGTTGCATCTCCATTGTAGTCACCTTATACATTATTTTAATTTTTTTAAATTTTCCTCTTTCTCTTATTAGATGAGACAATCACCAACAGATTTGTAATTTACAGTTCCCAAAGCCACAGCCACAACCATAATCACAGCCCCTCCCTCTCTTCTTTCTCTCCAACTGAGAAAGGAACAATGCAATGAATTTCCAATAGGAAAGAGATTAGAAAGAATGAAGAAGGATTTGCCAAGTTGGTGAATTTAAATGATCTAACCGTAATCCTTTTAATTTGGTAGATTTATGGCAGTTAAAGATTGAATTAATGAAATAAGATGAAAGTTTACCTGCCAAGAAATTCGAGACCGAAGTGTGATGAGCAGTGCACACTCAGCGCGATGGTCATCGAGAGAAAAATATGGAGATATAAAGAGAGTTTTGGGAGCTTTTAGCTTAGCAACATGGTGGATATTTTGTAACACGATGTAGCTCATTAGGGTTTTGTATAGTATGGCTCTTAGAATTTGAGCAATGGTGTTAGGGTTTCATATGGCATCTTGAATTTGAGAGTCGAAGGAGATATTTTCTAGAGGTATGAAGAAGAAAGAGATGGTTAAGAGATGAGGCGCTGACCCTAGAATTACAAGTTAGAGAGTTTAGGTTTATGTTGATGTTAGGGTTTCTTCTTGCTTTTATATTATTGTTTTTATATATTAATTTAATATAGCATTTTAATTAGATAATAAACAATTTGTTTGGTTTGATGGTTTGTTGCTTGAAAATTAAAAGCCACGCTTTTGATGTCTTGGGTTTGAGCAGCAATGACAACAAAATTTGATTTTTTTTCGGTTACTAATACTTTAATGTCAACAATCTCTGATGTTTAATCTAGTGACACTGTAAAATCAGTAATTTTTTATACTTATCTATTAAACACGGAAAATGATCCTAGTATATATAATGACTGATATTTTTTAATAAAGTGTCATAAGACAAGTGTCAGTAAAGACCATTTTTCTAGTAGTGTCACAATTATAATAGAAACAAAAGATTAAGACACATACCTAAATTAACTCTAATTAAAAATAAAAATCCTAAAAATAATAAAAATTATAGAATCCTAAAATGACTTCCTACATCATGGATTGTCCATGATTAATTTGTTGCAACTTTAATGCCATCTTGGGAACTTATTAACAACAAGCGGCAGCCTTCCTTGTTCTTTATCTTGTTAGAATTTTTACCTTTATTGATGGTTGTTGCCTCACTTTGAACTCGCTTCTCAGGGCTTCAATATTCTTGGGCAAGGATCGGCAATAATATTCATATAAAGCGGAAACTTAATAGAGTAATTTTGTACTTAAGATTGAATGGACCTTTGTAGCTCTACTTGCTATCAAATTTTACCTCGCTAAAGCTTGAGATCACTCGCCATTGATTATTTCTTGCTTTTGCAATTCGGCAACATCTCTAAGTCGTTCAAATTTCATTCAATGTGGCTAAAGCATGCTGGTTTTCAAGCCTTAATTTCAAAGATTTGGAACTCTATTGAGACTCATGCATGGATGTCTTATGTATATGATTTCAGCCAAGTTGAAACAATTTAGAGGAGTTTTACATACTTGGAATTTGACAACCTATGAATGTTTATGAAAATACGAACCTACTTGGAACCCTTTGTCTTTAATTAGAATGAAATTTAGAGGAGTTTTACATACTTGGAATTTGACAACCTATGAATGTTTATGAAAATACGAACCTACTTGGAAACCTTTGTCTTTAATTCAGAATGAAATTGTAGCCAATGGCTTATAAGGATCCCACATTGATTAGGTATGGACTAGTTGATGGTTTACTAACCCCAAAGCATCTGCCCTTAATTACAAGTGGGTTTTTGAGAGTGAGTTATTATAACGTAATTTATTAGAAAATCTCTTCGTAGATGAATTCAGGCTTATCATTGTTCATCTTCACGATTTAGCTTCAAGATTTTTTTAATAAGGAAAATACAATACATACAAGAATAGCATTCACGATTTAACTTCTATAAAATTCATCTGCCCAATTTTATTTATGTATAATGTTGAAGTCTTGTCTTACGGCTTAGGTTTGGCTATGCTAGGAAGTTTAATGAAAGGAAGGAGGGTATGAATATGAACAGAAAAAAAAACAACTCCTAGCAACTTGCATGTAACGATTGAAGAAAAGAAAAACAAAACAATGATTGAAGAGTTAACGTCCGTTTGTTAATTAATTTGTTAATTTTAGAATTTTAGATCGCTTAGAAATGATAAGTTTTTTTGTTTAAGAATAGATCTAATTCTATCCATAAAATTATTTAATTTCTGTTTATTGAAATCTCCTATAAATCTTGGGAAAGATTAGATGAGTAATTTATGACAGTCTTTGTGCTTGTTTCTCTAACGAGGTTCCAAAGCAATGCTTGAGAAAATGTACCAAAATCACAATCATCAAATCATGTGATTCCATCCCAGAGGCGACTAAATTTATCTCATGAGAGCTATTCTCTTCATTTGGTTTCATTGTGCCCTATTGTCAATGGAGAAATGAAGCAATCTTTTTGATTAATCATAATAATATCCCAAGTGTAGATTGTTGGAGAATTAACAAATTAAATACTCAAAAACCCACTATTTTATTTCTTCAACAACACTCCTCACCAATTACAACTCTTATTTTTCACTCTATACGTTAGAGATTTTGTTACTTCACTTGATGCATAACCAAATGACACAAAGGAGTATTTATAGTACATGAGAAGAAATTTTCACTACCAAACCTACCACACCTAACACAAATAATTTAAATCTCACCAACCATAACTACTCATGGAATCTTCCCTGAGTTGGGCTTGAATTTATTCATCTTGGATCAAGTTTATGATCCAACACCCCCTTAAACTTGATCATGTAACACCAAGCAAGCTTCGAATTTTACGAAGTCTTCTTGCTTGAGCGGCTTGGTGAAGATATCACCGCTTGATCTTGTGATTTTACATACTTGATTTGCACTTATTTTCTTGCAATACAATCTCTTATGAAATGATAGTGAGTACTATGTGTTTACTTCGATCATAAAAGAATGGATTCTTGGATAGGGAAATTGCTGATTTGTTATCAACATAAATCTTGCTTGACTCTTCTTGTGGAAAACCCAACTCCTTCACAAATTTCGAGCCAAATTAAATGACAAACACTTGATGCGGCATCTATATACTCAGCTTCACAAGTGGATAGCGTGACAATTGGTTGCTTCTTTGACATCCATATGAAAGCAAAGATATCTCCCATGAAGAACACAAATCTTATGATGCTCTTTCGATCATCGACATCTCCACCCCAATCGCTATCGCTATATCCAACAAGCTTGTAGTCAATAGAAAATTAGTATAACAAGCCGAAATTAATTATACCTTTGATGTAGCGAAGAATTCTTTTGCAGCTTTAAAATGAGTGGTCTTTGGATTCTCCACGTATCGACTCACAAGTCCAACAAAGATAAAGGATATCTGGTCTTGTGCATGTCAAATAGCGTAGGCTTTCAACCAAGCTTTTAAAGAATGTTGGATCTATATCTTCGCCTTCATCATGTTTGGATAACTTAGGTTCGCATTCTACTTGGCGTGCTTATAGGCTTGCAATCATTCATCTTAAACTTCTTGAGAATCTCATTTGCATAGCTTTCTTGGGAGATAAATATGCCTTCTTCCTTTTTCTTGACTTCAATGCCGAGGTAATATGCCATCGGTCCGATGTCGGTCATCTCGAATTCTTTGATCATCACTCTCTTGAACTCTTCAAACAAGCTTAGATCACTTCTAGTGAAGATGAGATCATCCACATACAGGAACACAATCAAAATATCTCCATCTTTTTCTTTGACGTAGAGAGCATGTTCATATGGGCATTTGGTAAAACCGTTCTCTTGAAAATACTTGTCAATTCTACTATTCCATGCCCTTGGTGCTTGCTTTAACCCATAAAGAGCTTTATTCAATCTCAAAACTTTGTCTTCATGTCCTTTCACCACATAGCCCAATGGTTGTTTGATGTAAACTTCTTCTTCAAGGAATCCATTCAAGAAAGTAGACTTCACATCCATTTGAAAAATCATCCATTTTTTCTGAGCAGCCAAAGAAATAATAAGCCTAATAGTTTCAAGTCGGGCTACAAGAGCAAATACCTTGTCGTAGTCTATGCCAGCCTTTAGACTATAACCTTTTGCAACTAGCCTCGCCTTGTTCCTTTCAATTTCTCCCTTCGCATTTCTTTTCGTTTTGTACACCCATTTGACACTGAGTGCCTTATGACCTTTAGGAATAGTAGTAAGTTCCCAAGTGTCATTCTTCACAATGGCTTTAATTTTTTCATCCATTGCAACTCTCCACTTCACATCTAGTGCAGCTTTTTGGAAGTTGGTGGCTCACAATCAGCAAAGAGGCAAAAGAGAGTGAGATTATCAGTTCTCTCGATTTTATAGAGATCTTGAAGACTCCTTGACGTTCTTGATTCTTTCATTTAAGAAAGATGGTGGTGAATCTCCGTATATGGTTGATATCAGTGACATAGGTGGAGTAATGGCTCTTATTGTTCTTTTACTTGTTTTATCTATGTATGATCATCTTCTTCAATAGGAAAAAGTTTAAGTCATCTACACCAGAACCAAAATCACATTCTACTTCTTCATCGAAAACTACATCTCGATTGATCATGATCTTCCTATTGTTTGGATTGTATAGTTTGTATCCTTTGGAACTGTTGTCATAGCCAATGAAGATGAACTTCTCACTTTTATCATCCAGTTTGGTTCTTCTCTCGTCTGGTATATGTACATGGGCAATGCTTCCAAAAACTCTTAGATGGGTAATGTCGGGTTTTCTTCCACTCTAAGCTTCTTATGGCGTCTTGCCCCATACACTTTTTGTTGGAGATTGATTGGATAAGTAGACTGTACATGCAATAGCTTCAGCCCAAAATTCTTTAGGTAACCTTTTACTTTTGAGCATGCTTCTTGCCATGTCGAGGATGGTTCTGTTCTTCCTTTTTGCAACACCATTTTGTTGGAGGGATCTTGGAACTGTCAAAGGTCGTCAATTCCATTTGCTTCACAAAATTCTTGAACTCTTTGGAAGTGAACTCTCCACCTCGATTAGATCTCATGGCTTTAATTTGGTATCCACTTTCTTTTTCCACTCTGACTTTAAACTTCTTGAAAGCTTCAAAGACTTCGATTTTCGCTTAAAAATACACCCAAGTTTTTCTTAAAAATCATCTATGAAAAGAAGGAGATAGTTACTTTTAATAAGGCAGCTTGGCTTGAATGGACCGCACACATCAATATGAATAAGCTCAAGTGGCTTTTGAGCTCTTGAGTTTAACTCCTTTGGAAAGCTCTTTTTGAACTGCTTGCCAAGTAAACATCCTTCACAAAGTTGATCAGGATGATTGATGTATGGTAAGCCTTTCACCATGTTCTTCTTGGATAGTAGCTTCAGTCCTCTAAAGTTGAGATGCCCATTTCGAAGATGCCAAATCCATGATGAATCTTTCTGACAGGTTTTGAGACATTTTGCAACATCATTTTGAAAATTTAAAGGAAATATTATATTCTTCGACATTTTCACCTTTGTGATTAGATTTACTTTGTCATCTCTTAGGAAAAGACTACAATCTTTTAAGTGAATATCATAGCCTTTTCCCAAGAGTTGACCAAAACTAAGGATGTTGCTTTTCATATTGGGCACATTGTAAACATTCGAAATTATTTGATGGCTACCATCTTTTGCATGAAAAGAAATATTACCTCTACCCTTCACTAGTACTTTTGAATCATCTCCAAAAGTGACACTGCCATTAACAGATTCACTTAGTTCTACGAACATGCTTATGTTTTCATTCATATGATTGCTAGCACCAGTGTCAAGATACCATGTATTTTCTTGACCTCTACTTCTGTCATTGCATGGTAGCAAAAGGATGTCATCTTCACCATTTTTCTCTTCAACATAATTTACTCTCTCATCAACTCTGGTACTTGAAGCTCAACATTCTGAAGCATGATGCCCAAACTTTTGACAATTATAGCATTGTACTTGAGATTTGTCATACCTTGATCTTAGATTGCCTCTGCCTCGTCCTCTGGTTGAGCTTTCTCCTTTGGCATAATTGGAGTTGTTGTTGTTGAAATTCCAACCTCGTCCATGACCACGACCTCTACCTCGAACATAATGCCTTCTCTCATTTGTCGGAGATTTCTTCTCTTTTCTTTGGATTGACCTCCATTTTGAGAAGTTATTTTTCGATTCCTCAATTCTTTTGCTTTTCTTCATAGGCTTGCAACTTACTTTGAAGTTGCTCGATCATCATAGCCTTCAAATCTTTGGTTTTCTTAATTGTCATAACAATATAGTTAAACTTGAGTCTCGATCGAAGTATCTTTTCAATGATCCTTACCTCTTTTAACTCCTCGCCAGTTCTTTTTAATTCATTGAAAACATTTACAACTCGAGTGAAGTAATGAAAAATTGACTCTGATGCCTTCATGTGTAAGAACTCAAATTCTCCTCGTAATGTTTGGAGACGAACCTTCTTAACTTGCTCCGCTCTTTTGTAAGAGGTCATTAGTTTCTCCCATACTTCTTTTGAGGAGGTTACACCAGCAATCTATTAAAAAACATCTTCATCTAATGATTGAAAAATGAGATACCTTGCTATATTTTCTTTCTTTTTTAAATCTTTCAAATTCTCCTTTTACACCGCATTTAAAGTAGCTTCATTCTCTGGCACAATAAAGCCTTTTTCCACGACATCCCATACATCATGTGCACCTAATAGAGTCTTCATTTTAATACTCCAGCTGTCGAACTTACTTCTCTTTAATTGTGGAACTTGAAATGACATCATACCATAATTTTCCATAACTCACAAATTGAGTGAGAATTTAGAGATTCTGAATGCACGGATGGATCCGGAACGTCGAAAAACCTTAGGAGGGACTTGAGTCAACTTTCAGTCAACAGTCAACATTGGTCAATGGTCAATGTCGGCTTAGTAGACTTGGTTGGCTCAAGTTGCCTTGGCTCAACTTGATTTGGTTTAGATAGGCTCAGCTTAGTCCAATTCGATTTAGCTTGGTTCGGGTCGGTTCAAAGCTTGGTTCAACTCGGTGAGTCGACTCACCTTCAGGGCAGAAAACTTCCGGCGGCGAGTGCGGTACGCGTCCGATTTTCAATAAGGCTGATTTTTGCAGCGTCGCGTTTTTCTCATCGAGATCTTCAATTTGATATGCTATATGACTATATATAGCATCGAACACTAGCTTTGATACCACTTTGTTGGAGAATTAACAAATTAAACACTAAAAAACACACTATTTTATTTCTTCAAAAACACTCCTTACCAACTACAACTTTTATTTTTCACTCTCTACACCTTAGAGATTTTGTTACTTCACTTGATGCATAAACCAAATGACACAAGAGGGTATTTATAGTACATGAGAAGAGATCTAAACTATTCAAATAAGAAATTATAAAAAAACAATGACCATTCATCTTCACCTACCACACCTACCATACCTAACACAAATAATTCAAATCTCACCAACAATACCTACTCATGGAATCTTCCCTGAGTTGGGCTTGAATTTATTCATCTTGGATCAAGTTTATGATCCAACACGAACGAACATAGTCCTTAAATAGATTGCTAATCAATTGATTTGAAAAGTTCTCTCGTAAGAAATTGCTGGAATTTTTCTATGGGTTCTCATAAAGGGTGCGTTTGGCACACTGTATTGTATTATGTTGTATTGCATTATTTTAATGCTGGTGTATTGTATTATAATAATATTGTACAATGTTTGGTGATACACTGTATTATATTATTTTTTTTATAATTAATTTAAATTAAATATTATATTATATTAATATATTACATTAATATATTTAAATTGTATTAATATTTAATAATATTATTTATACTATTATTAATTTTAAATTAATATATTTATATTTAAATATTTATTATTAGTTATAATAAATTATAATGTAAAAATAAAAATATAATATAGTAATATTGAATAATAAATTATATATTTATTAATTTATTTTAATAATTATAATGTAAAATTAAAAATAAAAATATTATATAATATTATATTAAATTAAAAAAGTATATTATTATTATTATTATTATTATTATTATTATTATTATTATTATTATTACTATGCTGCAGAAGCAAAAGTTAAAGCAAAAGTCAAAGCAAAAATCAAAGTCAAAGTCAAAGCAAAAGCAAATGTAAAGTTGGAAAATGGAAAGGGAAAAAAAAAAAAGGAAAGCGGCAGTTTGCCGCATTAGATTGGCCCATTATGTAGTGTCTCTGTAGTTTTTGGTTTACCAAACATGGGCCTTTATAAAATTAATGTAATGGGGAGTCATAATACATCAACCAAACATGTCCAAAATGCATTTATATTTTGGCAGGGTTTAAAAGTGTGCAACTTTTATTTTAGGCGCCTAAGATGTGTCATACTCAATATATTGATTGTGATCAAAATCATTAGACATATTTTCCTTAATTCTGAAAATGCAAGATATGATCCATTAATCAGTTCGTGATTGTTCTGTCTTTTGCTTTTCCTGTTATCTTACGTCCTTGGGATTTATGATTGCCATGTTTTTGTTATTTTTTATTAAATGTCTGCTGCTATCACTATGGATGAAATTTTATAGTAGAAAATTATCCAAGGATTTGATGGTGAAGGTTGGATTTCTCTTTTAAGTTTTAATCCAGCACTTCCATATTCAACAAATTCAAAATATTATACACAGGCCATAATAATTTAATAAATAATTATTATTTACGATGAAAACAAATTAAAGGCCAAGTTTTTTCGTGTTATCATTCATTTTATAATACTCACATATCGCGTTGTAACAATTTCGGTGTTACCAACATGCCATTGTATCTAGAGTCTGGATTGTGTCAAGATTTTACTTCATTAATACGGGGAGTTCTTGATTAAACCTGATATTGATACAATTCTACTAATTAATACTCGATAAAACTGGTAGTCTCAATTAAATGATAGTTTTTATTGGTCCTCACTTATGGCCAACGTGGTAAATTAATAATTCGATAAATTTTTTAAATAATAAATTTTAAAAAAATTCATATTTCTCATCGGACCCACATACTATATGAAATAATAATGATCTACTTTGTACCTAAATCCATACAAAATGTCTATGTGGCTCTCATAAAATATGTTCTCAGGACCTATTGGTAATGTTGTACTTTTAAAATAATTTATGTTTGTTGTATTGTAAAATTAATCGGCTATAAAGAAACTCGATTAGACGCATGGTAAAAATTTATTTTTAAAACTACTATGAGTTTTAAAAGATGTTATATGCGTTTAGTAAATCTTACTATTATCTTGTTGTAAGAATGTAAATGACTGAAATATATATAATGTTGAATAAAATTTATTTTCACATTTATAAATATGTATGAAATTTTTTTATTGTATATACTATATATAATAATTGATAACTAAAATGAATATTTTGTGTTTTTAATTTTTTATTATCTCAATATAATTGGTAATAATAATAATCTTTTTAAAATTAATGATTTTATCTTCTAATTAATAAATATAATTTTGGATTTTTATGACATATAAATATAAGAGAAAATATATGAAATCGTATTAAGTATAAAAGTGATTTTAAAAATTAGATTTGAAAAGTTATTCCTTACCTACCAAAAGTAATCCCAAACAGACCTCAGTATTGTTTGTTTCTTCTTAAAATTGATTTTGACTTAGACCTCATATCTAACTTTTTGTAGTGCAAAAGAAAATTTTAGTTGGTATTGTCATTAGCGACAAGAAATTATTTATTATTAGTACAGCTTTGAGTGCTTATTTATATGGGGATGGATTCTATCGTAGAACTATCTTTAACGTGGAAAAATAAAATCTCTACAATAATCCATATTACTGCTATTGTAAGACAACTCTCCAATATTTAAATAAAATATAATAAATAGAAATTAAAGTAAAATTAATACTGTAAATGTGATCATATTTTATAAATAGAGAATATCTTCATAAATTAATAATTGATCATCTTATTGAAGTTTGACTGTATTTTGGTAATCGCAAATGTCACAAATACGAAACTTGTTAACCTAAAATATTGTGATATTGACTTTGGTTTACAACACCTAATACGAGACAAACACGTGAAGCAATATTGAAAGAGATTTTATTTGACTATTTGCTTAACAATTACTATAAAAGGATATTAAATCTGAATGAACGAATTAAGAAGCATATCTTAATCTATGATTGTAATCTAGCTGATTTCGAAACTGATCTTGAATAACGATTCATGCTAGCTGACCGTGATCGATCTCGAGCCATGGACAATTAATCTGTTTTGTATAAATATTATAGTTATTGCCGACAAACTATTATTCCTAGCAAATTAAAGGAATACAAATGTATCGAGTCAAAGACTAATACCTTATCTTCAGTTATCGTTTAATTAGTTACAAATTATTGTCACCATGAGATGTTGGGAGATTTCTAATTTTTCCTATTGAAATTAATATATACCACTTACTTGCTATTATTTTCATGATCGTCAATACCCCCAGACAACATAATTTTATGGTATTTCCCTTATGTTCATATACACTTTTATTTCACATTTATCATATATTAAATAACTCATATAAATGGAAATTAAATAAAAATTTTAAGTATTAAAAATAAGAAAATTTTCTTATTAATAATAGGATATTTTTCTTGTACTTTTTTATTTTTTTCAAAATTTTTGTTATAATAAGTATATATTTTATAATAAATATATAACAAAAAGTACGAGAAAAATATCTTATTATTAATTTTTAGTCACATCAAAACATATATTTCTTATTTTTAATACTTAAATATTTTATTTTAGTTTTCTTTTATATTATTTATTTAATTTACAATAAATATAAATAAAAGTATATTTTAAAATGAGGATAATACTGTAAAATTATGTTGCAAAGATGGTTATTGATTTTTATGAAAATAGTAGGGATAAATGGTATATATTAATCTCCTTTTATTTAAATAAAATATAACAAAAAGAGTAACACTACAATTAACTTGTATGATCGGGATTTCTCTTGTATTAAAATTGTCATTAGCAAATGTCATCATCAGCGGTACTGACAAGAAGAAATAGTAGGATGATCCCCTCCGACCAATTGTCATTACCTGAAAATATCATTGAAGTAAAATTAATATAAATATATTAAATAAGAATTATAAATGATATTCAACTGAATGCGCAGGTAGTTTCCATAATCTTCAAATCAGAAAAGATATCTACTTCCGGAATCAAAATTACAATGTACTGAAGTTGCTTCTGCGAGTTCTTGATTATGGTTTGATATAACAGCATGTGGTGTATATATAGAGAGTGAAATAGCCGAGAGTGCCAAGGTGGGTGTTTGGGGCGTAGGTAATTCCAGGACAAACTATTAGCAATAATAGTCTTTTGTTTCAAAATATTATTAATTTAATTTGGAGAATGTGGCCAGAACTGCAAAAATGCGGTTGTTTTCAGAAACAATTTTCAATGGCTCACGTGATGGCTACAAAAATTTGTAAATTAATATATATACAATATAGTCTTTGACCTGATATCCTTTAATTTGCGGGCAATAACAGTTTTAAGTGATTATGTAATTCAGATTGGATGGACCTCTGCGGTTCCAATTGCTGCAAAATTTTATCTCGCTCAGTACTGGATCACACGCCATTGATTATTTCTTGCTTTAATTTTGCAATTCAAGCAGCGGCCCTAAGCCGTTCAAATTTCATTCAATGTGGCTAAAGCATGCTAGTTTTCGACCCTAACTAGTTTCAGAGACTTGGAGCTCTATGGAGACTCTTGGATCGATGCCCTATGTATATTTAAGCCAAGTTGAAACACCTTAGGGGTTTTTACATACTTGGAAATTCAGAACCTATGAATGTTCATGACAATGTGAAAGAATTCATGAACCGCTTGTCTCCAATTCAGAATGAAATTGCAGCTAATGATTTGTTAGGATTCTACATCGATTACGTATGGGAATGGCTGGTAGTTTATTAACACAAAAGCACCCTCCCCTTAACTACCAGCTGATTTTAAAGTGAGTTATCGTAGCATGTTTTATCAGAAAATCTCTCCATAACTGAATTTAGGCTAATCGTTGTTCATCTTCATAAGTTTTAAGTTTAATAAGGAAAATTTAAATACAATGAATTAAAAGTACCATTCACGATCTGCCCCATTTTTGTTTTTTCAAATGCTGAAGTCCTGTCCTGCGGCTGCCAGTATCCTTTAGATTTGGCTATGCTAGGGAGTGGAATGAAAGGGAAGGATGGCTATAAAGATGAACAGAAATAAACATATCTCTCGCGACTTTCAGTGACAATTGAAGAAAAGTAAACAAAACAACAATTAAAGAGTTAACGTCTGTTAGTTAGTTGTTAATTTTAGAATTTTAGCTAGCCAAAATGACGAGTTTTTGTGTTTAATAAGGAAAATTAAGAATAGATCTAGTTCTATCCATAAAATTATTTAATTAACATTTGTAGAAATCTCCCTCAGATCTTAGGAAAGATTAGATGAATTATTTTAGCAGGCTTTTTGCTTGTTTTCTCCAACCATGCTCCGGGCAATGGTCCAGAAAATGTACCACAATCACAATCATCAAGTCATCTGATTCCATCTGAAGATGTGACTAAACTTATCTCATGAGAGCTCGTATGTGTTGCGGAAACGCGTGGTGAGCAATTACGAATATCTGCGACATTTGGAGAAATATAAATATGATAAATAAATGCAAAGAAAATAGGACACAATAATTTACGTGGTTCGGCGTAATGCCTACGTCCACGGACAAAGACTGGAAGATAATTTTACTAATAATGGAAATTTACAAGAATGGGAGAAACTCTCAACACTCAAAACCCCAATACACCCAAATGAAACCTACTAGAACACTTAAGTGGAAGCTCTCTCAAATCTCTCAAAGAGCTCACTTGCAATGCTCACAAATCTCTCAAATTGAGATGATCTCAAATGAACAAATGGCTTGGTATTCATAGCCAAAGATCATGCATGCATGTAATCCATGTTCCCAAAAGTCTTCAAAATATGGCGACCAAAATCAACAATTTTGAATTAAACCGTTAGCTTCTGGAAAATCTTCTGTTTTTTTCTCCATGCAACTTCAACAAAATCGTGCCACCAACCTTGCCTTTTGAATTTGGCAAGCCTACCAATTTTGCCTTTTGAAATTTGCAAGTTATTATTTGACTTTCCAACAATTCTCCACCTCGCAAGATTTATTCAATTTGAGCCGAATACTAAACTCCCAAAGACATCAAATCATCCTTCAATCTCTCGCCTTCTCCGACTATTTTCAAACTTGTAAAATATTGATCAAGTTTAGACACTGCTCAAACTTGATCGTCCGCGTCACCACCTTAGTCAACATATCTCATGGATTCTCTCAGTCTTGATTTTTCAAGAAAAATCTTCCCCTCATCAACAATTTCCCGCACAAAATGAAATCGTACGTCGATGTGCTTCGTACGTGCATGATAAACTTGGTTTTTTGTTAAATGAATAGCACTTTGACTGTCGCAATGCACATTAATGTGCTCCTGTACCAATCCCAAGTTTTCAAGCAAGCCTTGTAACCAAATAGCCTCTTTAACAGCCTCTGTAATCGCCATGTACTCGGCCTCTGTGGTCGACAAGGCAACCGTAGAGTCAGAGTGTAGACTTCCAACTAATTGGCCCTCCAAAGAAAAGTAAATACATATCGGTGGTTCCGTTACATATCCGGTGGTTGACCGTCGTTTGTCCAAATCACCGGCATAATCAGAATCGACATATCCGATCACACTTTGACCAAGTGTATCATCTCGCTCAAACAGTAAACCAACATTCATGGTCTTCTGAATGTACCGTAAAATCCATTTCACAGCTTGCCAATGTCCTTTACCAGGATTATGCATATACCTGCTCACTATACCAACTGCATGTGAAATGTCAGGCCTTGTACACACCATTGCATACATCAAGCTACCCACTGCATTTGAATACGAAACTTGTAACATGTATTCTCGTTCCGCATCTGTCGAAGGAGATAATTGTGCAGAAAGCTTGAAATGAGAAGCCAACGGGTACTTACTGTGTTTTGACGCTTCTGTCATGCCAAACTGCTGTAGTACCTTCTTCAAATATTGCTTCTGAGACAAGCTTACTTTGCCACGAGCTCTATCTCTGTATATCTCCATGCCAAGAATCTTCTTAGCTTCACCAGATCTTTCATCTCAAACTCTTGATTAAGTTAAGTTTTCAATTTCTCAATCTCATTTTTGCTCTTGGATGCTATTAGCATATCATCGACATACAAGAGTAAATATATGAAAGATCCTCTTGTAGCTTACGAAAATATACACAATGATCAAATTTATTTCTTGTGTACCTTTGCCCTTTCATAAATCGATCAAATCGCTTATACCATCGCCTCGGAGATTGTTTCAATCCATAAAGCGACTTTGTCTATTTACAAACCCAATTTTCTTTTCCAAGAACTTTGAATCTATCGGCTAAGTCATGTAAATTTCCTCTTCCAAATCACCATGTAAAATGAAGTTTTTACATCAAGTTGAACTAGTTCAAGATCAAATTACGCAACCATGGCTAGCAAAATTCGAATAGACGAGTGTTTCACAACTGGAGAAAATACCTTATTGTAGTCTATTCCTTCTTTCTGAGCGTAACCCTTCGCTACCAATCTAGCCTTGTATCGAATTTTATTTTTGCGAGGAAATCCTTCCTTTTTTGCATATACCCATTTGCACCCAATTGCCTTCTTTTTCTTGGTCAGTGTAACTAACTCCCAAGTTTTATTTTTGTAAAGAGACTGCATTTCTTCGTTCATTGCTTTCTTCTATTGTATACTTTCTGGGTTACTTACTGCTTCTCTGTAAGTAGAAGGAACATCATTATCCACAATTAGAAGTGCATAGGCCACCATATCGACAAAGCGAGCAGGTCTTCGAATCTCTCTGTGTGGCCTTCTATATGCAATTGAATCTTGTTGCTGTGAAGGTTCTTGGGTTAGAACTTCTTCATCATCTTCGGTCTCATCGACACCAGCTGGATCAACTTTAACCTTTTCAAACTCCACCTGCTGCAAAGTACTACTGGTCTCGTCATCCTCGTGAGAATCTTTTTGTTTCAACATGGCTGATTCATCAAAAGTTACATCTCTACTGAAAATAATCTTCTTCGTAGCAGGACACCAGAGACAATATCCTTTTACTCCACCAGTTATACCCATGAACAATGCTTTCTATGCTCTTGGGTCTAACTTAGATTCTTTTACATGATAATAAGCAGTGGAACTAAAAACATGTAAAGAATCATAATCAGTAGTAGGATTACCAGTCCACATCTCCATGGGTGTTTTGCCCTTAATTGCAGCTGATGGCAAACGGTTGATCAGATGGCACGCATATACAACTTCCTTAGTCTAAAACTCTTTGCCCAATCCAGTATTGGACAACATACACCGAACTTTCTCCAGTATAGTCCGATTCATGCGTTCTGCCACCCTATTCTGCTGTGGTCTATTTCGAACAGTGAAGTGTTGCACAATGCCCTCATCTTGGCATATTTGAAGAAATAGATCATTCTTGTACTCACCACCATTATCTGAGCCAAGTCTGTTGATCTTTCGACCAGTCTGAGTCTCGACCATTTTCTTCCATTTCAGAAATATGTCTAAAACTTCATTCTTATTTTTCATCAAATACACCCACACTTTTCTTGAATAATCATCAACAAAACTGACAAAATAGTGCATACCTCCCCAAGAAGCCGTTTTGGTAGGTCCCCACACATCACTGTGAACATAGTCCAAAATTCCTTTTGTATCGTAAATTACTGAACCAAACTTTACCCTGATTTGCTTGCCCAAAACATAGTGTTCACAAAATTCTAATTTGCAAGAATTTGCACCTTTCAATAATCCTTGTTTCACTAAAGTTTGCAAAGCTTTTTCACCAGCATGTCCCAAACGCATATGCCACAACTTGGTTGCTTCTGAATCTGCATCTTTTCCAGAAACTGTTGATGCTGATCCAATAACTGTACTTCCTTGGAAATAGTACAAGTTATTTCTTCTTGTGCCTTTCATCACTGTCAGCGCTTCAGCTACTACCTTCAACAATCCATCTCTCAAAGTGATTGTGAGCCCTTTAGATTCTAGGACTCCTAATGAGATGAGATTTTTCTTCAAGCTTGGTACATAGCGAACATCCGTCAAGACTTGGATTGAGCCATCATGATTCTTTAATTGGATTGTACCTATTCCCATGGTTTTCTGTGCATTGTCATTACCCATAAAAACAACTCCACCATCCACTCCTTAAAGTTAGAAAACCAGCCCTTATTAGGACACATGTGATAAGTACAACCCAAATCCAAAATCCATTCATCTGAGTGACATGTTAACGTCATGCCAACCAGACTAAAGTCGACTCCTCATCATGCTCGCTCTACGCATGCATCAAGTAGCCTTGCCCTTTTTGTAACTTAGGACAATTCTTTTCCAACGCCTTTCTCGCGACAAAAAGCACATTCATCTTTGGCAGGTCTCTCTTTAGACTTGCTTCTTTTCCACGTTTGCGGCTTTGTGAACGACCTCTCGCTGTCAATGCTTCGCAATTGTATCTCTCGTGATCCTTTCTATCTTTCTTTCGGTCTCGAGATGTACAACGCACTGCATACAGCATCGAATGTGACACTGTCTTTCCCATAAAGTAAAGTGGTGGTGAGATGATCATATTCATCAGGAAGAGAATTCAACAACAGTGCCTTATCTTCATCTTCAAATCTCTCATCCAAATTTAGTAAATCTGCTAATATTTTGTTGAACAATTCACATGGTCATTTATTGACATGCCAGGTGTATATGTAAATCGATAGAGTTTTTTCTTCATATAAAGCCTATTTTCAAGACTTTTCTTCCAGTGTCTCCCACAATTTCTTTGCTGATGTTTCCCTCATGACATAGTATTTCTGATCTTTAGCCAGACATAGGCGAATAGTACCACATGTCGTCTATTGATCTTTATCCACTCCTTGTCATCCATCGTGTCAGGCTTTTCTTCAAGAGCAACATCCAACTCTTGCTGACATAGGACATCCAACACCTTACATTGCCATATACCAAAATTATTGGTACCATCGAATTTCTCCACTTCAAACTTTGCATTAGTCACAGTAGTCCTCACTGATGAAGACGACGACGATGCCTCTGTCATCCTTTTATCAAATGACCAGTTTCTTCAACAACTATTTACACTTGAAAAACAGCCTTTATGATGTTTATTTCGCGTGAATAAATGCACCAGGAAAGTTCCCAGGAGAATGGAGGGGTCACAACGGTCCCACTTAAAACCGGACTCTTATGCTCTTATCGCCTTGTTGTGAACTTTCCTAGACATGCAAAAATACACACTACTTACGGTGTTGTCTCCCAAATATAAACGGTTGTCTCCACCGTATCAATGAATAGTACTGTATATGTAAACAGTTCGTATACGTGAACAGTGCCGTATATCCCAAACACGAACCTTCGGCTCTGATACCAATTGTTGCGGAAACGCGTGGTGAGCAATTACGAATACTGCGACTTCTGGAGAAATATAAATGTGGTAATAAATAAATGCAAAGAAAATAGGACACAATAATTTACGTGGTTCGGCGTAATGCCTACGTCGACGGGCAAAGACTGGAAGATAATTTTACTAATAATGGGAATTTACAAAAGTGGGAGAAACTCTCAACACCCAAAACCCCAATACACCCAAATAGAACCTCACTAGAACACTCAAGTGGAAACTCTCTCAAATCTCTCCAAGAGCTCACTTGCAATGCTCACAAATCTCTCAAATTGGATGATCTCAAATGAACAAATGGCTTGGTATTTATAGCCAAAGATCATGCATGCATTTACTCCATGTTCCCAAAAGTCTTCAAAATATGGCAACCAAAATCAACAATTTTGAATTAAATCGTTGGCTTCTAGAAAATCATCTCATTTTTCTCCATGCAACTTCAACAAAATCGTGCCACCAACCTTGCCTTTTGAATTTGGCAAGCCTACCAATTTTGCCTTTTGAAATTTGCAAGTTATTATTTGACTTTCCAACATATCTTGTCTTCATTTAGTATCGTTATGCCTTATTGTCAATGGTGAAACCGAAGCAACTGTTTGATTGATCACACTAAAATCTCAAGTACGAATGAACGTAGTCCTTGGTGATAGGTTTGATCAATCGATTTCAAAAGCTCTGAAGAAATTGCTTACATTTTTCTATGGATTCTCATAAAATGTATTTATTTTTGGCAGGCTTTAAAAACGTGCAACTTTTATTTTAGGTGCCTAAGTTGTGTCACACTCAATATTTTGATGGTGATTAAACTCATTAGATGTATTTTCCTTAATTCCCAAAATGGAATATGTGATCCATTAATTTGTTCATGAATTTTTTTCCTTTTATCTAACATCCTTGGGATATATGGTTGACAGGTTTATTAATTAAATGTCTTGTTATTATTATGGATGAAATTTTATTATACAAAATTATCCAAAGATTTGGTGGTGAAGCTTGGATTCTCTTTTAAGTTTTAAAAGTTGATAGTTGTTGTATGCATTTGGTAAATCTTACCACTAAATTGCTGCAAGAATGTAAATGGTGAATTGTATATAATGTTGAATAAAATTTATTTACGCATTTTTATTGTATATATAATAATTGGTAACTAAAGTAAATTTTTTATTTTTTATTTTGTTATCTCAATATAATTGGTAATAATAATAATATTTATAAAGTTAATAATTTTATTTTCGACTAATAACGATAATTGTCAATTTTTATTTATATATATATATATATATATATATATATATATATATATATATATATATATATATATATAATGGAACTGAATTAGGTATAAAATTAATTCTCAAAATCAGAATTTGAAAAGCTATTCCTTCACAATCTGCTGTAGGATGGTATGATTTTGCCAAAAGTAATTTCTAAAAGAAATTACCGAACATCAAAATTAATTTTTAACTTTTCACACTTTTAAATCTCCCAATAACAATCCCAAAGAAGCCCTCAGTGTTGTTTGTTTCTTCCTGAAATTGATTTTGACTTAGACCTCGTATCTAACTTTTTGTAATGCAAAAGCAAATTTCAAATTTCAGTTGGCATTACAAGAAATTATTTATTGTTAGTATTGCTTTGAGCGCTTATTTGCAGGAGACGGATTCTACCTTTAAGATGGAAAAATAAAATTTCTATAATAATCTTATTACTACTAATGTAAGACAACTATTTAACATTCAAATAAAATTTAATAAATAAAAAATCAAATTGAAATTAATACTATAATTATGATCATGTTTTTCAAAATAAGCAATATCTTCTTCATAAATCAATAACTGATTAATTTATTGAGGTTTGACTGTATTTTGGTAATCGTGCAATGTCACAAATACGAAACTGGGTAACATAAAATATTATGATATTGACTTTGGATTACAACGCCTACTACGATAGAATCACGTGAAGCGATATTGAAAGAGATTTATTTGACTATTTGCTTACGTTGCTTTTGCGAGTTCTTGCTTCTGGTTTGATATAATATGCATGTAATGAATATGTAGAGAATTAAGTAGCCGAGAGTGCCTAGGTGGGTGATAGGGGAGTAGGTAGTTACAAGATAATCTAATAGCATAAAAAGAGTCTTTTCTTTCAAAATATTATTATTTTAATTCGGAAATTTGGACTTCTTTCTGAAACATCTTTCAATGCCTACAATAATTTGTAAATTAAAAGAAAATAGAAGATATATAATCTTTGACTTGATAAATATTTTCCTTTAGTTTCCGGGCAGTAACAGTTTAAAATTGATTTTTTTAAAATAACTGACACTGAATTTTACTAAGGAAAAAAAGAAGAAGAAAGAATACAAAAACATTCATTTGAAAGCATCGTCATGCAAACTCTGACCAATTGAAACAGGCGGGTATCCCACCAATCATAAGCATTAAGAAGTAACCCCAAATTAATAAGACTATCAGCCACTGAATTCTCCACTCTGTAGATGTGTGAACTAGCAAAGTGTATTCCATGAATGAATCGCAAATAATTCAACCATCTAATACGCAGACACCAAAGCGGCTTGAATTTTTGTACTTGCAAGACAAGCTAAATTGAAGTTATTTAACGTTTCAATGCACTGATTAATAGACCGTCTACATCATCATTGAAAGATAATGTTCGGATGATAAGACCATATATATGATGAGAGGTTTTTGACTCCACATTCAAATAATTTTGTAACTTCGCATTATTTAATAAAATAATTAACAAACTGATAGTGATTATGGTTGAAGATCATGTTGATAAGCCTAAGCCTACTAAACAGCATGGCTATTTTAAAGGTTGAAATTATAAGTTTACATTCTGTATTTGAATAAATTATGATCCAGGATCACTTGATAGCTACAAGAATTAGTTAAACATTATGTGGAGTCTGTTTATAGAAAAAAAAATATATATATATATATATATATTCAAGAAGAGGGTTGAATTAAGCTGACAACGATATATATATTCAAGAAGAGAGTTGAAAATATATATATATACGTTGTTCTTGTTAACACATTGACATGCAACAATATTTAGTTATTTATTTCCTTTTCTAGGAAAATAGGATACATTTAAATTAAAAAATCTGTTGAGATAACAAGAGATCTTATCCATTGAATTGAACCAAACCGACAGTCACATACTTGACAGGTAAAAGAATCCATCACTTTATTCAATTAAGCATAACACAAAAAGGTAGCATCATAATTAACCAACGTGGTTAGGATTTCTCCCCTATTGAGGGACAACAAGAAAATCAAGATTATCATTCACATTGTCATCATTAGTAATATTGACAAGAGGAAATAGTAGGATGATCCCCTCCGACCAATTGTTATTATCTGAAATTTTCATAGCAGAAAAATTAATCATAAATATATTAAAATAAGAATTATAAATGATATATTCAACGGAAGTTGGCCTAAAAACCTGTGCAGCTAATTTCCATAAACTTCAAATCAGAAAAGATATCCACTTCCGGAATCAAAATTACAAAGTAATGAAGTAACTTTTGCGAGTTCTTTATTCTGGTTTGATATGATACACATGTGGAGTATATATAGAGAATGAAAGCCGAGAGTGCCAAGGTGGGTGATTTGGGCGTAGGTAATTCCAAGACAAACCATTAGCAATAATAGAGTCTTTTCTTTCAAAATATTATTAAATTAATCCGAAAAATTTGGCCAGAACTGCCAAAATGTGGTTGCAATGATGAAGAACCTATGACCTTTAAAGAAGCTGTACAGAGTCCTTTTCAGAATAAATGACAGAAAGTTATGGAGGAAGAAATAAACTCTCTCTACAAGAATGACAATTTGGAATTGGTTAAGAGGCCTGCAAACAAAAGAGTGGTTGGATGTAAATGGATCTTCAAAGTGAAAGAAGGCTTGATTGGATCTGAACCTAAGAGATTCAAGGCAAGGTTAGTGGCAAAAGGGTATGCACAAAAGGAAGGGGTTGATTTTAAGGAAGTATTTTCTCTTGTGGTCAAACATGCATCTATAAGGGTGATTTTGCCCTTAACAGCAGTTCAAGGCATGGAGCTGGTTCAACTTGATGTCAGGACCGCCTTCTTACATGGTAAACTTCAAGGAGAAATACTTATGTCCCAACCTGAGAGGTACAAAGACTTTGACTAGAAAGATCATGTTTGCTTGTTAAAGAAATCATTAAATTGGTTAAAACAATTCCCAAGGCAATGGTACCTAAGGTTCGATGACTTCATGGTGTCAAATAGGCTCAAAAAAATGTATTTATGATTGTTGTGTTTACTTTAAAGTAATGAAAGGCAGTGTTTATGTGTACTTGTTATTATATGTTGACGACATGTTATTAGCAAGTAAAGACAGGGAGGTTATTGAGAATTTAAAGTTGCTGTTCAATCCAGAATTTGACATGAAGGATCTGGGCCAAGCTAAAAAAAACAATATTGGGCATGGAAATTAAAAAGAACAGGAGGACTAGTTTGCTATTTCTGTCTCAAGAAAATTAATGGAAGAAAATGTTAGTTACATATGAACTGATTGACTCTAATCTAGTTCAGACATCTTTGGCTTCATATTTCAGACTTAAAAGTTCACAGTGTCCAACTGTAGATGAAGAGAAGCATGAAATGGTCAGAGTTCCCTATAAAAGTGCGGTGGGGTGTTTGATGTATGCCATGGTCTTAACTAGGCCTGATATTGCTACCGCTGCGAAATGAATCATGAGGTATATGGAATCACTTGGGAAGGAGCATTAGAGGGTTGTGAAATGGATTATAAGGTACCTTAATGGCACTTTAAACTGTGGACGGGTATATGGGAGAAGTAAAGGTAGAAACGATAGGTTGTGGGGCTATGTTGACTCTGACTATGCTGGAGATTTAGATAGGAGAAGGTCATTGACTGGATATGTGTTTATGCTGAATGGATGTGTGGTTAACTGGAAATCTGCATTACAGCATGTGGTAGTTCTCTCAACTACAGAAGCAGAATATACAGCTGCAACAGAAGCTGTCAAAGAAGCCTTATGGCTCAAAGGGCTGGTATATGAGTTGTGGATATACAAAAGTCAGTACTTATTTTTGTGATAGCTCTAGTGCTATACATTTGTGCAAGAATCCAGCACATCGTGAGAAAACTAAACATATAGATATCAAGCTACACTTTATAAGGAATGAAATCTCGGAGGCTGCAGTAAAAATGGTAAAAATACATACCCTACAGACATTCCTACCAAAGTTGTTACTGTTGCTAAGTTCAAGTTATGCCTGCCCTGGACCGAGCCGGTTTAAGCAACTTATGAAATTACTTGATGTTGGAGAAGGAGCATGAATGAGCAGTGTTAATTTAAGATGGAGAATTGTGAAGGTTATTGATGAATCAAACTCAGTAGAATAAAACAGCAGTCTTTTGAGTTCGCTTTGGTAGTTAACAATCACGAGACACAGTACATGATTCACTTGTAAATTGTTAACATCAAAATGATACTCGTTTTGAGTCGTTTGGCATTTTACTTAATTGATGCACGCGGCAGTCATGTGATAGGAGTTTAGCTGAGTTCGGTAAAGTCGTTATCCATATGTCAGCGAGCTCTACAATCTGGGTTTGACGGTGGCTAATCTCATTACTCTCTCTTTAAGCCATTCATGACTGAATGAAAGAATGCAACGTACAAGAGAAGAAAATGATGAAGAAGAAGAGACCGAAATGGTGGGTTCACTTAAGAGGTTGTTTGTTAAACGTCGAAGTCTTCTAAAATATGTTTATTTGTTTTTAGAATTTATGTCTGATTTTCAGACATTTACATTTGAATAGAAAAAATAATCTAACCAACAAAGTGTTGGCTCTACTGGCAATGGAGTCCCCTTAAGTGGCTTGACTGGGTTTGCTCCTCAGTTCGAGTCGCAGGGAAGTCGCCTTTGTTGGGAGAACCTGTGCCTCTCGGTTCAAGCAGAGACTTAGTCAGGCCACAGACGGGCTTAAAGGTCTCCCATGGTTGGGGCCCAACCAGGGGATACCTCGTGGTTAAGACAAAAAAAAAAAAAAAAATTGTGACTTTTATCCGAATGGAAAAATGTCGAATGACAAGTAAATATTATATTCCAAAAATAGCTCTGTCAAATAATTTATTTCGTAAACTATAAAATCTAATCCTCTTTTTTTGTTTTAATTTACAAGGACATAAATGGGAAATAACCAAATTTAAGATATTTTTTATTATGAAAAAAAAGATACCACTTATATTCAGATATTTAAAAAAGAAAAATAAACATGTCATTCCAATTTTCATATTCAGACCCATTGGACTTTAGAAAAATTCAATAATAAATTTATTGGTAAGAATATATTGGGTATATAGGTAGGCTCATAGAGTAAAAATTAAAAAGTTTAAATTTTAGTAGTGAATTTATTCAGTAAATAGGTTTAATAATGAATAATTTAATGGCTCCAAATAATCTCACCCCACTTTATATTTTTTTAATAACACCCCATTTTATATTTTTACCTGTAATTACAGTTTTACCCTTAATTTTTGTTTGAATTTTTCTGCGGTTGGTTCATAAAAACCAGTGTCCACCAATGGCATTTATTTCATACATGAAATCAATTATCTCATTTGGAGCTATGAGAAAATTGAAATCTATGGATTACATTTACTCTTGCCAATACTGCCTTCCACTACGTGATATCCCATACAAAGAACACTCTTACTCCTTAATTTAACATCGTCCACTTTGCTGCAGATTTCTGTTTTTTTGAGATCTTCCTCTTTGGAGTTCTCGAATCCTCCTTCATTAATCAAATTCGAGCATTTCATCGCCTTGGCGACTAACTAAATCTTCTTCTCCACATATTATTAGGAACAGAGTAACTAAATTAATCAATTTTGTTTCCCTTTGTAGCTTAGTTTGATCCAAATTAATCCAATTTTAAAGCTTAATTTGGTTCCGTGGGAAGTATCCTTTTGTTAATGCTTCTTTTCCAACATGAAAAACGCAATGGGTGCGGGAAGATACAAACAATGAAGAAAATTGTTATTCTGGGTGTAAGACTACTATCTAAGACTCAAATAAAACATAATAAATGCAAAATTAAGGTAAAATTAATACTATAAATCTGATTATATTTTCCAAAATAAGCAATATCTTCCTAAATTAATAATTGATTAATTTATTGAGGTTTGATAATATTTTATTAATCGCAATGTCACAAATACGAAACTTGGTAACGTAAAATAATATGATATTGACTTTGGATTACAACACCTAATACGAGGGAATCACGTGAAGCGATATTGAAAGAGATTTTGTTCGACTATTTGCTTAATTATTAATATAAAAGGATGTTAAACCTGAATGAATGAATTAAGTAGCATCTTAATTTATGATTGTAATCTCGTTGATTTTGATGCTGATCTTGAATGATGATATGTGCTAGCTGCCCATGATCTTCAGACATGGACAATTAATCTGTTTTATACAAATATAATAGTCATGGGCGATAAACTATTATTCCCAACAAATTAAAGGAAAGGCATATGTCGAGTCATTTTAACTGTGCGTTATCTTCAATTATCCTTTAATTTATTACAAATTATTGTATCAATGAGATGCGGGGAGGTTGTCAATTTCTCCCTATTGAAATTAATATATACTATTTTCATGAGCATAATTTTACAGTATTACTCTCATTTTCAAATACATTTTTATTTATATTTGTCATAAATTAAATAACTCATATAAATAGAAATTAAAATAAAAATTTAAGTATTAAAAATAAGAAACATATATGATACAATATTTTTCTTGTATTATTTTATGTAAAAAAATCTTATAACAAGTATATATTTTACAATAAATATATAAAACAACAAAAAGTATAAGAAAAATATCTTAATATTAATTTTTTTATTTACTTCAAAACATATATTCCTTATTTTTAACACTCAAATTTTTATTTAATTTATATTGACAAGATTTATTTAATTTATAACAAGTATAAATATAAGTGTATTTGTAAATAAGGGTAATATGGTTAAATTATGTTGCCATGGGGATTATTGACTACTATGAAACAGTAGTAGTGCAAGTAGTATATATTTATTTTAGTAAGGGCAAAAGTTGGCAATCTCCTTTTTTTAATTAAACATAACATAAAAAGAGTATCAATGTAATTAACCTGTTTAGTCATGATTTCTCTTATATTGAGGGATAATAAGAATATCAAGATTGTCATTAGCAAATATCATCATCAACAGTACTAAGACGAGGAAATATTAGGAAGATCCTCTTCTACCAATCATTATACGTGAAAAATTCATATTAGAAAACTTAATCTTAAATACACATATTAAAATAAGGATTAAATAATAAAGTTCAACTAAAGTTGATCCTCTCCTTACTTGAACTTCTCCTAAATAGAAATTCATGCGCTGATTGATGATTAATAAATAAATAAATAAGAAGTTAAATCATATCCATCCACTATTATTAAATGACATATAATATAAGATTATTAAAAGCTCAAGAGAGCTCAGATAAGGAGAAAATCCTAATCTTTCCATAATCTTCAAATTAGAAAAGATATCGGCTTCGGAATCAAAATTTCTAAGTAATTAAAATGTTAATTCAAATATTGAAAATAAAAGTTTTAGGATTTAAAGTATGATAATTAATAATGAATAATGAATGTGTTATATGTATGTTCAAAACAATTATATAATATTAACTTATAATAAATTGTCCTTAATAATAATTCATAGTATGGGTATTTTTGTAATATATATTTTTATTAAAATTAGAGTGTCCAAAATAATTTTTTGAGTGCAAATAACCCCACCCTTTACTTAATTGATGCACGCGGCAGTCATGTGATAGGAGTTTAGCTGAGTTCGGTATAGTCGTTATCCATATGTCAGCGAGCTCTACAATCTGGGTTTGACGGTGGCTAATCTCATTACTCTCTCTTTAAGCCATTCATGACTGAATGAAAGAATGCAAAGTACAAGAGAAGAAAAATGATGGAGAAGAAGAGACCGAAATGGTGGGTTCACTTAAATTTGATTTAATAATAATTGTGTTTGGTAAGAATATATTGGATATATAGGTAGGCTCATAGAGTAAAAATTAAAAAGTTTAAATTTCAGTAGTGAGGATATTCAGTAAATAGGTTTAATAATGAATAATTTAATGGCTCCAAATAATCTCACTCCACTTTATTTCTTTTAGTAACACCCCATTTTATAGTTTTTACCTGTAATTACAGTTTTATCCTTAATTTTTGTTTGAATTTTTCAGCAGTTGGTTCATAAAAACCAGTGTCCACAAATGGCATTTATTTCATACACGAAATCAATTATCTCATTTGGAGCTATAAGAAAATTGAAGTCTATGGATTACATTTACTCTTGCCAATACTGTCTTCCACTACGTGGTGACCCATACAAAGAGCACTCTTACTCCTTAATTTAACATCGTCCACTTTGCTGCAGATTTCTGTTTTTTGAGATCTTCCTCTTTGGAGTTCTCGAATCCTCCTTCATTAATCAAATTCGAGCATTTCATCGTCTTGGCGACCAACTAAATCTTCTTCTCCACATATTATTAGGAACAGAGTAACTAAATTAATCAATTTTGTTTCTCTTTGTAGTTTAGTTTGATCCAAATTAATCCAATTTTTAAAGCTTAATTTGGTTCCGTGGGAAGTATCCTTTTGTTAATGCTTCTTTTCAAACATGAAAAACGCAATGGGTGCGGGAAGATACAAACAATGAAGAAAATTGTTATTCTGGGTGTAAGACTACTATCTAAGACTCAAATAAAACATAATAAATACAAAATTAAGGTAAAATTAATACTATAAATCTGATTATATTTTCCAAAATAAGCAATATCTTCCTAAATTAATAATTGATTAATTTATTGAGGTTTGATAATATTTTATTAATCGCAATGTCACAAATACGAAACTTGGTAACGTAAAATAATATGATATTGACTTTGGATTACAGCACCTAATACGAGAGAATCACGTGAAGCGATATTCAAAGAGATTTTATTTGACTATTTGCTTAATAATTAATATAAAAGGATATTAAACCTGAATGAATGAATTAAGTAGCATCTTAATTTATGATTGTAATCTTGTCGATTTTGATGCTGATCTTGAATGATGATATGTGCTAGCTGTCCATGATCTTCAGACATGGACAATTAATCTGTTTTATAAAAATATAATAGTCATGGGCGATAAACTATTATTCCCAACAAATTAAAGGAAATGTATATGTCGAGTCATTTTAACTCTGAGTTATCTTCAATTATCCTTTAATTTATTACAAATTATTTTATCAATGAGATGCGGGGAGGTTGTCAATTTCTCCCCTATTGAAATTAATGTATACTATTTACTCGCAGCATAATTTTACAGTATCACACTCATTTTCAAATACATTTTTATTTATATTTATCATAATCATCAAGTAATCTGATTCCATCCGAAGATGCGACTAAACTTATCTCATGAGAGCTACTGTCTTCATTTAGTATCGCTATTCCTTATTGTCAATGGTGAAACTGAAGCAATCTGTTTGATTGATCACACTAAAATCTCAAGTACGAATGAACGTAGTGCTTCAGCTGATAGCTGATCAATCGATTTCAAAAGTTTTCTGTAAGAAATTGCTTACATTTTCTATGGATTCTCATTAAATGTATTTATTTTTGGCAGGCTTTAAAAACGTGCAACTTTTATTTTAGGTGCCTAAGATGTGTCACACTCAATATGTTGATGGTGATTAAACTCATTAGATGTATTTTCCTTAATTCCGAAAATGGAATATATGATCTGTTACTTTGTTCATGATTTTTTTCCCTTTTATCTACCATCCTTGGAATATATGGTTGACATGTTTATTAATTAAGGGTGCGTTTGAGATTGAGGTGTTGTAACTTTTAAGATACAGCTGCTGTGGAAAAAAAAGCTGTGACTATGAAAGAAACATTAATAATATGTAGTAAATATAAATTTTAAATAATAATTTTAACAAAATTATTAAAGATATAATATATTTTCTATTATATAAATGAAAAATTATATGACAAAATTATTAAAGATATAATATATTTTCTATTATACAAGTAAAAACTTATATTAATATAGCTTCCAAGTTATAACAGTTAGTGTTTACTAAACATTTGTAGTCTTCAGAAGCTTAAAAGCTACAATTGCCCAACCTCAGTCCCAAACGCACTTTAAATGTCTTATTATTATTAAAGATATAATATATTTTCTATTATACAAATGAAAAATCATATTAATATATCTTCCAAGCTACAGCAGTTAGTGTTTACCAAACACTTTAGTGCTGTAGCTTAAAAGTTCTGTTGCCCAATCTCAATTTCAAACTCACCCTAAATGTCTTGTTATTATTATGGATGAAATTTTTTTATACAAAATTATCCAAAGATTTGGTGGTGAAGCTTGGATTCTCTTTTAAGTTTTAAAAGTTAATAGTTGATGTATGCATTTGGTAAATCTTACCAATAAATTACTGTAAGAATGTAAATGGTAAATTGTATATAGTGTTGAATAAAATTTATTTACGCATTTTTGTTGGTTATATAATAATTGGTAACTAAAGTAAATATTTTATATTTTATATTTTGTTATCTCAATATAATTGGTAATAATAATAATAATATTTGTAAAGTTAATAATTTTATTTTCTGACTAATAAGGATGATTTTGGATGTTTATGATATATATATATATATATATATATAATGGAAGTGAATTAGGTATGAAATTAATTCTCAAAATCAGAATTTGAAAAGCTACTTCTTCGCTATTTTTTCAAAATCTACTTTAGGATGGTATGATTTTGCCAAAAGTAATTTCTAAAAATATTACCAAACACCAAAATTAGTTTTTAACTTTTCAAAATCACTTTTAAATCTCCCAATAACAATCACAAAGAAGCCCTCAGTGTTGTTTGTTTCTTCCAGAAATTAATTTTGACTTAGATCTCAGATCTAACTTTTTGTAATGCAAAAGCAAATTTCAGTTGGCATTGTCATTGGCAACAAGAAATTATTTATTGTTAGTATTGCTTTGAGCGCTTATTTGCAGGAGACGGATTCTACCATAGAACTACCTTTAAGATGGAAAAATAAAATTTCTACAATAATCTTATTACTACTTATGTAAGACAACTATCTAGCATTCAAATAAAATTTAATAAATAAAAAATCAAAGTGAAATTAATACTATAATTATGATCATATTTTTCAAAATAAGCAATATCCTCATAAATTAATAACTGATTAATTTATTGAGGTTTGACTGTATTTTGGTAATCGCGCAATGTCACAAATACGAAACTTGGTAACATAAAATATTATGATATTGACTTTGGATTACAACGCCTACTACGATAGAATCACGTGAAGCGATATTGAAAGAGATTTATTTGACTATTTGCTTACGTTGCTTTTGCGAGTTCTTGCTTCTGGTTTGATATAATATGCATGTAATGAATATGTAGAGAATTAAGTAGCCGAGAGTGCCTAGGTGGGTGATAGGGAGTAGGTAGTTACAAGATAATCTAATAGCATAAAAAGAGTCTTTTCTTTCAAAATATTATTATTTTAATTCGGAAATTTGGACTTCTTTCTGAAACATCTTTCAATGCCTACAATAATTTGTAAATTAAAAGAAAATAGAAGATATATAATCTTTGACTTGATAAATATTTTCCTTTAGTTTCCGGGCAGTAACAGTTTAAAATTGATTTTTTTAAATAACTGACACTGAATTTTACTAAGGAAAAAAGAAGAAGAAAGAATACAAAAACATTCATTTGAAAGCATCGTCATGCAAACTCTGACCAATTGAAACAGGCGGGTATCCCACCAATCATAAGCATTAAGAAGTAACCCCAAATTAATAAGACTATCAGCCACTGAATTCTCCACTCTGTAGATGTGTGAACTAGCAAAGTGTATTCCATGAATGAATCGCAAATAATTCAACCATCTAATACGCAGACACCAAAGCGGCTTGAATTTTTGTACTTGCAAGACAAGCTAAATTGAAGTTATTTAACGTTTCAATGCACTGATTAATAGACCGTCTACATCATCATTGAAAGATAATGTTCGGATGATAAGACCATATATATGATGAGAGGTTTTTGACTCCACATTCAAATAATTTTGTAACTTCGCATTATTTAATAAAATAATTAACAAACTGATAGTGATTATGGTTGAAGATCATGTTGATAAGCCTAAGCCTACTAAACAGCATGGCTATTTTAAAGGTTGAAATTATAAGTTTACATTCTGTATTTGAATAAATTATGACCCAGGATCACTTGATAGCTACAAGAATTAGTTAAACATTATGTGGAGTCTGCTCTATAGAAAAAAAGAGGGATAACAAGAAGATCCCGTATTGAGGGACAACAAGAAGATCCCGTATTGAGGGACAACAAGAAGATCAAGATTGTCATTCACATTGTCATCGTTAGTAATACTGACAAGAGGAAATAGTAGGATGATCCGCTCCGATCAATTGTTATTATCTAAAGATTTCACAGCAGAAAAATTAATCATAAATATATTAAAATAAGAATTATCTGAAAATAGGAAATATTAGGAAGATCCTCTTCCACCAATCATTATACGTGAAAAATTCATATTAGAAAACTTAATCATAAATACACATATTAAAATAAGGATTAAATAATAAAGTTCAACTAAAGTTGATCCTCTCCTTACCTGAACTTCTCCTAAGTAGAAATTTATGCGATGATTGATGATTAAAAAAATAATTAGGAAGTTAAATCATATCCGTCTACTATTATTAAATGACATATAATATAAGATTATTAAAAACTCAAGAGAGCTCATATAAGTAGAAAATCCTAATCTTTCCATAATCTTCAAATCAAAAAGATATCGGCTTCCAGAATCAAAATTTCTAAGTAATTAAAGTTGCTTTTCGACTTCCTGCTTCTGGTTTGATTAATATACATGTAATGTATATGTAAAGAATTAAGTAGCCGAGAGTGCGAAGGTGGGTGATCGGGGAGTAAGTAATTACAAGATAATATAATAGCAAAAATAGACTCTTTTCTTTCAAAATATTATTGTTTTAATTTGGAAATTTTGTTATTTTTCTGAAACAATTTTCAGCACCTAAAATATTTTGTAAATTTAAAGAAAATTGAAGATATATAATCTTGACTCAATAAATATATTTCTTTAATTTCCGGGCATTGACAGTTTAAAATTGAGGTTTTTATTCTTAAATTGAAGTTATTTATTGTTTCAATCCATTAATTAATAGATGCTCTACGTAATTATTTACAAATAATGGTAAGATGATGGGATCATATATATAATGAAAGGTTTTTAACTCCACATTCAGAGACAAAATTTTGTAACTTCGCATAATCTAACAAAATAATTAACGAATTAATAGTGGTTATGGCTGAAGATTATGTTGATTAGCCCAAGCGTACTAAACGGCATGTCTATTTTAAAGGTTGAAATTATAAATTTACATGCATTGTGTATTTTAATAAATTATGATCCAAGATCACTTGCTAACTCAAGAATTAGTTAACCATTATTTGGAGTTTGTTTTAGTAAAAGATAATCAAGAAGAGAAAGCTTAATTAAGCTAACAAGGATAGACAAACTTAATTAATGTTAACACATAGACAAGCAACAATATTTATTTATTTATTTCCTTTTCAGGAATAAACGATACACGTAAACAAACAAATAAAATCTCTTATATATCTCAAGAGATTTTATCATTTACATTGTCATCATCAGTAGTACTGAGAAGAGGAAATAGTAGTAGGATGATAATTTCCGACCAATTGTTATTACCTAAAAATTTCATAACAGAAAAATTAATCATAAATATATTAAAATAAGAATTATAAATGATATTCAACTGAAATTAGCCTAAAAACCTGCGCAGGTAGTTTCCATAATCTTCAAATCAGAAAAGATATTCACTTCGGAATCAAAATTACAAAGTAATGAAGTTGCTTTTGCGAGTTCTTGATTCTGGTTTGATATGATACGCATGGGGGTATATATAGAGAATGAAGTAAACGAGAGTGCCAAGGTGGGTGATTGGGGCGTAGGTAATTCCAAGACAAACTATTAGCAATAACAGTCTTTTTTTCAAAAAGTTATTAATTTAATTTTGAAAATGTGGCCAGAACTGCCAAAATGTGGTTGTTTTCAGAAACAATTTTCAATGGCTCACATGATGGCTACAGTAATTTGTTTGTATTTGCTTTGAATTTGCGGGCAATAACAGTTTTAGGTGATTCTAGTATTAGGTGCTGTAATATATACATGTATGTATATATATGTGTGTGTACATATATCAAAGATTAGTGAATTTGTTACCATATTAGAGTAATGGACAAGGTAAAAAATTAAAAAGCACAAATTTCAATACAATAGAGTGCATTTTGTCCTATAGTACATTAAAATTAGTGTTTTTTTACCTTATTCCTTACTTTTAATATGGTAAGATTTTTTCATTTTAAAATTGCTCTATATAGGAAAACTCTCAGTGCAGATGCCCCACGAATTTTCTTATGGATTTGGTACTTCATAATGATGTAAAAGTTTTTATAAAGCTGTGAAAGCTCAAATGAGAGAGAGAGAGGCCAGACGGGGCGGCAACACGGATTCGTGCAGATTTGAGACTTCATAATGGTTCAAAAGGCCTTCACGCCATTGTTAGATCCTGAATCTGCATGACGCCCACAAGCAAAAAGGATTCTGGATTTAGTATTGATCTAGCCAAAATCTTGGACTTTGTTAAAGTTCAAAAATATATTAAGAAATATAATTTAATAATATAATCATTATACTATTAAATCATATGTCTTAATAGTTTTACCCAACTTTAACAAAGTTCAGGATCCTAAATTAGAACATTTCTAATATACATACATACATACAACACACACACACACACACATTTTAAAGTGTGGGAAAAATCGGGAAAACTTTAAAACAGTGATGTTTAATAGCATTATGAAATTAAACTTTGAAATCGCACATTATTAATTTTAAAACTTTTGAAATCGCACATTATTAATTTTAAAACTTTCTTGTACTTTAAAATAGTGGATTGGAAAATTTCCTATATATATTCTCCTTTATTTTCTGCGCAATAACAGTTTATCGGCAATAATTGTAATGTTTATAATAAGTATATAAATTCAAGTGGCTGACAGTGACTAGGAAGTCATCTTGAGTGGTGTGGGAAGCTTCTCTTAATACCTAGGCGTGTGCATTTAGTTCATGACGTGGTTGGTTCAATGATGGTGCACTTATTTCTTATTTATCAGTAGCTTGCTGTTCTGTTACATAAGTTACTAAACGGAACGTTGGAAGTAGGTTGATAAAAGAAACAAAAGATTTTTAATAATAAGTTTATTGAATAATTCATAATAGTAAAAAATTAGGTTCTAGACCCCTTTATATATTAATCCTAAATATCACAAATTTACCAAAATAGACAAATCTAAAATATTATTTTATAATAAAATTCTCGTAATTAAAAGAAGAAAAGAAAAACAAAGGGCACGAGTTCTAGAAAAAAAGATGCAAATCCTAGAAGAATCAAGAAAAATAGGAAAAAATCTTAAAACTAAAAATATTCAAGAAAGAAGTGAAATTTTTGGCTTGATTGCAAGGAAAAACAAAAATGCAAGTATTCTGAATTTGATTCGCCTCATTACAAGCTTCGAAATAATATATTACGCCGAAAACCGACACCTATAGCCCAAGTTATGGCCTCCGGAAAGTACCTACTTGTGATACACAACCATCCTACATCAATCCCCCACTTAAAAAAGAACTCGTTCCCAAGTTAGGCTGATACAACTCCTCACCACCTAGATGATAGGCAAACAAATCAGTCACGTTGAAAGTGTGAGAGATATTCGAATTGTCCAACAGCTAAAGCACATAAGCATTATCATTAATCTTTGGTGCCAAGTGAAATGGATCGTACTTTCACTTTTCCAACTTGGCATGAATACAAGAGGATCGACTATGCCACAAATGTGCCATCACCAAATCACCCTCCGAAACACATTCTTACGTTAGTGCTTGTCCGCCTCAACCTTGTACTTGGCAACCTCCAAGTGAACTCGAACCTCAAAGATGGATCTAAAGAGCTTTTTGTCACATTATCCCGCTTTGTTTCCTCATATCCCTTTAGGCAGATAGCTAGATCATAAACATGCCGTAGAAACAAGTGTAGACAATCTCAAAATGAGTCTTGCCGGTAGATCGATTGACCATGCTGTTGTAAGCAAATTGATTTTGATGATAACAAACTTGATTAAGATTGATTAATCTTTTAAAAGCTCAAATTATTTTTCATATATTTTAAATAAATTATTATTTTAATAATATAAAGGTTTTATATTCAAATGGAAATGATTTTATGAAATTGGTTATTTTCATGTTAGTGGTTTAAATTGAAAAAGTGTTTAAGAACTTTGAAATCAACAAGTATTGCTTAAAATTCTGAAATGAACTTATTTTAAACGTTTAATAAGGTTTTGGGCCATAGTATAATTTTATAAAGTTTTAGGCCAAATATGTAATTTCAAAACAATGGTTCGCTATAGCAGTCACTATAGCAAACGGCGATCGACAATTTGAAATTTTGTCCAACGGTCACTTGCAAAGTCAAAACGGCGATCCGACTTATAATTAAAGGTGATCGACTTGAGAAAGAAAGTCAATAACGGCTATTTTTCAGCTCCAACTAGAAATGAGCTCAATCAAATTCAAACAACAACCATTATCATTGAGCATATTATTGAGCATACAACTTTCATTGAGTTTTAAATTCTTGTATTCATGTCATTTACTCACACTTTAGAATTTCATTTGTAATCAAACATATTGTGTGAGAGAGATTTACTTGTAATTCCTTTTGAAAATCAAATTGAGAGGTTGAAAGTGTTGGGATACACTTGGGTGAAGAGATTAGAGATAATCTCTTGTTGTAAAGGTTTATTGACACCTTAAAAGTCAGTTGTAAGAGTGGTTGAAGCCTTGGAGGCTTGCTCGGTGGAATCCTTGAGCCGGTGGTGAGCTTAGAGGCGTGGGACGTAGGCACGGTTGGCCGAACCACGTAAAAATCACGTATTTGATCTCTCTTCCTTTACTCTTTAATTATGATCATCTGCGACCAATAAATTCGTCGTAGAAAATATTAAATTTGTCACCAAAAATAATTTGCAACCAAAAAATTATGGTCTCAAATTGGTCACATTAGGTCTGTCGAGGAAAAATATCTGCGACTACTTTATAAGTTGTTCGCAGAAAATAACTTTTCGTGATGAAGAAAATGGTCGTAAAATATAATTTCACTTTGTTTCCGTTACTTTTTTGCAACCAATTATTTCGTCACAGATTTAGAATATTTGCGACCATACTCAAATTGATCGCAAAAATTTAAATATAATATTATGTTTTAATTTGTTTAATTTTTCTTTAATAATAAAGACAATTATAACCAACGTCATGAAAGTAGAAAAATTAAATTAAAATTTATTATTGATAAAAATACACAAAAAAATTTAGCAAATGAAATTACATTATTTAGAACAATTACATAATTGTAACATTTGGAACAATTACATAATGATCTCAAATAACATTGTAATATTTTGAACAACTATATTTATTCATAAATTTCTTGATTTTCTTCGCCTCCTTGCATCGTGATTTTCTTCACCTCTTTGTATATGATCTTCAATATTTAATTTCTACCAAAAAAAAAAAAAAAACTTCTACACATGATAATTAAATAAAATTATGTAAAAAAAAAAAAGTTTGTAAGGAAAATAAGCTAGGAAGGTAGAGTGGGAATAAAGGAATCAGAATTATAAGAGTGAGAGAACTTAGAGATAAAAATGAAAGAGAGAAGAATAATATAAATATATATGACATGCTAGTCTTTTGCAACCACGTTTAAATTTGGTCGCAAAACTAGTTCAAATTGATTTAATTGTGTAAGGCGGTTCAATTTCCGCTAAAATATTTTATTTTCAGCGACCAAATAATGATTGGTCACAAAAAGTGTTATAAATATCTTTTTATGATTTGGTTGGCGGTAGAGTACCTGCCAAAATCTTTTGACTTTTTGCGACAACTTGAAGGGGTCGCAAAATGTAGATATTTTGAGATGGAAATTTGGTTTTGTCCAAAAAAGAAGTTACATATTAATTTTACCACTTTTGTTTTTGCGGCGACATTTTGAAGTGGTCACTTTGAAAGTATAGAATTTGGGACGAAAATGTGTTTGGTTGCAAATAAATTAAAATAAATATAATTGGCAAATGCTTTTGCAAAGAAAATTGTACTTGGTCGCCAAAAGTGAGGTTCTGCGATGAACTTAATTTTGGTCACGAGAAAAACAAGACATTTTGCCACGAGATCGCCTATGGTTGTAAAAAGTGACATTCAGTGACAAAAATTATATCTTCACGAAAATATGGTCACGAAAGAATATAAATTTTGTAGTATGATAAAGAACCTAAGACCTTTAAAAATCCTTTTTGAGAGTCCTTTTAAGAATAAATGACAAAAAGTTATGGAGGAAGAAAAAAACTCTCTATATAAGAATGAAACTTTGGAATTGGTTAAAAGGCCTGCAAACAAAAGAGTGGTTGGATGTAAATGGATCTTCAAAGTGAAAGAAGGCTTGACCGGATCGAACCTAAGAGATTCAAGGCAAGGTTAGTGGCAAAAGTGTATGCACAAAAGGAAGGGGTTGATTTTAAGGTAGTATTCTCTCTTATGGTCAAACATGCATCTATAAGGGTGATTTTGCCCTTAATGTTAGCAGTTCAAGACATGGAGTGGATCACCTTGATGTCGATCGCTTCTTACTTGCTAAACTTCAAGAAGAAATACTTCTGTCCCAACTGAAAGTTACAAAGACTTTGAATAGGAAAATCAAGTTTGCTTATTAAAGAAATCATTAAATTGGTTAAAACAATTCCCAAGGCAATAGTACTTAAGGTTCGATGAGTTCATGGTGTCAAATGGGCTCAAAAATGTAATTATGAATGTTGTGTTTACTTTAAAGTAATGAAAGGCAGTGTTTATGTGTACTTGTTATTATATGTTGACGACATGTTATTAGCAAGTAAAGACAGGAGGTTTTTGAGAATTTAAAGTAGCTGCTCAATCCAGAATTTGACATGAAGGATCCGGGCCAAGCTAAAAAGATATTGGGCATGGAAATTAAAAAGAACAGGAGGACTAGTTTGCTATTTCTGTCTCAAGAAAATTAATGGAAGAAAATGTTAGTTACATATGAACCGATTGACTCTAATCTAGTTCGAGACATCTTTGGCTTCATATTTCAGACTTAAAAGTTCACAAGTGTCCAATCGTAGATGAAGAGAAGCATGAAATGGTCGAGTTCCCTATAAAAGTGCGGTGGGGTGTTTGATGTATGCAATGGTCTTAACTAGGCTCGATATTGCTACCGCTGCGAAATGAATCATGAGGTATATGGAATCACTTGGGAAGGAGCATTAGAGGGTTGTGAAATGGATTATAAGGTACCTTAATGGCACTTTAAAGCGTGGACGGGTATATGGGAGAAGTAAAGGTAGAAACGATAGGTTGTGGGGCTATGTAGACTCAGATTATGCTAGTGATTTGGATAGAAGAAGGTCGTTGACTAGTTATGTTTTATGCTCGGTGGATTTGTTGTCAATTGAAAAGCTATATTACAACATGTAGTTGCTCTCTCTCACCGAAGCCGTAGTATACACTGCAAATGAAGCTCTAAAAGAAGCTTTATGGCTCAAAGGGCTGGTATATGAGTTGTGGATATACAAAAGTCAGTACTTATTTTTTGTGATAGCTCTAGTGCTATACATTTGTGCAAGAATCCAGCACATCGTGAGAAAACTAAACATATAGATATCAAGCTACACTTTATAAGGAATGAAATCTCTGAGGTCTGCAGTAAAAATGGTAAAAATACATACCCTACAGACATTCCTACCAAAGTTGTTACTGTTGCTAAGTTCAAGTTATGCCGCCCGGACCGAGGTTTAAGCAACTTATGAAATTACTTGATGTTGGAGAAGGAGCATGAATGAGCAGTGTTAATTTAAGATGGAGAATTGTGAAGGTTATTGATGAATCAAACTCAAGTAGAATAAAACAAAGATTCTTTTGAGTTCGCTTTGGTAGTTAACAATCACGAGACACGACATGATTCACTTGTAAATTGTTAACATCAAAATGGTACTCGTTTTGATCGTTTGGCATTTTACTTAATTGATGCACGCGGTTATGTGATAGGAGTTTAGCCGAGTTCTACGATCGTTATTGTTATAGTTTGAACGATTAATAGCAAGAACTAACTCGTTTAGTCGAACTTTAATCGATCAAGATCAAATCGAAAATAAGAACAGATAAAGATCAAATCAAAACCAAGAAACCAGAACTAATCAAATAAGAACGAGACAAGCGAGTAAGTTTGAAGGAAAAATTCACTCTCTTTTATTCATCACAATGACCACAACTCGATTATAGTTGAAGAAAAGATTACAAGGATCACTCACGAAGAAGAATCACTCTCATCTCACAAAAATGAGTGAGAAAGAGTTTTAATATCAGAAGCCAACAACAGACCTCGCGTTCTGGTATTTCTCCAGAAACCATCATAACGAACTATAACAAAAAAGGCCACGTCGCAGAAACTTACAATAAGCACCCTTCAACTTAATGCAATCCGCACAAAGACCCTATAACTCTTACTCGTTTTCACTTTGACCCCCAAAAGAGTCAGCTCATCTTCACATTCTCCACCTTGCAGATATGATTCAGTTGATCACACAACCATAAAAGCTTTACAAAAACCTTCTATTAATCAATTCACAATCAACTTAGTTTGGTTTGGGTACAACACCCATAAGTCCACACAGTAACTCAAACTTTCTTTGAGGCGTAACTGGTGAGTGCATCAGCTGGGTTCATATCAGTGTGAATTTTGGATACAGCCACAGCTCCCTTAGCTACCTCATCCCTGATGAACTGAAGCTTCACGTCTATATGCTTGGTCCTTTCATGATACATCTGATTTTTGATCAAATGTATAGCACTTTGATTATCACAGAAAATTTGAATCAAGTTTTCGATCTAACCATAGCTCATCGGAAGGCCCGAGCCACATAGCCTCTTTTTACGGCTTTCAGAGCTGTTTAATAAACTCAGCTTCTGTTGAGGATAATGCCACAACGTGCTGGAGTGAAGCTTTCCAACTTATCAGACACATGTTCAACATGAACATGTATCCTGAGATTGACTTCCTGTTATCTAAATCCCCACCGAAATCAGAATCCACAAATCCTTCAACCACAGCTACTTCTTCCCTTGATTTCCCATAGAGTAAGCCACAAGTTAAAGACCCTCTGAGATATCTCATTATCCATTGTACAGCACTCCAATGGATCTTGTTTGAACAGCTGAGAAACCTACTGACCACACTCACCGCATGGGCTATATCAGGTCTAGTGCAGACCATTGCATACATTAGACTCCCAACAGCCTGAGCATAGGGAAAATCATATGCCTGGGCCTTAGTGTTTGATAATGAAGCTGTTGACAGCTTAAAGTGAGCACCTAAGGGAGTAAGAACAGGTTTGCAATCTAGCATGTCAAACCTTTCTAAAACCTTCCTTAAGTATCTTTCTTGACTTAGAAATAGGGTACCAGCTTTCCTATTTCTAAAAATCTCCATGCCAAGAATTCTTTTGGCATTCCCGAGATTCTTCATCTCAAACTCCTTATTCAGCAGGTTCTTTAGCTTTTCTATCTCGGACTTGTACTTGCTGGCAATGAGCATATCATCTACATATAACAGTAAGTATGCAACCCTTTCTTGATCTGTACCACCAAAGTACACACAACTGTCATATTTGCTCCTGTGATAACCAATAGAAGACATAAACTCATCAAATCTCCTATACCACTGTCTAGGAGACTGCTTAAGTCCATATAAAGACTTATGCAACAAACACACATGATCTTTCTTCCCTCTGCATTCAAAACCCTCAGGCTGTGCCATCAGTATCTGCTCTTCAAGATTACCATGAAGGAAGGCTGTTTTTACATCTAACTGTTCTAATTCCATGTCCTGTAAAGCCACCATAGCTAGAAGAGCCCTTATAGAGCTGTGCTTCACAACAGGAGAGAAAATTTCATTGAAATCCACTCCTTCTTTCTGTGTGAAGCCTCTAGCCACAAGCCTTGCCTTAAACTTGGATGGTTCAACACCTGGAATTCCCTCCTTCCTCTTGAATATCCACTTACAGCTGACTATCTTCCTATTCCCTGGATTTGGTACCAGAGACCAGGTTTTATTCTTCAGTAGTGAATCCATTTCATCCCTCATTGCTTCAAGCCATTTGTCACTGTCCTTGTTCTGAACAGCTTCAGTGTAGCTTTCAGGTTCCTCAATTGCCATATCATCAGCACACACTAGTGCAAAAGCAATTAGATCAGCATAACCATATCTTACTGGTGCCTTGGTTTGTCTTCTGACCCTGTCTCTAGCTAACTGATAATTTTCCAAATCTACTTGCTGCAATTTTGATCCCTCATTATCCTCAGACTCAGCCCTAGCTTCAACTTCATCATCAGTAACCATCCTTCCACTATCTCCCTCATCAGATAACTCCACCTTGAGCTTGGTACTTTCAGCAGGTTTTTCATTGTTGAGATCACCAAACATATCGATTCGACTCTGGTTTTTCTTCCAGCAACACAGCTTCATGAAAAACAACATCCCTGCTGATTATACATTTCTTCTGCTCACCACACCAGATTCTATATCCCTTGACCCCATCTGGGTAACCAACAAAGGTTCCCTTCAAAGCTCTTGCATCAAGCTTGCCTTGTTTGATGTGGACATATGCAGGGCACCCAAAAATCCTTAGATTTTCATAGTTTGCAGGTCTTCCAGACCAAACCTCCTCTGGTGTCTTGAAATCAATGGCTGCTGAAGGGCTTCTATTAACTAAGTAACATGCTGTATTCACTGCTTCTGCCCAGAAACTTCTTGGAAGCTTTGAATTCACCAGCAAACACCTAGTTTTATCAACTAAAGTCCTATTCATCCTCTCAGCTAGGCCATTCTGCTGAGGGGTGAATCTAACAGTCTTGTGCCTTTGTATTCCATGCCTTTGACAGAAGCTTTCAAACTCTTTATTACAAAATTCCAGACCATTATCTGTTCTAAGGTATTTAAGCTTAAAACCAGATTGGTTTTCTACCAAAGCTTTCCATACCTTAAAATTTTCCAGAGCTTCATCCTTGGTCTTCAGTATGTAAATCCACACTTTCCTTGTAAAGTCATCTATCAGAGACATGAAGTATCTCCCACCACTGAGAGATGAGACTTGTGCAGGCCCCCAAAGGTCAGCATGCACATAATCCAGGACCTGTTTAGATAAATGCTGCCCTTTTGGAAACTTTGACCTGTGAGCCTTGCCAAATATGCAATTTTCACAGAAATCTAGTTCCCTGATTTTATCTTCACCAAGCAGCCCTCGTTTACTAAGCTCTTGCATCCCTTTTACACTCATGTGTCCAAGCCTAAGGTGCCATAATTTGGTTTTATCTCCCTCTGAGACAGCTGACACCCCTTCTATTACAGGTACTGATGATCCTTGCAATACATACAAGCCATTTTCTTTAACCCCTTTCATTACCATTTCAGTCCCTTTCATCACCTTTAAGCCACCATTTTCAGACTTAAAGCAATGCCTGATTTGTCTAGCATGCTAAAGAGATCGGGTTTCTCTTTAGCCTAGGAGCATGCCTTACATCATGTAGAGATCTTATAGTTCCATCAAACATCTTCACTCTAACAGAACCAATCCCAACAATTTTACACACATTGTCATTACCCATTAAGACTCTACCACCATCTACAGCCTCATATTTGTAAAACAAATTCCTATCAGGACACAAATGAAAGGAGCAGCCTGAGTCAATAACCCACTGACCTTTTGTACTGCCATTTGATGCTACAAGTAAGTCTGCACTGAGGTACCCATCTTCTGAGGAATCATCTGAGGCTACTGCTGCATCACCAGTCTTTTCTTGGTTCTCTTTCTTCTTCTTTTCAAGACAATCTCTTATGTAGTGACCTTCCTTTCTGCAATAGAAGCATTTTCTTTTCTTCTTCTTCTTTTCTGCAGCTTCCTGATTCTTTTCTTTCTTCTTATTCTTCTGTTCCTTTTTCTTCTCTGTTCTTGCAATCAACCCATCACCACTGTTTACTTCATGACCATTGTTCTTCTGGATCTCCTTTGAACTCAGGGAAGCCTTAACATCTTCCAGGGTTAAAGTTGTCCTTCCATACAGCATTGTATCTACAAAACCTTCATAAGATTTTGGCAGGGAGCTCAGCAAGAAGAAAGCTTTGTCTTCATCAGTGATTTTCACATTTTCGACTCCCTCAAGATCAAGGATGATCTTATTAAAGGTGTCAATATGTTCCTGGATTGATACCCCTTCTTTCATTGCAAAGGTGTATAATCTTTTCTTCAAGAACAGCCTATGTGCGAGGATTTCTTCATGCACAGGGCCTCCACCTTATTCCAGATACCTAAGGCTGTCCTTTCTTCAGAAATTTCCCTTAGAATTGAGTCACTAAGACTCAAGATTAAGGTACTATGTGCCCTATTCTCAGTATCTGTCTCTTCTTTCATCGACCATGAAGTCCCCACTTCGCCTTGATCTGTTTCTTCTAAGGCAGATTCAAGACCTTGATGAACAAGAAGTGCCCTCATTTTCATCTTCCACAAAGAGAAATCACCACCGATGGTGAATTTCTCTATTTCAGTTTTAGGAAGAGACATGATTGAAATCAACCAAGCTCTGATACCACTTGTTATAGTTTGAACGATTAATAGCAAGAACTAACTCGTTTAGTCGAACTTTAATCGATCAAGATCAAATCGAAAATAAGAAGATAAAGATCAAATCAAAACCAAGAAACCGTAACTAATCAAATAAGAACGAGACAAGTAAGTTTGAAGAAAAATTCACTCTCTTTATTCATCACAATGACCACAATCGATTATAGTTGAAGAAAAGATTACAAGGATCACTCACGAAGAAGAATCACTCTCATCTCACAAAAATGAGTGAGAAAGAGTTTTAATATCGAAGCCAAAAATGACCTCGCGTTTCGGGTATTTCTCCGAAACCATCATAACGAACTATATGAAAAAAGGCCACGTCGTGAAACTTACAATAAGCACCCTTCAACTTAATGCAATCTGCACAAAGACCCTATAACTCTTACTCGTTTTCACTTTGACCCCAAAAGTGTCACTCATCTTCACAGATTATCCATATGTCGTCGAGCTCTACAACTGGGTTTGACGGTGGCTAATCTCATTACTCTCTCTTTAAGCCATTCATGACTGAATGAAAGAATGCAAAGTACAAGAGAAGAAAATGATGAAGAAGAAGAGACCGAAATGGTGGGTTCACTTAAGAGGTTCACTTAAGAAAAATTCAAGAATGAGTTTATTGGTAAGAATATATTGGGTATATATGTAGGCTCATAGAGTAAAAATTAAAAAGTTTAAATTTCAGTAGTGAATTTATTCAGTAAATAGGTTTAATAATGAATAATTTAATGGCTCCAAATAATCTCACCCCACATTATTTTTTTTTAATAGCACCCCATTTTATATTTTTTAATTGTAATTACAGTTTTACCCTTAATTTTTGTTTGAATTTTTCAGCGGTTGGTTCATAAAAAGCAAGGTGTCCACTAATGGCATTTATTTCATACATGAAATAAATCATCTCATTGAGCTATAAGAAAAATGAAATCTATGGATTACATTTACTCTTGCCAATATCTTGTCTTCCACTACGTGATGGCCAATACAAAGAACACTTACTCTTTAATTTAACATCGTCCACTTTGCTGCGATTTTCTGTTTTTTTTTGAGATCTTCCTCTTTGGAGTTCTCGAATCCTCCTTCATTAATCAAATTCGAGCATTTCATCGTCTTGGCGACTAACTAAATCTTCTTCTCCACATATTATTAGGAAATGAGTAACTAAATTAATCAATTTTGTTTTTCTTTGTGGCTTAGTTTGATCCAAATTAATCCAATTTTTAAAGCTTAATTTGGTTCCGTGGGAAGTATCCTTTGTTAATGCTTCTTTTCCAACATGAAATCGCAATGGGTGCAGGAAGATACAGACAATGAAGAAAATTGTTATTCGGGTGTAAGACAACTATCGAAGATCCAAATAAAACATAATAAATATAAAATTAAGGCAAAGTTAACACCGTAAACAGATCATATTTTCCAAAAATAAGCAATATCTTCCTAAATTAATAATTGATTAATTTATTGGGGTTTGCTAATATTTTATTAATCACAATGTCACATATACTAAAACTTGGTAACGTAAAATAATATGATATTGATGTGGATTACAACACCTAATACGAGAGTGTTAAGTCTATTATTTATAGAGTTGGCATCTTATGGCAAGTTGAGTTGTCATCTTGGAATTTTATTTATTATATATCTTGTAATAGGGATTAATTTATTGATTCCTTAGTTTAGTGAGATTCCAATTTATTAAGAATATTTGTTTCTTAATTTAATTAGATGTCAAATTTAACAAGTCAATTAATGATGAGATTTTATAATTGCCGCATGAGATCTATTTAGAGTAAGAAGTTGGTTCAAATAGGAAGTTTATTAAATGCTCTAGATATTTCTTGGGAGACAAGCAAGACAACAAGATCAAATTTATTCCTATTTAGATTCATAGGAATTATAAGAGGAAAAACTCTTATTTGGAAAAAATCGAAATCTTTTAAGACTTGCAATTTTTGTAAAACTCTAATACCTATATAATAAAGAGAGGTATTTCACAATTGAAGTGACACACAACGCAAAACATAAAGCAGAGAAGCAAAATTTGGCCTCCTCCCTAAATAATCCGGATTTGACGCATCATGTTGTGTTGATTTGTTTTCGTATCTTCTTTTCATCTCTGTGAAAAATCTATGTAGATCTTGGATCACTAGACGTTGAAGAATTGAAGAATTGCTATTGATCACTTTGCGAAGGGCCTTGAGGATCGTGGATCAAGAGGGGTAGCAATTATTCAAGAGAAGCAGATTCGATCTAAAAGGTTGAGTAAATCTGTATGGTGATAAATCGTATGGTGATAAATGTAAATGAGAGTCTTAAGTTTGTTAAATCCATAGGTTGTAACATCTCAATTTAGTGAATTACTTTTCATCTGGGTGTGGCCTCGTGGATTTAGGATTGATTAATCCGAACCACGTAAAAAACTTCAATTATTTATTTTTGCATTTTATTGTGTATTTGGAAAATTAATATTTTTTGTGGATAAACAGTAACTATAAACAAGAACGATAAATAGTACTTTTGAAAAAATTAATTAAGTAATTAATTTTTTATTTTTAATTGCCTGCATCTATTTTTGATAGATCTAAATTCCTTTGAGAGAGAATCATCTGAAGCGATATTGAAAGAGATTTTATTTGCTTAATAATTAATATAAAAGGATATTAAACCTGAATGAATGAATTAAGTAGCATCTTAATTTATGATTGTAATCTCGTTGATTTTGATGCTGATCTTGAATGATGATATGTGCTAGCTGTCCATGATCTTCAGACATGGACAATTAATCTGTTTTATACAATTATAATAGTCATGGGCCATAAACTATTATTCCCAACAAATTAAAGGAAATGTATATGTCGAGTCATTTTAACTATGTGTTATCTTCAATTATCCTTTAATTTATTACAAATTATTGTATCAATGAGATTTTTAAATACATTTTTATTTATATTTGTCATAAATTAAATAACTCAGATAAATAGAAATTAAAATAAAAGTATTAAAAATAAGAAACATATATGATACGATATTTTTCTCGTATTATTTTATGTAAACAAATCTTGTAACAAGTATATATTTTACAATAAATATATAAAAAGACAAAAAGTATAAGAAAAAAAAAAGTATATGAAAAATATCTTAATATTAATTTTTTATTTACTTCAAAACATATATTCCTTATTTTTAGTATTCAAATTTTTTTATTTAATATGTATTGGCAAGATTTAATTAATTATAAAAGTATAAATAGAAGTGTATTTGTAAATAAGGGTAATATAGTAAAATTATGTTGCCATGGGGATTATTGACTACTATGAAACAAGTAGTAGCGTAAGTGGTATATATTTATTTTAGTAAGGGCAAAAATTGGCAATCTCCCTTTTATTTAATTAAACATAACATAAAAAGAGTAACATTGTAATTAACTTGTATGGTCAGGATTTCTCTTATATTGAGGGATAATAAGAATATCAAGATTGTCATTAGCAAATGTCATCATCAAAAGATTGAGACGAGGAAATATTAGGAAGATGCTCTTCCACCAATCATTATACATGAAAAATTCATATTAGAAAACTTAATCATAAATACACATATTAAAATAAGGATTAAATAATAAAGTTCAACTAAAGTTGATCCTCTCCTTACCTGAACTTCTCCTAAGTAGAAATTCATGCACCGATTGATGATTAATAAATAAATAAAAAAGAAGTTAAATCGTATCCATCCACTACTATTAAATGACATATAATATAAGATTATTAAAAGCTCAAGAGAGCTTAGATAAGGAGAAAATCATAATCTTCAAATCAGAAAAGATATCGGCTTCTTGAATCAAAATTTATAAGTAATTAAAGTTGCTTTTTCGACTTCCTGCTTCTGGTTTGATTAATACACATGTAATGTATATGTAAAGAATTAAGTAGCTGAGAGTGCGAAGGTGGGTGATTGGGGAGTAAGTAATTACAAGATAATATAATAGCAAAAATAGACTCTTTTCTTTCAAAATATTATTGTTTTAATTTGGAAATTTTGTTATTTTTCTGAAACATTTTTCAGCGCCTAAAATATTTTGTACATTAAAAGAAAATTGAAGATATATAATCTTGACTCAATAAATATATTTCTTTAATTTCCGGGCATTGTCAGCTTGAAATTGAGGTTTTTATTCTTAAATTGAAGTTATTTATTGTTTCAATCCATTAATTATGGGATCATATACATAATGAAAGGTTTTTAACTCCACATCCAGAGACAAAATTTTGTAACTTCGCATTATTTAACAAAATAATTAATAGTGATTATGGCTGAAGATTACGTTGATTAGCCCAAGCGTACTAAACGGCATGACTATTTTAAAGGTTGAAATTATAAATTTACATGCATTGTGTATTTTAATAAATTATGATCCAAGATCACTTGCTAGCTCCAAGAATTAGTTAACCATTATTTGGAGTTTGTTTTAGTAAAAGATAATCAAGAAGAGAAAGCTTAATTAAGCTAACAAGGATAGACAAACTTAATTAATGTTAACACATAGACAAGCAACAATATTTATTTATTTATTTCCTTTTTCAGGAATACACGATACACGTAAATAAACAAATAAAATCTCTTATATATCTCAAGAGATTTTATCAGTTGAATTGAACCAAACCGACAGTCACATAATTGATAGAACAATAGGTAAAAGTACCCATCACTTTATTCAATTAAACATAACACAAAAGAGTAACAATGTAATTAACCAGTGTAGTTAGGGTTTCTCCCATATTGAGGGACAACAAGAAGATCAAGATTGTCATTTACATTGTCATCATCAGTAGTCTTGAGAAGAGGAAATAGTAGTAGGATGAGAATCTCCGACCAATTGTTATTACCTAAAAATTTCATAACAGAAAAATTAATGATAAATATATTAAAATAAGAATTATAAATGATATTCAACTGAAATTAGCCTAAAAACCTGCGCAGGTAGTTTCCATAATCTTCAAATCAGAAAAGATATTCACTTCGGAATCAAAATTTCAAAGTAATGAAGTTGCTTTTGCGAGTTCTTGGTTCTGGTTTGATATGATACGCATGGGGGTATATATAGAGAATGAAGTAAACAAGAGTGCCAAGGTGGGTGATTGGGGCGTAGGTAATTCCAAGACAAACTATTAGCAACAGCGGTCTGTTTTTTCAAAAAGTTGTTAATCTAATTTTGAAAATGTGGTCAGAACTGCCAAAATGTGGCTGTTTTCAGAAACAATTTTCAATGGCTCACACGGTGGCTACAGTAATTTGTTTGTATTTGCTTTGACACGACAAATATATTCCTTTAGTTTGCGGGCAATAACAGTTTTAGGTGATTCTAGTATTAGGTGCTGTAATATATACATATGTGTGTGTGCGTGTATATATATATCTCTGTGTGTGTGTGTGTTTGTGTGTAAACACTTCTAAAGGAATAGGATTTAGGCTTATATATATCAAATATAAGTGAATTTGTTACCATATTAGAGTAAGGGACAAGGTAAAAAAATTAAAAAAACACAAATTTCAAAACAATAGAGTGCATTTTGTCTTACAGTTTATTAAAATTTGTGTTTTTTTTTCTTTCACCTTATTCCTTACTTTTAACATGGTAAGATTTTTTTCATTTTAAAATTACTCTATATAGGAAAACTCTCAAGTGTAGATGCCCGCACGAATTTTCTTACAGATTTGGTACTTCATAATGATGTAAAAGTTTTTATAAAGCTGAAAGCTCAAATGAGAGAGAGAGAGAGGCCGACGCTGACAACAGTTCGTGTAGATTTGAGACTTCATCTTTTGGTTCAAAAGGCCTTCACGCCATTGTTAGATCCTGAATTTGCATGACGCCTACAAGCAAAGAGGATTCTGGATTTAGTATTGATCTAGCCCAAAATCTGGACTCTGTTAAAGTTCAAAAAATATATTAAGAAATATAATTTAATAATATAATCATTATACTATTAAATCATATGTCTTAATAGTTTTACCTAACTTTAACAAAATTTAGGATCCTAAATTAGAACATTTCTAATATACATACATACATACAACATACACACACACATAGAGATTTTAAAGTGTGGGAAAAATGAGGAAAACTTAAAAACCGTGATGTTTAATAGCATTATAAAATTAAACTCTAAAATCACACATTATTAATTTTAAAACTTTCTTGTACTTTAAAATCGTGGATTGGAAAATTTCCCTATATATATTCTCCTTTATTTTCTGCGCAATAACAGTTTATCGGCAATAATTGTAATGTTTATAGTAAGTATATAAATTCAAGTGGCTGACAGTGACTAGGAAGTCATCTTGAGTGGTGTGGGAAGCTTCTCTTAATACCTAGGCGTGTGCATTTAGTTCATGATGTGGTTGGTTCGATGATGGTGCACTCATTTCTTATTTATCAGTAGCTTGCTGTTCTGTTACATAAGTTACTAAACGGAACGTTGGAAGTAGGTTGATAAAAGAAACAAAAGATTTTTAATAATAAGTTCATTTAATAATTCATAATAAAAAATTAGGTTTTTGAGCCCCTTTTATAATAAGCCTAAATATTGTGAATTTAGCAAAATAGACAAATTCAAATATTATTTTATAATAAAATTCTCTTAATTGAAATAAGAAAAGAAAAACAGAGGGCACGAGTTCTAGAAAAAAGATGCAAATCCTAGAAGAATCAAGAAAATTGGAAAAAAATCTTAAGACTAAAAATATTCAAGAAAGGAGTGAAATTTTTGGCTTGATTACAAGGAAAAACAAATGCAAGTATTCTGAATTTGATTCGCCTCATTGCGCTTTAATTTTCATTGAGTTTTAAATTCTTGTATTCATCTCATTTACTCACACTTTAGAATTTCATTTGTAATCAAACATATTGTGTGTGAGAGATTTATTTTGTAATCCTTTTGAAAGATCAAATTGAGAGGTTGTAAGTGTTGTGATACACTTGAGTTAAGAGATTGGGGATAATCTCTTGTTGTAAAGGTTTATTGACACCTTGGAAGTCAATTGTAAGAGTTCTTGAAGCCTTGGCAGCTTAGTTAGTGAAATCCTCAAGCCCGGTGTGCTTGGAGGTATGGACGTAAAAATCATGTGTTTGATCTTTCTTCCTTTGCTCTTTTATTATTGTGCTTTATTAAATTTATTGTTTTTTATTTTATCAAGGCATTAGATTGACTTGTTGTGTGATTTTTTTAGCTTAAATTTTAAAAATCCTAATTCACCCCCTCCGGGCTTCCTATTTATTATTTCAAGCGTGACCCATCTTACTTATAAACCTAAATATCTCCTCTTTACTACATAATGTGGGAAAAACTCAACAAACCCCCGACGAAATCACCGAGACTCAGTCTTTTCGTCCAATACATTTGATTGTTCTACCACCACATTCGGCTATTAGGATTTGGCTTTGATACCAATTGCTAGGGGAGCTGGGCCTAGGATTTTCTAGGTATCAAACCCAAAAGACTAGTCTAGTGGATGGAGTGACCTATGCTACTTATAGGGTAAAAGCTCATTTAGTCCTTATATTTTAATATAACATTTTTTTAACTTCAACAAGGCAATTGAGTAGAGGTCAAATCCAATCTAGACCTAGTGGAAGTCAGTCGAATGCTAAGAGACAAAAGCATCAAAGAACCTATTGGAGAAAAATCAGTTTTTAAATATTTATAAAAACTTTTTTAGAATTGATCTAATACAATATATAAGAATTCGTAATCTATAAATCGTACCTTGAAAATCTGATAAGATAAACAATCTTCGCTTTTTCCACTGAAGTGAATTAGACTCGAGATCACGATCCGTCACCACCACATTTGTTAGATCACGATCCGTCATCAATGACCTTCTAAGTTATAACTCGGGTTTGATCTGCACTTGACGTGTGAGCGCTTTTATCACTACCAATAGCAACTAGGGAGAAAATTTTTCTCTTAAGATTAGAGAGAAAAAAATCTTTTCTCTCGATCTCGTATAAAGTGGCTGCTTTGTTCTTTTGGGAGAAAATAAGCCATTTTATATCTCTATTTAGTGGAAACCCTAGGTTCTATTTTTAATATTATTTTAATTCTATTAAATTTAAATTAAAAATAATAAATCAAAAGTAACGTTACTTCTTTTCTTGTCATAGGTGCCCACCTTGTAAAATAACATAAGGCTCCTTAGATACAAATACATTAAATGGAGCCTCCCACGAAATAATATATTTAGGCTTTTAACCCAAATAGCTAGTTATCTTGCTTATTAATCCGAAGTGGCGCGATCAATTAAATGAGCTAACCGGGAATCATTTGGGTGCATACAATAGTGGCTATAATAATTAGGCATGTAATTAAACTAGTCCAATTATTTAATTCCAAATTTACTCCACTAAAAGATTGGAACTAACCTCCATAATTGTATGCTATCTATGATAGTGTTCTCGAATAATAATTCGTCCCAAGCCACATTAATTTCTTTACTGCTCAATCCTTTGTACCACATCGTTAATTAAATTGATATCTCAACTGTCCAATCAATTTAATTACATCTTGTTCCTTGATAGTTACTGGTTTTCTCTAATAATCATTTCAACATACTAAATATGTTGACACACTCTAGCCAGAGAATTCTATGATCAAGTGCCAAAAACCCATCAAGAGATGCATCGTACAAATTCTATATTGTTAATCTATAACTCCAATACTCATAATTACTCCCACCAAAATACCCAGTAATCTTGACCGCAATTGTGTGTCGTGCCCATTAGTAGCTCAAATGGAATAACAACTACAATAATGAAATCACAACTAACTCAAGATTAAGATTACAGTAAAATCAATACCTATGAGATTTAATAAGTCTAATTGTCATTTCAAGATTAATTAAATCTCATATGTAATCCTGTTTAATGTAGTCGTACTACACCAATAAATTCGTACATGATTAAGACAAATCATTCAATGAATTTATTACGTCTATACCTAAATAAAGTGTCCAACTTTATTTATCAATCGCAAACATAATTTATTTAATCATAAAAACTTGTATTTATGTCTTACGTGAATCCACATGGTGATCACATATATACATATAATATGATCAAATGGACTTTACTCAAAATATTAATGCAATTAAGATACTTGAATAAAATACCTCATTTATTTTATTAATCAGAAAAATTATTTATTACAATTAAATAAACACATATGCTTTTAAAGAGCACATTTTCCCAATGAACCAATGTCGGCTCATCCTCCGGAATAGCCAAACAAGCAAGTCTTTAAATATTTTCATTTTTATTTTTAGATTTATAAATAAAAGTATGCTCATCCTTTTATTTTATTTTTCTATTATTTCAGCAACAATTTCAACAAGACACATACAAAGTCAATCAAATCCTCCGAGACGTAAACAAAAAGGAAAAATAAGGGTTTCTCTAACACAACCCTCTCAAACCTAAATGTGAACAACATTATAGAAGCAAATAAAAGGTATGTTATATCTTAAATTCCTTAACATTTTAGAGTAGTCGAAATACACACAATATTAATTGAGAACTTTTTACTTAAAACGCATCAATGATGATGCACTTTGATAAACTATTGTTTATTTGCTTCGAGGAGAAGTTTGACTCAAGTATTCAGACCTATAAAGCCAAACATAACCCACCTATCTTTGTTTATTGGTTTCTTTTATTTTGTGCTAGTTGTAGCATTATTGACTAGTTTACCAGTGGTAACATTTTTTTTTTAACTTCTAGTTGTAGGTACTTTTTTAATGACATTTAATCAATGGTTGTATCAAACTTTTCATTGACTTCATTTCCCAATTGCCAATATATTTATTTTTAGTACTTAAACAAATAAAGTTTAGACATGAGAAGATTGAATGATGAAAAGCTCAATCTCGTGTTGAAATTTAATTGTCAAAAATTGTATGCAAACTACCAAGTGTGCAAATGGTGCATGCAAAAAATTAATATAAATTTTTTTAATTTTTTGGAGTTAAATTGGTAATTTAATTATTTTCTTTTTATCAATTTCCAAACAAACAAATATTTTAAAAGGGTAATATTATAAAAGTAAGTCAAAAATAATAAAAAGTAAATCGGGGATATCAATACTTTAACGGCAAAGATGTTTCAACGCATTTTTAAAAATATAGGGACTAAACGAACACTAAGTTCAAAATATAAGGACTAAATATTTTACCCCTACTTATAAATCCCATTATATTCCTTTATTAACCAATGTGGGACACAAGTCAATAGTTACAATACCAAATTGACGGTCGCTAATCTTATTACACTCTCTCAAAGCCATTCATGACTGGAAATGAAAGAAGACAAAGTATAGGAGAAGAAAAATGATGAAGAAGAAGAGACCAAAATTGTGGGTTCACTTAAATTTGCTGTAATAATAATTATGTTTGGTAACATTATATTGGGCATATAGGTAGGCTCATAGAGTAAAAATTAAAAAATTAATTTCATTAATGTGTTTACTCAGTAAATAGGTTTAATAATGAATAATTTAATGGCTCCAAATAATCTTACCCCACATTATTTTTTTTTCAATAACAATCCCATTTTATATTTTTTTAGCTGCAATTACAGTTTTATCCTTATCTTTTGTTTGAATTTTTCAGTAGTTGCTTCATAAAAATATAGTGTCCGCCAATGGCATTTATTTCATACGTGAAATCAATTTTGTCATTTGGAGCTATAAGAAATTAAAATTTATGTATTACATTTAGTCTTGCCAACAATGTCTTCCACTAAGTGATGGCCCATACAAAGAACAATCCTTGAGTTAATTTCCCATCATCCACTTCGCTGCAGATTCCCGTTTTGTTGAAATCTTCCTCCTTGTAGTTCTCAAATTCTCCTTCATTAATCAAATTCTAGCATTTCAACTGGGCAACCAACTACATCTTCACCACACATTACTGGGAACAGAGTAACCAAATTAATCAATTCGCTTTTTCTTTGTAGCTTAGTTTGATCCAAATCAATCAAATTATTATAGCTTAATTTGGTTCCGTGGGAAGTTTCCTTTTGTTAATGCTTCTTTTCCAACATGAAAAACGCAATGGGTGCAGGAAATACAAACAATGAAGAAAATTTTTATTCTGGGTGTAAGGCAACTATCGAAGATTCAAATAAAACATAATAAATATAAAATTAAGGCAAAGTTAATACTATAAATCTGATCATATTTTCCAAAAATAAGCAATATCTTCCTAAATTAATAATTGATTAATTTATTGGGGTTTGCTAATATTTTATTAATCGCAATGTCACTTATACGAAACTTGGTAACGTAAAATAATATGATATTGACTGTGGATTACAACACCTAATACGAGAGAATCACGTGAAGCGATATTGAAAGAGATTTTATTTGACTATTTGCTTAATAATTAATATAAAAGGATATTAAACCTGAATGAATGAATTAAGTAGCATCTTAATTTATGATTGTAATCTTGTTGATTTTGATGCTGATCTTGAATGATGATATGTGCTAGCTGTCCATGATCTTCAGACATGGACAATTAATCTGTTTTATACAAATATAATAGTCATGGGCGATAAACTATTATTCCCAACAAATTAAAGGAAATGTATGTGTTGAGTCATTTTAGCTATGTGTTATCTTCAATTATCCTTTAATTTATTACAAACTAGAAAATAGAATCGCGCTTTGTGCGACTTTAAAAAAAAAAAAATTAGTATTATCTTTTTTTTCTTATTCTACTTTTGATGATTTATTCTATTCGATTAAGAGGCAAGACTTCTAAAAAAATTAAAAAAAAATAAAGCAAAACTAAAACCAAAAAAACTCTTTTAATTATTTAAAATTGCATTAGCTCAATTAACACCACGGAAATAGAAGTGCCATAGATGCACCTTGTCTAAGCAAAAACCTTGGAAACCTGAGGCTGATATATCACCTTGAGGCCACCTGGAGGAGTAAAAGATGCACCACAGTAGCCTCTCAGTATGTTCCCTTCTTCGGTAGTGAATCCGAGAGAGGTGAGCATTGCAAGCTAGCAATTACGGGTGATGATATCAATAGCGCGGCAACAGTCAGGGCCAATATCAGCCTGGCTATTAAGGAAGAATATAATAATCTCATTTGAGCATGATTTCATCTCCATTAACGCGTTCCAGCACTCTGTTAGGCCTCCGCTAACTTCAAGTCTTATTGCAAGATCGTAGCCTGGTTTCATATTGTTGTTGAGGCGATCATTCCTGCTGGTTGCATTTGCAATATTTGCCATGATCAGGCAAGTGAGGGCCAAAATGAAAATACATGTTTTAGAGCCATTGCTATTTTATGTTCTTTTATGTTGTGTTTATGTTTACGTGGGATATTATATTTTTTGTTGCTATTATATAAATTAAGGTTTGGCAGAGGAGAAGAGTAATTTAAAATGTTTATAAATTATTGTTTATTTATGATTAAGAAGGTTTCAATTAGAGAAGATAGTGGGTCTTTTGATGAATTGTTACATATTGATTGTGTAATAACAGTCAAATTAATTATGAGAAGATGAAAAACCAAATTTGAAAGAAAATTTCTCTATTTATTAAATAATAGAAAATATACAAAAATGAGAAATAGTGATGCCACATCATCTGTTTCTAGTCGACTTATTGCTTAGATTTATGATTAAGAAGTTTCAATTAGAGAAGATAGTAGGTTTTTTGATGAACTGTTACTTATTGATTGTGTGCTAATAGTCAAATTAATTATGAGAAGATGAAAAGCTAAATATGAAAGAAAATTTCTCTATTTATTAGATAATAGAGAATATACAAAGATGAGAAATGGTGATGCCACATCACCTCTTCTAGTCCCAAACTTTATATATATATATATATATATATAGAGTAATAATAGTCAAATTAATTATGAGAAGATGAAAAGCTAAATCGAAAGAAAATTTATTTATTTATTAAATAATAGAGAATATACAAAGATGATAAATGGCAAATGCCACATCACCTCCTCTAGTCTCACTTATATATATATATATATATATATATATATATATATATATATATAGATTATTGTATCAATGAGATGCGGGGAGGTTGTCAATTTCTCCCCTATTGACATTAATATATACTATTTACTCAAAGCATAATTTTAAGTATTACTCTCATTTTTAAATACATTTTTTATTTATATTTGTCATAAATTAAATAACTCATATAAATAGAAATTAACATAAAACTTTTAAGTATTAAAAATAAGAAGCATATATGATACGATATTTTTCTTGTATTATTTTATGTAAAAAAATCTTATAACAAGTATATATTTTACAATAAATATATAAAACGACAAAATGTATAAGAAAAATATCTTAATATCATTTTTTTATTTACTTCAAAACATATATTTCTTATTTTTAATACTCAAATTTTTTAATTTAATTTATATTGACAAGATTTATTTAATTTATAACAAGTATAAATAGAAGTGTATTTGTAAATAAGGGTAATATAGTAAAATTATGTTGCCATGGAGATTATTGACTACTATGAAACAGTAGTAGCATAAGTGGTATATATTTATTTTAGTAAGGGTGAAAATTGGCAATCTCCCTTTTATTTAATTAAACATAACATAAAAGGAGTAGCATTGTAATTAACTTGTATGGTCAGGATTTCTCTTATATTGAGGGATAATAAGAATATCAAGATTGTCCTTAGCAAATATCATCATCAATAGTCTTGAGACGATGAAATATTAGGAAGATCCTCTTCCACCAATCATTATACGTGAAAAATTCATATTAGAAAACTTAATCATAAATACACATATTAAAATAAGGATTAAATAATAAAGTTCAACTAAAGTTGATCCTATCCTTACGTGAACTTCTCCTAAGTAGAAATTCATGCGTTGATTGATGATTGATAAATAAATAAATAAGAAGTTAAATCATATCCATCCACTATTATTAAATGACATATAATATAAGATTATTAAAAGCTTAATCTTTCTATAATCTTCAAATCAAAAGATATCAAGTTAGGCATCAAAATTTCTAAGTAATTAAAGTTGCTTTTTCGACTTCTTGCTTCTAGTTTGATTAATATACATGCAATGTATATGTAAAGAATGAAGTAGCCGAGAGTGCGAAGGTGGATGATTGGGGAGTAAGTAATTACAAGATAATATAATAGCAAAAATAGACTCTTTTCTTTCAAAATATTATTGTTTTAATTTGGAAATTTGGTTATTTTTCTGAAACATTTTTAATAATTATGATGTAAAAATAAAAAATAACCTTATATAATATTATATTAAATTAAAAAGTTATATTTATTTTTTTATCATTATAAAACAAAAATAAAAGCAAAAGAAAAAAAGGCAAGCAAGCTAATGCGGCAATTGCTGCATTAGCCACCCACTTTAATCCCTTGCAAATTTGCTCCAAACACAAGGTTATTATTATTTTAATGTGAAATTAAAAGAAAATTGAAGACATATAATCTTGACTCAACAAATATATTTCTTTAATTTCCGGGCATTGACAGTTTAAATAAACAAATAAACAAATAAAATCTCTTATTTATTTATTTATTTATTTTCTTTTCAGAATACACGATACACGTAAATAAACAAATAAAATCTCTTATATATCTCAAGAGATTTTATCGGTTGAATTGAACCAAACCGACAGTCACATAATTGATAGAACAATAGGAAAAAGTACCCATCACTTTATTCAATTAAACATAACACAAAAGAGTAACAGTGCAATTAACTGTGTAGTTAGGGTTTCTCCCATATTAAGGGACAACAAAAAGATCAAGATTGTCATTCACATTATCCTCGTCAAGCAATACCGAGAAGAGGAAATAGTAGTAGGATGATAATATCCGACCAATTGTTATTACCTAAAAATTTCATAACAGAAAAATTAATCATAAATTTATTAAAATAAGAATTATAAATGATATTCAACTGAAATTAGCCTAAAAACCTGCGCAGGTAGTTTCCATAGTCTTCAAATCAGAAAAGATATTCACTTCGGAATCAAAATTTCAAAGTAATGGAGTTGCTTTTGCGAGTTCTTGATCCTGGTTTGATATGATACGCATGGGGGTATATATAGAGAATGAAGTAAACGAGAGTGCCAAGGTGGGTGATTGGGGCGTAGTTAATTCCAAGACAAACTATTAGCAATAACAGTCTTTTTTCTCAAAAAGTTGTTAATTTAATTTTGAAAATATGGCCAGAACTGCCAAAATGTGGCTGTTTTCAGAAACAATTTTCAATGGTTTACACTCTATCAAATAAAAAAATAAAAAATTCAATGGTTTACACGGTGGCTACAGTAATTTGTTTGTATTTGTTTTGACACAAAAATATATTCCTTTAATTTCCGGGCAATAACAGTTTTAGGTGATTCTAGTATTAGGTGCTGTAATATATACAAATATGTATATATATGTGTGTGTATACATATATCAAAGATAAGTGAATTTGTTACCATATTAGATTAAGGGACAAGGTAAAAATTAAAAGCAAAAATTTCAATACAATAAAGTGCATTTTGTCCTACAAGTATATCAAAATTTGTGTTTATTTTTCTTTTACCTTATTCCTTACTTTTAACATGGTAAGATTTTTTTCATTTTAAAATTGCTCTATATAGGAAAACTCTCAAGTGCAGATGCTCGCACGAATTTTCTTATGGATTTGGTACTTCATAATGATGTAAAAGTTTTTATAAAGCTATGAAAGCTCAAATGAGAGAGAGAGAGAGAGAGAGCCAGACACGGCACAACAATTCGTGCAGATTTGAAACTTCATAATGGTTCAAAAGGCCTTCACGCCATTGTTAGATCCCGAATCTACGCCCACAAGCAAAAAGGATTCTGGATTTAGTATTGATCTAACCAAAATTCTAGACTTTGTTAAAGTTCGAAAAATATATTAAGAAATATAATTTAATAATATAATCATTATACAATTAAATCATATGTCTTAATAATTTTATCCAACTTTAACAAAATTCAGATCCTAAATTAGAACATTTCTAATATACATACATACATACAACATAAACACACACACCGAGATTTTAAAGTGTGGAAAAATCAGAAAACTTTAAAACCGTGATGCTTAATAGTATTATAAATTGAACTTTGAAATCGCACAATATTAATTTTAAAACTTTCTCGTACTTAAAAATCATGGATTGGAAAATTTCCCTATATATATGTATATTCTCCTTTATTTTACAGGCAATAATAGTTTATCGGCAATAATTGTAATGTTTATAATAAATTTATAAATTCAAGTGGTGTGACAGGTGACTAGGAAGTCATCTTGAGTGGTGTGGGAAGCTTCTCTTAATAACTATGTGTGTGCATTTAGTTCATGATGTGGTTGGTTCAATGATGGTGCACTCATTTCTTATGTATCAGTAGCTTGTTGTTCTATTCACTACAAGAAAACGCTAATAGATGATAGACAACTTATGACAAATTATGGGTATATCATAAAATTATGATAGACTTGACATAATTTTCAATCTATCATAAATTAATGATGGTCTTGTCCTAGAAATATTTTCTATCATGAATTTATGATGGCTTTATTATAGGATTATCATTTGTCACGGACTTATGATAGAATCGTAATAGAAATTTAATCTATCAAGAAATTGTGATAGAAAAATTACTTTGACCATAGTTTACCCAAATTTTATATATTATTTTATTTTAAAAAGGTGCGTTTTAATAATTTTAAAAAGAAAATATTAACAAAACTATACCGTTTTAGGTAATTTAACCTTCTTTCTTCCTTTTTTCTCCTAAGTGTTAAACGAATACACACTTAGAAAATAAAACGCCGCTTCTCTCGCCACTCTCTCATTTTCTTCGTTTTTGTCATTTCTTTCATTTTCTCAAGAAACCTTAACGAAATTTTCTTAGAAACCAAACAGTTTACAAATCCTTCGACAAACAGTTTACAAATCCTTCGATTCGAAGGAAAATGCAAGACAGAGGTTGAGCGCAAAGCATCAACAAAGCAACAACAAGCATTGGTGCGCAAGCACTTCTTCAATAGCGGCCTCTTAGACACTCCTTAGGTCCAATTTCGTTTGCATGTTGTTTCTCATCGCTTATGTGAATCCATTATGTCGTGATTTCGATTGTGTTTTCATAATTTCAAGCTTTGATTTGTTCGCTATTTAGGGTTAGCTTGTGTGATTTGATGTTCTTGTTTGTTTTGGTTTTTAATTTTCAAGCGTTCTTTGAGTTAGGCTTTGATGATTTTTTTGTGAAAATTGTTCAAATTTCGAGTGTTTGTTCAAATTTTCAAGCTTTGTTCAATTTATTTTACTTTGCAGATGCGTATTTTCGATCTCCTTAGTCAGCTCGCTAGCGCTTCTTAATTTCGTCAATAATCCTTTTAAGCATGAGTACCTTCTTAATGAGTGCTTTGAGAGTTGGAAGAATAGTTTGAGTACCTTTTAAGCATCTCACTTTACTGTTGTTGGTGTTTAACACATAAATTTTTAAGCATATATGTCATGTTTTGAATTTGTACTGACTTTATGTAAAATCTTTATGTGTTCAATACGAAACTGAACAAGGTGTAGCACAGGCAATTATTCACTCGATGATTGATTTTAAGAGGGACGCTTTGGCCCAAAGTTTCATTTTCATAATATAAAGGTTTTATATTCAAATTAAAATGATTTTATGAAATTGGTTATTTTCATGTTAATGGTTTAAATTGAAAAATTTTTTTAAGAACTTTGAAATCAACAAGTATTGCTTAAAATTCTAGAAATGGACTTATTTGAAATGTTTAATAAGGTTTTGGCCCATATATAATTTTATAAAATTTTGGGCAAAATCTATAATTTTAGAACAATAGTTCACTATAGCGATCATTTGTAGAAAAAGAGATCGACAATTTGAAATTTTGTCCAACGGTCACTTGCTCAAGTTAAAATGGCGATCCAACTTATAGTTAAAGGTGACCGACTTCGAGAAGAAAGTCAATAATGGCTATTTTTCAGCTTCAACTATAAATGAGCTCAATCAAATTTAAACAACAACGATTCCAACCATTATCATTGAGCATATTATTGAGCATACAAATTTCATTGAGCTTGAAAATTCTTGTATTCATCTCATTTACTTACACTTTAGAATTTCATTTGTAATCAAACATATTGTGTAAGAGAGATTTATTTGTAATTCCTTTTGAAAATCAAATTGAGAGGTTCTAAGTATAGGGATACACTTAAGTGATAATCTCTTGTTGTAAAAGTTCATCGACACCTTGAAAGTCAATTGTAAGAGTGGTTGAAGCCTTGGAAGCTTGCTTAGTGGAATCCTCGAGCCCAATGAGCTTAGAGGCGTGGATGTAGGCACGAGTTAGTGAACCACATAAAAATCACGGATTTCAAGAGAAATTTTAATAGCAAAAAATTAATGTAATAGAGTAAACACGCCATCAAGTCCTCGTATGAGGGTTATAAGAGGATTTTAATAGCAAAAATTAATGTTGTCACCTGTGTGAGGACTTTCAAACATGTATCATTGCTCTGTGAATGTTGAAACAAATGTAACTTGATTGAAATTAACCCAAAAACTATTCCTATCCCAGCCATTTTGGAGCCGATAATCAGTAGAAAAAACAAAACCCACTTGTACTTTAAACATCATTCATCAACGAGCATATATAGAAGAAGAAAAAAAACCTATGCCGCTGTATATATTTATAGTAAAATTTATATTCTTCCTGAAATGTAGTATAAATCATTCATTAATTAATTAAAAAGATAAATTCATCAATGATCAATAAAGAGAGAGAAAAATTCAATACCTAAAGATGATATGAATGAAACAAGATGCGAGCTTGTGTTATTAGATTTAGTGATTTACTGAGAAAAGTAAAGAAAAAATTGAGAAATATATTTTCAAGGGCAGTTTGGAACAATAGCATTTCTATTAGAATTTTTTCTTTTAAATCACCTAAAGTACAAATAGATATATCAACTTGTAAAAATTCACAATAAAAATCAACGTGAAGCCCATAGTTAAATCACAACAAAGCCCAGTTTAATGAATATAGTTTTATATCACTCATCAATTACATCCGTAATGGGAAGGAAGTGCCCAACGCAAGAAATTACAATAATTAAGGGCGTGTTTGACATGATTTTTCAGTAAATGTTTTACGTTTTTCAATAATAAAAAGAGAAAATGCGTTTAGTTGCCATGTTTTTTTAACAGTAATTAAAAAATTTATAGAACAAAATATTTTCGTTCTTAACTTTTAAAAGAAAAAAGTGGAGAACATTGAAGTGTTCCACTTTGTTGCCTGCTTTGCGAGAACAAGAAATTTTATGAAAATGAGATTCACGTCACATTTAACCCCACACATAGCACCGAACGCAGCGCTTTTATATAACTACATATTGTCACTGTGCAACACCGTTCTCAACACACACGCACCGCTCCTAGCATACACGCCCTCTCGCTCTCTCTCACGGCACACGCCACAAATCCTCCCAAGCCACCAATCTCCCGTTCTTTCTCACCGTGCTCCGTCGGCGGCTCTCTCTCTCTCTCTCTCTCTCTCCCTCCAAATCCAACACAAAACGCACGGGTCACTCTCTCTCTACCCCCTCCAAATCCAGCAGCCGTGGGTCACGAGTTACTCTCTCTCCCCCTCCATTTCCAGTAGTCGTGGGTCACTGTCTCTCTCTCTCTCCCCTCCAAATCCAGCAGCCGTGGGTCACTCTCTCCCCCCTCCAAATCCAACAACCGTGGGTCAATTTGTGGAGGTAAGGTAATTTTCCCCGAGTTCCCACTTGAAGAGGCAAAGGATAACTTAAAAACAGAATTTAGAAAAGCATATTGAATAAAAAAGAAAAAAAAAAAGAAAACACAGCACTATATCTGTATGTGTATGTATTTTATAAATTGAAAAAATCGAAGAATGGAAAGGTCAAATAGCCTCGGTTTCGAGGTCAGTGCAAAGAGAGCAATAAGGAAAGGTCCGCAATGATGATGAAAATGGAAAGGACAACATATAATTACTTCAAAACGCTGCGTTCGGTGCTAAGTGGGGATTTAAGTGCGGTATGAATATCTGTATTGGAAATTTTATGGAAAAAGGTCATGTGTCAGAACTTGCCTACCCCTAGGCCCACCTACACTTTTATATTATCACCTTTCCTCTATGAGCTTTACCAAATTATCTATCATCTTCCCCTTGCAAACTTTCTTTTTTTCAATGTTTGTTAAATTTTTGCATAATTTTTTGACCTAGAAATACAAAAAATGTGGAATTTTTTTTTGAAGTTCTACCTAATAAGAATAGATTATTTTATTTGGTGCTTCAAACATAATTAATACTTTTTGAGATACTAATTAACGCTATTTTTATCATTTTACTAGTTTATTTGCATTTTATTTTAGAAGAAATTATAATAATTAAAGATAATGTAAATAAATAAATAATATGTATTGCATAATATATTGAAATAATTTTTTTCTTAAAAATTTCACTAAACTTATTTTACTTATTTTACTTATTTTTAAGCAAATAACCAAACACATTTTCACATTTGTCATTTTCATATATAATTTTGAAACAAACTACCAAAAGCATTTTAACTTTTAAAAATATCACATTAAAAACATCATTTTTCTTCTCTAAAATAAGGATAGAAAACACCAATTAAAAAATAATACCAAATGCACTCTAAACTCCCGCGTCCACTCCAAAAGACTAAAATCTTCCAGGCTATAGAAAAGGAAATGCCACCAACCAATCAAATTCTTGGCGCGAAGTTAATAGACTCATAATGACTATTAATTAACAGGGCACTGCAAGGATTTTTGGAGGGTGTTAAAAGCAAAAATTGTTCGCTTTTGGTAGTGTCAAGGTGTATATTAGAGCCTTTAAATATAGTATTTTTAGCCTTACCCAAATTGATTTTCAGTAAACACTATTAATTTTACGAGTAAGACAGAGGCATAATTATTTTTGTATAAATAAGAGTATACAAATTAATATAACATTACGAGATTGGTTATAAAATCATTATGGGTTCACATAATTAAAAATAATAACTTATATCACTTTTTAATTAATTTTTTTATGTCACATCAATTTTTATATTTTAGTTTGTACAAGTTATATGGGTCAGGTTATATTCTTTATGGTATGATAATCTCTGATTCTTTCAACCATGGATCTGTGATCACATAGTTATATTAGTTAGATCCAACTTTGAAAGCGATAGTAATCTGTCTCATGATTCTGCAACATAATTTTGTCACGTTATATTTCTATTATTATTACAATTTTATAGAGCGAGTTTCTTTCTACCTTTAAAACAATGTTAAATAATATTTTACAATGTAAACCTAAGGCTCAAAACATCTATCCAATGCCAAATGGTTATTACCTTCCTTCAACAGTGAGGGCGGGGTTGAGGATTCAACTCTTGTATAATTACAAGTGAGAATATATTGCATTTTTTGATACTTCCCAAAGAGAAAAATAAAGGGCAATTATTCAGACCATCTTTTTGTGCGTAGTAGTATTCTCTTCCGTGCCAGCTCACTTGCCTCCTCATTCGTCATGACATCCCATAAACAATCGCTGGCTAGAATGAAGCATTCACCTTATTGTCCTTGGAAGAAACATTAATTCTGGTTCAGGAATAATCCATGGTTTCAAGTATCTGTCAACTTCAAACCACGGCAAAGTTTTGGGTTATAAATTTCTCTAAATTACATTTAAGATCTAAGCAGCTTGCTTGTAAACTAATTTTATGCACCCGTACTGTTAATTGCATGCACAAATCACAGTGTTGTGTTGAATTAGATTAGTTGTGTTATGGTCGGAGTTATGATTGAATTGCTGTGGGAGTTGTATTATTGGTGGTTGCGTGAAGTTGTCAAGTTTGATTGTAATTGTTAAAGGATTGGAGTTTTAAGTGTTGGCTTTGGTCAAAACGAGTGGAAACATATAATGCACACGTGTTCGATAAAATGCCGCAAAGAGTTATTTTACTTTTAGCTGCGTTTGATGGATTATATGAGCAGATTTGATATGGCAAAACGGTGACTTTATGTTCGGAGATAAAAAATGTCATTTGATTGATGTCAACTTCAGGTCAAATTTCTACCAGGAAAAAAAAAAAAAAAAAGATTATCGGTGCATAATTGTCCAAAAATAAATAAAGTTCCCTGTAAGAGAAGATTACTTTTGCGAATGACTTGCTGGCAAAAAACCTGCAGAGAATTCTACTAATAAAAACCCTGGAGGGTCCCTGGCCCAACTTACGTATTCCACGAATGCATTATGCACTTTACGCTTAGAATTTCTGAAGTTTGAATAATAATTTTAGTGAGTGACATTTCTCGGAACATCCAAACTTAAAATACATTTGGATTCGGTAATTTTGTTTGCAAAGAGGGATTCAAAAATTCATGCCATTGTATTAATATCACAAGGCGGCAAGGGCTATTTTTCTTGACATGAGAAATAAAAATGAAATGATCCACAACATCTATTAGCCAATATCCATAATCGCTGAAAATGAACAAGCACAATGATTCATTTTCAGTATACTGACAAGCAACTTTGAATAATTAAAAGAACCTGCTGAAAGTAATAGATAATCTAACAGCCAATAGTAATTCAAAATAATTTTTAATTTCATGCAATCACAAATTGCACTGAAGGGAATTTTGCCGCCAACTTAGAAGCAAGCTGTCTTTCAAATTTACACTTCTCTGTTTCCCTCCAGCGAGATTCCTTTAGAGTGCCTCGCCAGTACGGTGAACAAGAATCAATGGTTATCGTCTCCAAAAGTTCAGCACTCTCAATCAAATACGTCATAAACTCAGCGTCAGCTAGTCCCTCAAATCCAACCAATTCCACCACTCTAACACTTAATTTCGTGAGGCTTAAATATGGATGATCCTTGAGTGTCCGTACTGCTGCATCTATAGGTGCTCCACCAAGCTGAGACAGGAGAAAAGGCAGCAATCACATCAGAAGTATGTATGAAGACACTTATAAAACGTAAATGCAAGCTACAGTAGTAGTCCCAAACATTAAACTAAATGCACATCCAAATTAAAGTTTCCACCAGCAATATTTGAATATCAAAATCACAAGATGAAAAATAAAGTATTCACCTTCTCCAGCTTTAATTTATGCAATGAGGGACACACTTTCAAGAAAAGAGCACAAGGAAGCAAACACAAGCAATTACACATTGCAATTCTGAACTCCAAATATCTGAGTTTCGATAATTTAGTAAAATTACGAGGGACTTTATTAGGGGCCTGAAACAATTCGATAAAACAGGAAAAAAAAAGAGTTGATATTAATAAATATTAAGACACAAGAATTGAAAACAACAGCACCAATAAAATAAACAATTATATTTACCGGTGAAAGCAGCGGGCGCACATTTAGTGACTTTAGTTGCACAAGAAAGCTATTAAGTTGGCACAGGTTATTCATGATGTAGTCACTTAAATAATATCCAAAAGATACATCCACAAGATTAGGAACATTTCTAAAAGACACAACTGTTACTGACCAATCATATTTAAAAGAAATGAGGTTTGGTAAATGAATTTCAAGATCCTTCAATCCAGCCACATACAACTCTAAGTACTTCAACTTGAGAGATGGACCAAAAAGTTTAAGACTTGTCAGACAGAATGACTCTTTGACACTCAGCACCTCAACAGGACAGTAAGATAATAAATGTTCAAGAACCTCTCCACTAACACCTACAAATGCCAATCGTAAGGATGTAAGAGACCTAAAGCTGGAATACCTTAAAAGATGTGATGGAAAAGTGTATTGGTCAGAAGACTGCACATAACAATCATACCTAACTCCAGAAAAGTCCAACTCAAGTTTTTGAACTTTCTTTTCTAGCGCAAATTGGACCCACTTATCAATATCATTATTGGTGTAGTCCACATCAAAACAAATCCTCAATCCTTCCATAAGTTGACCTTGATGAGATGCCAGTACTTGGTTGACCCAACTCATAAACATGAGCCTTTCTCTTGCTAGTGGCTGGCCTTCCAAACCAAAGCGTGCTTTTGCTTCCAAGTAAGCCATTGTTAATGGTTTCTCAAAATTCAAACAACCAATAAAAAAGTTCCATAAATATCTCCATCTACTTGACAGTATGGTTGTCTTTGCTGCTTCTTTCATGGACAAGCAAGACAAAATATTCACAAGAATTTCGTCGGGCAGTTGACTAATGTGATCATCAGGACAAGTAAAATCACCTTCTCTTCTCTTATTGCAAGGCACAAGCGGCATCCTATCTAAGAGAATTATCCAAAATTCATAAATTTTAATTAACAAAAGAAAGCAAAAATCAGCTATAATATAGCAATGTAACATACCTGCAGTGCAAGATAGCGACTCCATCAAGTTCCTGCATGAAAATTAGAACATTATCATTATCAACAAGCAAACAACTATATTCAATCATAAAACAACCCAAGATCAAAAGCTCAATCAGGCTCAAATACTACTGAATTATCAGAAGGGGATCAGCGACATTTTAATTCGTTACATGGCGTAATATTTAGTATAGAAAAAAGTTAAGCAAATAACCAGATAAAATTATGTTTAGGAGTGGGCAAATCGGTTTCGCTTTGGGTTGTTCGAGTTTTGATTAGTGTTACAGCGCGGCTAGGAGAATTCAACACAATCGAGTACAAAACGCTGTTCCAAACTGAACCGAATTAAATTCAGATCGGTTCGGTTTGGGTTTTCGTTTTGGATCGGTTTGAAAATTTGGATTAAATCCCAATCCAGATCAAATGCAGAATAAAATAAATATCAACTATCAAGCATCGTCAACATCTCACCAAGTCTTTTTAAAAATTAAGATAAGTTTTTTCATATATTGTTTATTTTCAGTGCCCAACTGCCATTGCAAGTGTCTATTTTTCAGTATTCAATGTCTAGATGTCCTTGCCATGCCTGATTAAATTACAAAATAAAAACAGCCAATGCCATTATACAATAAAAATATATATGTTTTGCATATGATCTCGAAAACATACTGAATTTAATTACCAATATCTCCCCTGTCCTATTCATCACCAAATCGCAATCATAACCTTAACGTCATTATCTTGTGCGGCTGGCGATGGCGAACGAAGAAGGAGACAGCAACGGAAGCGGTGCACCTGAACGGAACTGACAGCAGCGGCGGTGTGTGCGTGTATGTGAGTGAGACTGAGTGTGTCTGTGCTCTGAGGTGTGTTAGGCCCGGGGTTATATTAACCGAAAAATATGATATTAAGGTTGTATAATTCCCATTAAAATTTTCTAAAGATAATTTCTTTAAAAATATAAAAATAAAAATAAAAATCACTTACTAACCTGAAATACCAACCATAGATATCCGACAATTCAGAAGATATTGCGCTGAGTGATGGGGAAGTAGCCAGAGGAGAAGATCACCGTTGAACGTTAAAGAAAGTTTTAATCGATTTTGATTTCAATTAGAATAGTGTTCAGTTTCCAAGAGGCGAGGAATAGATTTTTAGCACAAATTTAATTTTTTTTTTTTTTTTTTTAAAAAAACGGTTGAGTAAATTCCATCAATTTTATTAAAGTTCAGTGAACCTTTTACATAGAATAACAATCTTTAGTTTAGCCTCTAAAAGTATAAAATCTCATTTTTTTCAGAAGTTAATGACAAATAGATGGCGCTCTCCATTTTTGTTTTCAGAAGTTTATGACAAATATAGGCATATTGATTTTTTTTATCTTCTTAATAATAAATAGGCGTAAATTAAAGTTTTTACATTTTTGAGGGGAAATTTAAATATTATCATTTTAAATAGGGAATAAATTGAAGTTTACCTTCAAATAGTTAATTTCCCTAGATGACAATTGTTTTGAAATTTATACAAATCAATGACACATGTTTTGAAAGTTACTCAAGTGACAGTCCGTAACTTTTATTATTAATTCAAGCCAATCATGTTGATTACATTTATAGTGCTTTTACCAACTAGTAATCAGAATTGATTGGAATCGGAATGGATTAAAATAAAAATTAGAATAAATTATTTACTTGAGCTGTAAGAATTAGAATCGAAATAGACTGCATTCCCATTTATGTGCTTGCTTTGTTTTTGAATCAAAATAAATTGTTACAAATTATTAAAATGTTGTTAGATAATTATTGTCATTATTATGATTTTTATTATGATATTTGTAATTATTATTAAAAAATAATTGCTAACAACAACAACAACAATAAAAATAATAATAACAACAACAAAATCGGCAATCGGCGAGAGGCAACAACATTACAAAATTGGCAAACATTAGTGGCGATCAGAGAGTGGCAATGACATGAAATGACTGGCAATGACGTGGCGTGACACTGACATTCTGCTCCGACTAACGGCCACAATTTGTTGTGTTCAATGAGAACGGCATGTGACGAGCGGCTTTCGCCAACTGACGACAAGAATTGGTTCAATCATGGTTGCTGGAATCAATCAACAATGAGGGTTAGGGTTTCGCCATTTTCAAACTGGAATTTTACATTTTATTAATTATTGGTACTTTCAAATTTAATAAAGGTAAAAATGGCCAATTTTGGGAATGGATTATAATTCCCAATCCTTTCTTGAAAATCAAAACTCCATTAATAATTCTCAAATTTAGTTGAGGTCCACCCATTTTTATATTTGTTAGTAAACACTTGATTGATTTTTTATTCTTACATTTCCATTACTATTCAGAATCAATAAACACACCACCAAATCCTTATATGAAATTGTCTTAACGTAACTAAGATAAGTGTTGTTAACTATGGTGAAACTATTAAAAAGGAAAAAAAAAAGGCTCAGGAAATAAAGAAACCGAAGTAAAATTACTCTTAGTAAGAACCTAATTAAATAGAGAACTCGAACTGATGAAGATCATGATAATTAATTCTTATTATTGCGAAGATCATGATAATTAATTCTTATTATTGCATGAAATTGGAGAAAAAAAAATCTCATTTTTTAAGTTATTTCACTCAATGATAAATTAGGATTAGGATCTGGTGGATTGAATATTTATGGAATATTGTGAAAAATAGGACATGCGCGAGCAACTCTCTGCCAATGTATTCGAAGATAACAAATGTGACAGAAATGCAAAATTATAAATTTGGTATCAATGAGCTCATAGTTTTGAGTATTGAACATGACTTAAAAGAAATAATAAACAAGGATAGAATGATACTAGAAATTAATGAATAAATGTCATCTAGGAATGAAGTTAGAAATTTCATTTAGATGGAATAATTTTGAACAAAATAATAGAAATACAATTTTAAAAAAAAATAAATTAGATTCATAGGGATCGACGAAGTTTTTTTTGGTACACATGCCTCCGTTTGCCCTTAACTACTGTTGCGATTAATTTTTTATCTAAAATCTGAATATGTCTGCATTTAGTTGAAATCAGAATAGATTCAAATGAAAATATAATGTCATGTTTGTTTTTTTTTTCTTTTTTCAATATCTAAACAAAAGAATTAAAACCTAGTAATTTGACATAAATGTCCTTTTAAGTGGTTTATATATTTGTTCTTCACAATTTAGAAATTTAATAAGTTGATTAGTTGGATAACATTACAAAAATAATATTATCTTTTTTTCTTAATTTAATTTTGTAATAAAAGATATAATTATAACATCAAGTTTCATTATAAAGTAAATATTGTTGTTTTATTTTTGATTCATCACAATGAATATAATCTGATTTATTCAATATTTTGGTTTAGCTAATGTTACGATGTGAACAAAAGGTTAAAGCAATTTCAAAAAATAACTTTAGGGATAATACAAAAATATTAGGGTCATACATAATATAGGAAATACATGAATGATTAAGGGTATTTTTAAGATTTGAAATTAAAATTTTCTATTTAGATTTAAAACTTCGGATAAAAGTGGATTTTTCTACTCTTTTATTTAGATAAAATTATTTCACAGTAAGTGACAAGATAAGAAAACCAACAACTTAAGATAAGTAAATATCTCCCAAAAAAAGTTAAATTCAGACTTTAAACCAGAAAATAACCGGCACCTACATCTATCTCTAATATCACCTCGCTCGAGATGAACAACATAGTTTGATTACTACTCTTTAAAAAAATAGTATTATTGATTTAATTTGATAATAATTTTATAGCATAGGAGTTTTAGTGAATGAATTGTTAGCAATTTTATTACATACAACATTTAAAATAAACAACAAAACTGGTAGCATTAACTCTCTAGCAATGAGATTTTTCATACTGAAAAGTGTTGTCAAACTAAAATTCACACAAAATTTACTCTTTTTTTTCCGAAGTACGGGGGTCAATTCTTGCAAAAATTTTTTCTGTCTCTTTAAAAATTTCATAATCAGCAATTTTAGGCTGAGGTTGGCTTGATGATCTGGCAGGTGCATCCATGACAATCACTATAATAAACAAACAACAGTATATATTATTATTTATTACTAATTGAGTTAATTAATGAAAACAGAAACTATAGCAATAAAAAGAAAAAAAATAAATAAATAACTACTATAAAGTTAATAAATGGAACCTCTCCCTAACCAATAAAAAATAATAGAATAAATAGAAAATATTTGATTGTTTGATGCAATGAGGGATAGATTACAAAAAATGAACTTTGAGTTTCCCTCTCTTTTTACACTATATTTTCATTGTAATTAAGCTATATTAATTTTCTTGTGATATTTCTACTCTCATGCATCACACCAATTTTAGTCATTTACCTAGACTAGATGCTAAAGAAAATAAATAATATGTTCATTGTTTGTGACATTTTCATTTTTATTATTATTTTTTTCAAGTTAATTGCAGTGACAATTTGAACTAGATGTCCTCTCTCAAAATGTGAGTAGAGTGAAATGTTTCTCGAATATTAGAGAGGATTAAGTGGAGTGGACATCCCTTTCAAAATATGAGTAAAGTAGACGTCCATTCAATATTAAGAATAGACGTCCCTTGAATATTAGAGAGGGCTAAATGGAGTGGACATCCCTTTCGAAATATGAGTGAAGTAAACATCCATTAAATATTAAGAGTAGACATCCCTCAAATATTAGAGAGGGTTAAGTCGTGGAGTAGATGTTTCTCGAATATCAGGAGTATAAGTTCCCTGAATATTAGAAAAGGTTAAATGGAGTAGACGTGATGATACTATAACACTATTGTTATTTGTTACTAATAATACATGAACACTCTCTAATGTTTTCCATTTTATCAAAACTATATCAAAACATTTTTCTATTTACAGTTATTTATCTTAAGTTTATAAAGTATGTTAGGAATTTAGATCTATTAAAAATAGATGTAGGTAAAAAAAACAATTAACAATTTAATTTAATTTTTTTCGGAAGTACTGTTTATGGTTACTGTTTTTTTTCATCGTTCATAGTTTCTTGTTCACCGCAAATCGTTCACCGCTATTCTTGTTCATGAATCTTTTGTTCATCCGTATCAAAAATATTAATTTTCTAAAAATATAATAAAATGCAGAAAATAAATGACACGGAGATTTTTACGTGGTTCGGATTAATCAATCTTATATCCACGAGGCCACGCCCAGATGAAAAACAATTCACTAAGTTAAGATATTACAACCTACGAATTTACTAAACTTAAGACTCTCACTTACAGTTTATCACCATACAGTTTACTCAACCTTAGACTGAATCTGCTTCTCTTGAATAATCGCTACCCCTCTTGATCCACGATCCTCGAGGCACTTCGCAAAGTGATCAATAGCAATTCTTCAATTCTTCAATGTCTAGTGATCCAAGATCCACATAGACTCTCCGCAGAGATGAACAGAAAATAAGAAATCAAATCAACACAACGTGATGCGCCAAATCCGGATTCTTTGGGGAGGAGGCCGAATTTTGCTTCTCTACTTTATGCTCTGTGTTGTGCACCTTCAATTGTGAAATACCTCTTTTTATATAGGCACTAGGATTTCACCAAAATAGCAAGTCTTAAAAGACTTAGATTCTTTCCAAATAAGAGTTTCTTTCCTCTTATAATTCCCATGAATCTGAATAGGAATAAATCTGATCTTCTTGCCTTGCTTGTCTCTAAGAAATATCTAGAGCATTTAATGACTTCCTGTTTGAACCAGCTTTTTGCTCTAAATAGATCTCATGCGCCAATTATAGAATCACACCATTAATTGACTTGCTAAATGAGACATCTAATTAAACTAGGAAACAAATATTCCTAATAAATTGGAATCTCGCTAAATAAGGGAATTAATAAATTAATCCCTATTACAAGATATGCAATAAATAAAATTTCAATTTAACTAGACTTGCCATAAAATGCCAACTTTATAAATAATAGCCTTAACAATCTCCCCATTTGGCATTTTTGTGGCAAAGCAATCTAACACAAGTCTTCCATGAACTTTGGCGCGAAGATATGAACCTGAACAATCATAAACAACAACAAGGAACTAACTAAAATAATTGGCAATTAGCACGTTAGTTCATGAAAATAAACCAAGGCAAGAATTAAAATAAAATGCTAATTTTATTGATCAATAAATGGAAAGACAACAATAAGCAGAAAATTAAGAGCAATAAAAAGATAAACTCCCCCTAAGAACTATAAACTTCCCCTAAGAACTAGAATCCAAGAATTAAAAATTCTTGAACAAAAATAAAATCTCTCCCTAGAATGGAAAATACTACTCCCCCTAACTCATTGCATTGAGCAATTGAAGACTTGAAACAATTGAAGACTTGAAACATAATTTACTCCCCCTCTTTTGCCAAAAGATTACAAAAAGGAAGTAGTTTAGCAAGCAACTCTACCAAACGAGTAGAAAGATTGACAATATCTTGCCCTTGTTTCAAAATGGTGGCCTCAAGCTAGGCAAGATTAGGAACAAAAGAGGTAGATGAAGGAGACGAGCGAATAGAGGCTCCAACAAAAGGAGGAAAATCGCGAATAGTCCGAGGAGAAGCTCCATTGGTGACGTCGCGTGAGGGCGCGTATGGCGGCAGCTGGTGGTCGGTAAGGACATCATGAACAATGGCGACATTGGTAGTGATCTGAGGGTTAGAGGTGGAAGGGCCAGAGTGAAAACTATCTTCACTAGGATCACTTTCCATGGAGTCGTTGTCACTTGAATGCATGGATTCTTCAAGAGGTATTTGTCCAAATTTGGGACCAAAATCCGCATCATCATCAAGTATATGAATCTCATGAGGTCGTCCACAACCAGAACAAAGATAAGGCGTAAGAGATGGGCGACACTTGGGATTAGAGCTAGCAAGAGAGCACTTACCAATGTTAAGCTTAGAATCCATGAAAAGAGTATTAAGAACAAGGAAAAAAAAATAAACAAGAACAAACAAAATCTGGACCAGCTGAAGAAAGGGAGAAAGAAGGCACAAGTTTGAATGCAGAACAAGGGTCGAAGGGCCTTATATAGAAGAACTTGCCTTGTTCAAGTAGGATTTGGAAATCCAACGCATATAAGGAAAGGCTTAGAAAGAGAATTGTATTCCAATTTAATGCACTAACCATCATAGATTTCATTCAGGAACAGTAAATAAACATAAACCGACTCAAACAAGTCAGAAACCAAGAGGAAAAAAACAGAAACGAAATCCCATGCATGATATTTTACGAAATAGACACACAGTGCAGAGCAGAGAAATTCAAAATTAAACTGGGAATGAATGAGACAGAATCAGAACATACCGTTGGAAAGCTTATTGAATCAGCGTTTCACAGAATTTTACAAAACTGAAGTTGGAGTTCTGTAGACAAAGTTATGACCAAAAGAGTGCAACATGCTCAGTTGTGACAGCAGGAAAAGCTTGTCAATGCACTTCAGAAAAAAATTTGAGTTTTGCTTAAACAATATGACTCTTAAGACCAAAAAAAATATCATTATGAAAAAAAAACATGAGAATGCATATGCATCAAGGAATTTTTTTTTTGTTTTAAAATGCATTAATAATGAAATTGAATAAAAAAATGTCTAGGAATTTTTCACAACAAGTATTAATCCATGTAATCAAGACTCTAATTTTCTCAAATAAGTAAAAGTTAGAGAAATTTAAGCTTGTGTGTGTGTGCAAACAACTCAATCTAAACCTTTTTCTTAAAAATTCATCAATTTTCACAGTCAAGGTCTTAAATATAAAACATAGAGTTGGTCAAACTAACCTTATCATCTTGATCTCCAGTTTTTGACCATTTCAATTGACAGACCTTTTTTTTTTATATAGCAAAGCTCTTTTTTCTTTTTTTAAATCTATGGTGAGGAGCTTTCACTTTACCCCTTAAGGTAGCCTTCTTCTCATGATAGTTCTTCCTTTGTCATATTTGTGATACGCAGACTCAGATTACTCAAAGATAGTTTCACTCTTAAGAGTTATAGGTAGCTATTTCTAACTACAGTGTCTGCATATATTTGAGGTCTTATGACAAGATAAGAATCAAGGCAAACAGTCATAACTCAAGTTAAATATTCTCAACAAAGACCATGTCAATATCAAAACCTTGAGTCAAAGTAGAGACTGAATTGTCATTCATGTGCTTTTGAAGAAAGGTTAAATAACTCTAATCAAAACTTATTTAAGGCTTTCAAATCTTTAAAAACATGAAAAATTACTTGTCGTCTAAAAACCAGAACACAAAAACAATGATTTAAACATGAAATGCATGTCATATATCTAATGCACAAATGCATGAATTAAAACTAAAGAAAAACATTTCGACTTATATGGAACACACACCTAAAGCTTTCCTTAAAGATTCAAATCGTTTGTAGTCTAAAGCTTTTGTGAAAATATCTGCAAGTGGTTTTTTGTATCAATGTATTCTAAGGACACGGTCTTGCTCTCAACTAAATCTCTAATGAAGTGATGACGAATATCGATATGCTTAGTTCTAGAGTGTTGAACAGGATTTTTTGAAATATTGATAGCACTTGTGTTATCGCAAAACACAATCAAAGTATCCTTAATCATACCATAATCTGCAAGCATTTGTTTCATCCAAAGCAATTGGGTGCAACAACTTCCAGCTGCAATATATTTAGCTTCAGACGTGGACAGAGAAATTGAATTCTGTTTCTTACTATGCCACGATACTAAGTTATTCCCAAGATAAAAACATCCTCCAGTAGTGCTTTTTCTATCATCAGCATTGCTAGCCCAATCTACATCACTATATCCTGCAAGACTTGAATTTGTTTCATTAGTGTACCATATTCCATCATTAACTGTTCCACTAACAAAACGAATGATTCGTTTGACAGCAGTTAAGTGTGATTCCTTTGGATTCGCTTGGTACCTAGCACATACACCAACACTGAAACATATATCCGGTCTACTTGTAGTCAAATAAAGTAAGCTACCTATCATACTTCTGTAAAGATTAGGATCAACACTAGAACCACTATCATCAATAGTCAACTTGGTATTAATACTCATAGGAGTTCTCAAGTGTTTTGCAGAATCTAAACCAAACCTCTTGACTAAACTTTTGCATACTTACTTTGATTAACAAAAATTCTATTCTCCATTTGTTTCACTTGCAAACCCAAGAAGTAAGTCAATTCTCCCACCATGCTCATCTCAAATTCCTTTTTCATTTGATTTACAAATTCTTGCACATGATCAGAAGAAGTAGAACCAAACACTATATCATCAATATAGATTTGAACAACTAAAATCCCTGGATTGAGTTGCTTAATAAATAGTGTTTTATCTACTCCCGCTCGCTTATAGCTATTTTCAAGCAAAAATTTTGTCAACCTTTCATACCAAGCTCGACGAGCTTGCTTTAAACCATATAGAGCCTTTTGCAATTTGAAAACATGGTCTGGGAAATGACGATCTTCAAAACCTTTAGGTTGTTCAACATAAGCTTCTTTATTTAAGATGACATTAAAAAAGGCACTCTTAAAACCTATTGAACAAGCAACTGCAAAAAGCAAACGAATAGATTCAATTCTAGCAACTGGTGCAAAGATTTCATCAAAGTCAACACCTTCAATTTGCGTGTAGCCTTGTGCAACCAGTCTAGCTTTATTTCTCACTATGTTACCAAACTCATCAGTTTTGTTCTTAAAAATCCATTTGGTTCCTATAACATTAGTGTGACTTGGTCTAGGTACTAGTATCCATACATCATTTCGTTCAAATTGTTCTAGTTCTTCTTGCATAGTTTTGACCCAAAATTCATCAACTAAAGCTTCCTTAACATTCTTAGGTTCAGTCAAAGATACAAAGCAAGTAAATCTTACCATATTTGCATACTTTTTCCTTGTGACCATTTGCTCATCAAGATTGCCTAAAATAAGCTCAGATGGGTGATTTTTCTTAACTCTTGATGATGGTTCCTTTTTGATTGGGTCCTGCAGGTCCCTGATTGCTTTGAATTTTGAAGCTTTTTCCTTCACAATCTCTGGTGTTTCCTTAGAGACGTCTTCTTCAACAAGTTCTTTTTCTTTCAAGAGAGGTTCACTAGATTGACCTTTCTCAATAACTCGAACTTCAGGTGCAGCTGTAACAATTTTTGGTGTTTCTAAAAGATTTGCTATCTCTTCCTCAATCGAGTAATTTGAAAAATCTTGATAATCATCAATAACAACATTTGCAGATTTAACAATATTTTGAGTTCTCATGTTATAAATACGAAAAGTTCTGCTATTATTAGAGTAACCAAGAAAAACACCTTCATCACTTTTTGAATCAAATTTGTCAAGATGTTCGCAATCATTTAATGTAAAGCACATGCTCCCAAAAATGTGAAAGTAACCTCGATTAGGTTTCTTACCTTTCCATAACTCATAAGGAGTTTTCTTAGTCCCTGGACAAAAATAAACACGATTAATGGTGTAGCAAGCAGTGCTAAGTGCTTCAGCCCATAATCTTTTTGAAAGTTTCTTTGAATTCAACATCACTCGAGCCATTTCCTGCAAGGTCCTATTTTTTCTTTCTACAACACCGTTTTATTCTGGAGTAATAGGTGAGGAAAACTTATGTGAAATTCCATGTAAATTACAATATTCTTCAAAACTGGAGTTTTCAAATTCTCTTCCATGATCACTCCTAATTCTGATAATATTGTATTTTGTTCATTTTTAACCTTTTCACACAATTTTCTGAACACATCAAATGTATCTGATTTTTCTTTAATGAAGTCAACCCATGTATACCTAGAAAAATCATCTACACATACAAATGCGTACCTTTTCTCAGTCAAACTTTCAACTTGCATTGGTCCCATAAGATCCATATGAAGTAGTTGTAGCACCTTTGACGTTGTTTTATCCTGAATGGCTTTATGTGACGCCCTTTGTTGTTTTCCAGATTGACATGGGCCACATATTCCAGGTTGTTTCTTTTTAAGCATTGGAACTCCTTTTACAGCACCTGTTTTCATAATTCTAGTTAGTAATCTGTAGTTCAAGTGACCCAACTTTTGATGCCACAATTCTGTGTCATCAAGAGTGGTCTTATGACAAATAATTGAGCTAGTTAATATATAGCAATGATTAAATGATCGATGACCTTCCAAAATGCAATTTCCATCAATATCAAGAACGCGACATTTGTTCTTTTCAAAGTTGACAACCAAGGTTTGATCACAAATTTGACTAATGCTGAGCAAATTTGCTTTGAGATCCTCCACATGCAAAATATTGTCAAGTTTTGGAAACCCCTCCACATCCAAAGTTCATTTTCCAAGCACTCGACTTTTCACACCATTAGCAAAAGTTACATTTTCTCGATCAAGTTTTTGATAGTTGGTTAAGACACTTTTATCACCTGTCATATGTCTAGAACAACCACTATCAAAATACCAAAAATCAGTAATGTAAGTTCTCAAGGAGATAAAGGAAACATAAGCTTTATAATCATTATTCCTCATCCAAGTAGTTCTAGGTTTATTTTCCCTTGTCTCAACCTTAGGTCTAGGTGTCATTCTAGGTTTTCCATGAGAATAATTAAAGAACATAGCCTTTTTCATATATTTAATGAGCTTGAAGCAATTAGATCTTATATGTCCTTTCACATGACAAAAATGACAAGTGGGAATAAACTTATTATTCTTACCTTGATGAACTCGTGAAGAATGTTCAACAACTTTACCTTTTTGAAGATACGGAAGTTTAAGTATTGGTGGAGAAACTGTTTGTGAAGAAGCTTTAACAAACACACCTTAAGAATTCTAGTCTTTACCGTGTTGATATCCAAGACCTTGATGATCTGAACTAGATTTGCCAAGTGACAAGATATGATCTAACTTCTGAGTTCCAGAATTCATCATCTTAAGCGATTTTTTGGTATTTTCTAATTCAGTGCTCACTTCAAGAAATTGATTATCTTTGTCAGCAAGTAAAGACTTGTAATGACTTACCTCGTTTTCAAGTTTCGCTTTATCATCCAAATGATTGGATACTTGAGTCATCAGGGTCACATTCTCATTGTAAACTTCTTCCCACTTAGCAAACATCATCTTGTAACTTTCATGAAAAGCTTTCTTGTCATTTATATCAATGTCACTGATGTCGCTATCTGAATCATTCTCCTTGTTAACTTGTTGCACAATTGCGTCAAGGCTGGAATCAGTGTCTTTCTTGTAATGAGCTAAGTGCGAGGCTTCAGATATAGATGCATCTCTGATGTTTGATTCTTGTTTACTGCCATCATTATGGACAATAAGTCCTCCAACAAGGTCTTCTTCGTTGATGCTATCATTAGAATCATCATCACTCCAAGTGGATTGCATTGCTTTCTTTTTCATAAGAGTGTTAGCACATTGTGCTTGTATGTGTCCTATGCCTCCACATTCTCTGCATCGAACACCCTCAAGTTTGTTAAAATCAAACAATTTAGAATTAGAGTTAGAAGAACCTTTTTGAACTATAGGAGCCACTGATGTTGAAGTTTTCTTTGGTTTGTTGAAGCTCTTCTTTTTCAACATCTTCTTGAAATTCCTTGCAATGAGTGCGAGAGAATTATCCATATACAAGAATGGATCATCTTCTTCACTTGGTTTGGTGATAGGAGCCTCGTTTCAACCTGAAAGGCAATACCTTTTTCTTTCTTGGGATTCAAATTCAAGTAGTTAGTCTCATAAACCATCAGTTTTCCTATAAGTGAACCCCTAGTCATAGCAGACATATCAGTATATTCTTTAATGGCCAAAATTTTAGGATGATATCTAGGATGAACAGATCTTAAAATTTTTCTGCAGATTTCTTCTTCAGAAATGGGTTTTCCAAGAGCAAAAAAATCATTAATCATAGCGAGGATTCTAGAATTAAATTCAGAAATGGTTTCATGTTCATGCATTTTCAAGTTTTCAAAATCAGATGTAAGTTTTTAAAGTTTAGAACGTTTTACCGTATTGTCACCTTCAAAAGTACTCTAGAGTATATTCCAAGCAGCTTTGGATGTCTTGCAGGTAGAAATTAGTTGGTGCTGAAACATATCAACTCCATTAACAATGGCATTAAGTCCTTTTGCATTATATCCAAACATATTAAGTTCATCAATAGTCCATTCTCCGACTGGCTTGGGAGATTCTACACCATCTTTATCAATTTTGATAGATGGAGTATATCCTATGAGTACGCATTGCCAAACTCTTTTATCAATAGCCGTCAGATAAATTTCCATCCTTTGCTTCCAATAAGCATAATTTATCCCACCAAGTACTGGTGGATGAGCCAGAGAGCCTCCCTCTCTTTGCAAACTCATACCTACAAAATAGATTTAGGTTCCAAGAATCTCACTAAATAAATAGTTAGTGTCCTGCTCTGATACCAATTGTTAGGAATTTAGATCTATTAAAAATAGATGTAGGTAAAAAAAACAATTAACAATTTAATTTAATTTAATTTTTTTCAGAAGTACTGTTTACTATTATTGTTCATCGTTACTGTTTACTATTACTGTTCACCACAACTGTTCACCGTTACTGTTCAGAAATACTGTTCAACCGTATCAAAAATATTAATTTTCCAAAAACATAATAAAATACAGAAAATAAATGACACGGAGATTTTTACGTGGTTCGGATTAATCAATCCTACATTCACGAGGCCACGCCTAGATGAAAAGCAATTCACTAAGTTGAGAAATTCACTATGAATTTACGAAACTTAAGACTCTCACTTACAGTTTATCACCATACAGTTTACTCAACCTTAGACTGAATCTGCTTCTCTTGAATAATAACTACCCCTCTTGATCCACGATCCTCGAGACACTTCGCAAAGTGATCAATAGAAATTCTGAAATTCTTCAATGTCTAGTGATCCAAGATCCACATAGACTCTCCGCAGAGATGAACAGAAAATAAGAAATCAAATCAACACAACGTGATGCGCCAAATCCGGATTCTTTGGGGAGGAGGCCGAATTTTGCTTCTCTACTTTATGCTTTGTGTTGTGCACCTTCAATTGTGAAATACTTCTCTTTATATAGGCACTAGGATTTCACCAAAATAACAAGTCTTAAAAGACTTAGATTCTTTCCAAATAAGAGTTTCTTTCCTCTTATAATTCCCATGAATCTGAATAGGAATAAATCTGATCTTCTTGCCTTACTTGTCTCCTAAGAAATATCTAGAGCATTTAATGACTTCCTGTTTGAACCAACTTCTTTCTCTAAATAGACCTCATGCGCCAATTATAGAATCCCACCATTAATTGACTTGCTAAATGAGACATCTAATTAAACTAGGAAACAAATATTCCTAATAAATTGGAATCTCGCTAAATAAGGGAATTAATAAATTAATCTCTATTACAAGATATGCAATAAATAAAATTCCAATTTAACTAGACTTGCCATAAAATGCCAACTCTATAAATAATGGCCTTAACAAAGTAAATAATTTTTTTATTAACACTGTTACAATATTTAACATAATATTAATAAAATAACATTTTTATCCCTAAATGTAAAAAAAACTATTTTATTTAATCTTAACTAAATGATAATTTTTTATTTTATAGCTCTTGGGACCTATATTGGCTTCAAATTTTAGCTATATAAAATCATTAAACCCACTAATTTAAAGATTAAAAAATTACCAAAATAAGCACACTAATTAAATTGTAGTTGATTTACAATATAAATCAATAACCTAGCTCATATAATCCATCCTAAATAATAGATCTTGGACAGTAATAAAAAGTCTTCCGCAATAATAAATCACCAATAGAAACAATCATAGTTATATAAATACATTAAGAATAACCATAAAACTGGCTATGAAAAATTTTGAACATCATTATTTGTTCCCATCAATCAAGAATAATAATATAAGGTGTATTTGGCATGTAGTATTGCATAGAGTTATTTCATGGACTCAATGATTAGTTAAAATATACCCATGTTTGGAGATGAAATGAATTGCATTGAGCAGCATTGAAATATAACTTTTGCCCCATTATTAAAAGCCATGCCCCCTTCGTGATTACGTTGTATTTCTGACTTTTGAAACACAAAAGTCATTAGCTTTCCTTCTTTTTTAAGTTCATAATAATAAGTAATAAATAACTTTATAATAATAAGTAATAAATAAATGTAACTTTTTAACTTAATATAATATTAATTTTTATGTTTTTATTTTTACATTATAATTTATTAATAAATTTATAATTTAATGAATAAATTTAAATAATGTTAATTTAAAATTAATAGTAATATAAATAATATTATTACATGAACTACAAAACTCTTACTTGGATAATTTAGCACAATTCATTTTGGTATTGAATATATTATAATAATTGTATCATTTTATTATTTTGTGATTATCTTGTTGTACGTATAAACTTTTATTATATTATCCTAAGACAAGTTTTGAACTGATCTTGTAAGTTTTAACTATTTATTTATGTTGTTATATTATTTAGAGATTATTTACTTAAATTATTTGTTTCGATCTTTATTTCACATGTTATATATTTAAAAAATATCAAAGGGTTGGCTTTTATAACAATCACCATAAAAGCCACCGACCTATTTCAACTAAAAGCTAAAAGTCTTGGCTCTCTAATCTTTGATTTGGTCTTGCACGTGCTCTCCACTTAGAATTACATTAGGATTTTCATTCCTTTCTAATGTCATGGACGTGCACTTACTTTAAAACCAATATCAACGTTTCTTTAATTGTTGAATTTGACAATCTTGAATGTTTTTCACGTGATTAATATATTAGGCCATATTTAATCTTGCTTTATTTAACGTCGAATTCGGTAAGCTTCTATTCTCTTCAATTTTGATTCCTTAAAGCACAATTTATCCTCAATCTTCAATTTATTACCTGTTCAATAAAATAAATTAATTATCTAAAATTAATAAATAAAATTAACTAACAAATATATAATAAAGGATAAAATATTTAGGTAAATTGTGCCTCTTACGAGATCTTGTTCCTGTCAGATATAAAAGCTATCTTGAAACAACTTTTTTGAATAAAAATAAGGACAATTTGCAAGAAAAATTTTATTTCAGTTTGTATTGTTGCATGCCAACATATCAATCTACATTGCTTCCTCAAATTACACATCGTCTAACATCATTATACATTACTTAGAAACTATAATACTTATTACATATCATCTCATTATACATTCTTGCATCAATAATCGTTCTCATTCTATTCCCTATCCTTTGAGATGCTCTAATGGTCTGCAAAGGGAACATCCACTGGAGCTGCTTTAGGCTCTTCTTCCAAAGTCAAAAGCATCTGGAAGCCCCTCCCCTCGGAATTTTTGTTGGATTGTATCCTTAGATACATCACTCAACCAGCGGGAGAGGATCACTGTCAAGGGTTTTTGAACCCCCTTAAGTAAATATATATAATTCATTTTCAGGAAAAGAAAGAACTGTTTCATGTTCCTAACTATGATATTTGAGAGGTCAATTCTACAGTACCTTTGGCTATTCAATCGATCAATGGTATTGTAACTTTCACGAGCAACGCGTTGCATGGTAGAAAAGTCCTCATGAAGTTCATCAGTGGACTCTACTCATTCATCCATTGACTAAAATTTAAACTTTTTAAATTCAACTTGAGTTTGACAAGAATCTGAACCATGTTGGCTTTTATAATAACAACCTAAATATTTAAGCATAAGCTTATGACGTCTATATTCAATTATTTCATTTCTTTTCAACTAAGCAATGGATCAGTAAAAAATTTTCAATTAGGTCTACATCAGTCAATAGGCTAACGATGTTAAATGATCTAAATCCAAATAGGATGGGTACTCTTTTGGAGGCATGGTTGTGGATTTGAATAGAAAAATACAATAGCAAGCATACAAAACATTAGCATTTGAAAGTATTCGGAGGTAGACAGCCACAATTTATTAGGTTAAATCTTAAACTTCTAAGATCTTTAGAAAACAGTAGAGTCATAAGGTGATAACTGAATTTCTCCTTTTCTAAATGTGAGTAAAGTAGACGTCTGTGGAATATTAGGAATAGATGTCGCTCGAATATTAGAGAAGGTTAACTAAAGTAGACATTTCTTTCAAAATGTGAGTGAAGTAGACATCCATTAAATATTAGGAGTAGACGTCCCTTAAATATTAGAGAATGTTAAGTTGATTAGATGTCCTTTTCGAAATGTGAGTGAACTGGACGTCCTATTTCAAAATGTGATTACAGTAGAATGTCTCTCGAATATTAGAGAGAATTAAGTGAAGTGGACATCTTTTTAGAAATGTGAGTGAAGTAGACGTTCATTGAATATTAGGAGTAGACATCCCTCGAATATTAGAGAGAGTTAAGTTGTGGAGTAGATATTCCTCGAATATCAAGAGTAGATGTTTCCCGAATATTAAAAATGGTTAAGTGGAGTAAACATCCCTCGAATATTGGAAATAGTTATATAAGATTTAATGTAATTAGTCCTAGTAATTATATGATTGAGCACTAGAGAGGGTTAACTGGAGTAGACGTCCCTTGAATATTAAAAAGGATTACATAAGATTTAATATCAGTAATCCCAACAATTATCTAATTGTAAATATATCAGTATTAATCTCATATAATCTAATATTAATCTTATGTAATTCAAAAAAAAAAAAAAGCCTACCTGACCCACCTTTCATGTTACGAACAAAACTTTGAAAAACCTTACATATAAATGAGTTGAACTATTAGCACTCCTCTAAAATCTTTTTAAAATCCCTTTTTCAATTACATGATATTAATACCCTTTTTGTAAATAAACCCCTTTTTCAAGCCTTCACTCTCTGCAAAACCCGCAGTTATTAACTTCAAAAAAAAAATTAATATAAAAAAAGAAAGAAAAAAATGAATTATTAATGTTTTAAGTTTGTGCAAATCAATTGATTTTGGGTGGCAAGGAAAAGATAACTTATATTAAATGTTTTATTATCAAGTTGTAGCAAATGATTCAACTTAGGCATAGATTTTAAGTTCGTTAATTATATGAGGATTTAATCATTTGGAGGAAGACATTCCAAGTATTACAAAGTATTATTTTTGAGTTTTGGTACTCCATATAGATTATAGATTAAAGAGATAAAAAATAATAAATGGAATTAATTTTATTTAAAATTATCCTAAAATAAAATTTTATTAGGATAAGGATTTTAAGAGGACTTTAGAGTTTGGAGGGGTGCTAATAGTCCCACTTTATACAATATATATTCTCATATTCTTAATGCGGCCATGTTCAAATGTTGAATTCTGAGGCTTCGACTATTCGACATGGTAATGACTCAAATGTTGATACATGGTCAATAAATGTGCCACTGATGATAGTATAACACTATTGTTATTTGTTATTATTGACACATGGTCAATAATGTTTTCCACTTTATCAAAACTATATAAAAAAAAATTTCTATTTACAGTTATTTATCTTAAGTTTATAAAGTAAATAAGTTTTTTATTTTTTATTAACATTATTATAGTATTTAACATAATATTAATAAAATAATTTTTTTATTCTTGAATGTACAAAGGCTATTTATTTAATCTTAACCAAATGATTTTTTTTTTAATAGCTCTTGGGTCCAATATTGGCCTCAAATTTTAGCTATATAAAATCATTAAACCTACTAATTTAAAGATAAAAAATTACCATAATAAGCATGGTAACTAATTTATAGTTGATTTACAATATAAATCAATAACCTTACTCATATAATTCATCCTAAATAATAGATGGTGGACAACAATAAAAAGTCTTCAGCAACAATAAATGACTAACAGAAATAATTATAGTTATCCAAAATACATTCAGAATAATCATAAAACTGGTTATAAAAAATTTTGAATATCATTATTTGTTCCCATCAATCAAGAATAATAATATAAGGTGTACTTGGCATGTAGTATTGCATAGAATTATTTTGTGGACTGTTAGTTAAAATATGCCCATGTTTGGAGATGAAATGATTGCATTGAGCAGCATTGAAATGTAGCTTTTGCCGCATTATTAACACAAAAGTCATTAGCTTGCATTCTTTTTTAACTTCATAATAATAAGTAATGAATGAATGTAACTTTTTAATTTAATATAATATTATATAAGATTAATTTTTATGTTTTTATTTTTGCATTATAATTTATTAAATGTTAGTTTAAAATAAATAGTTATATAAATAATATTAATGCATAAACTACATAACTCTTACTTGAATAATTTAGCACAATTCATTTTAGTAGTGAATATATTATAACAGTTGTATCACTTTATTATTTTGTGTTATCTTGTTGTATGTATAAACTTTTATTATATTATCCTAAGACGAGTTTTGAACTGATCTTGTAGGTTTTAATTATTTATTTATGTTTTTATATTATTTAGAAATTATTTAATTAAATTATTTTCTTCGATCTTTATTTCACATGTTATATATTTAGAAAATACTAAAAAAAAAATGTTATGCTTCCAAAAATTTAAGGCTATAAACTTCATTCTTTATGAAGAATTATTATATTTTAAAACATTTACACTAAAAAAATTATTAAATTTCTAAAATTTAAAACTTCTATATTTACTATTTTTCTATGTTCTAATAAATATTATTTTGAAAATATGTAAATTAAATTAATTACAAAAAAATTAATACAGTACAATGCAACACCAAATATAATATAATTAAAAATTAATACAGTACAGTATAACACCAAACATTATACAGCATTGTTATAATGCAGTGATAATGCAATACAACATAATACAATACACCAACATTAAATATAATTCAATACAACATAATATAATAAAATGTGCCAAACACACCCTAAAACTAGTTTTAAGTTTGAAAGAGTTTCGTTATACTATAACTATGTAAGGCGCTCATATGTCTAATTCATTCACAATATAACACTATTGTTATTAACAATATGGGAAAGCTTTAGTAATTTTTACTTTGAAATCAATTTATATTAAAGAAAGACTATGGATATGAACATTTGAGGCATCTTACAAATGCTGAATATTTAAAAGTGGACTGTAATAAATAGTGTGCGAATTGTGTTATGAAGTTATGTTAACTGGAATATTAAAAAAGGAACATGAGCACTTGTTAACTAATTTATTTTTTTTAATTTTGAATTGCTGGTGAAATATGAATTTGAGGGACCGTAAAGAATTTATTTGCAGAGGGATAAAATTTTATTTGTTTCCTCATTGTGTGTTGTATATTAATTTCGTTGCTATATTTTCTTACTCATTTTTGTTTTCTCCATCTTTGTTAGTCGATTTTTTTTTTTAACAATAAGCATATAACAATACTTTGAAAGATTGGAGGAAATTAAAGATATATTCGAACTTAAGTCACACGACATGCTGAATATTGTCTAGCATATAGCATAAGCATTCAGGGTGCGTTTCCGAATGCTTTGAACCCAATTGAATCTACAGAAAGCTTTTTTTTAGTAAAAGAATTTCTACAAACACTTGAATTGCTTATTGAAAAGCACACATGAACTGGACTGCTCTTAGCAAGTACTTTTAAGCGCTTTTCCAAACAACAGAAAAGTATTTTCTTAAAGATATTGTTAGCTACCTTTGAATCTCAAAAACCACCTCTGCTTCAACCGCAGGCAATAAAACAGACCAAAACAATTTTACTCATTTCAAAAGCACTTTTGGAATTAATTCTTCTGGGATTTTCGAAGCCCGTATAGAAATAGAACATTCAGCAATGTGCTTTACAAACACTGTCATTTTTTGTTGTTTATTTTATTTTCTATCAATTTCTCGGCTCCCAAACAGAGGTCGAGAGTTGAGGCACCATACATTTACAATAAAATGAATAACAAAATGATTGAAAAAGGTATGGTTACTATCACTATTATCACATTTAATTAAATTTTTCACTATTATAATAACCTTTTATTAATTTTCATACCTGCAAGACACTATGTTATGAATAGTAAAATACACGAGTCATTATCGAGTTTTACTACTAATATAAACCGTTAGAAAGAGTATCGTTCACATATAACTATGTAATGCATTCATATTGTTTAATATATTACACTATTGTTATTAATAATATAGGAAAATTTATTAATTTGTACTTTGAAATCCATTTATATTATAAAAACACCATGAACATGAATATGAATATTTGAGGCATCTTACAAAATTATTACCAAATATCTATAAGTGAACCGTGATAAATAGGGTGCGAATTGTGTTATGAAGCAATGTTAATTTAAATATTAGAAAAGGGACATGAGCACCTGTTAAATTAATTTAAAAAAAATTAATTTTGAATTGTGGGTGAAAAATATTAAGTGAGGGTCTAGGGCGGAGCCAAAATAGGAATTTTGTGGGGGCAAACTGTCAATGAAGTGAAGTTTGAATGCCAAATTCTGAAAACCACTTCATAAAGGGGTAAACGTAAAACATTTAACTTTACTGAGGGGGTAAATGTAAAACAAAAACGCCAGAGACGGTTAAATTTGCATCCAAAAAGTTAAAACGTCGTGCTCTCCGAAGCCTGTTAACAGCACTCACATCACTTTCCCTCCTATTTTCGGATTCATCGAACTTCAAAGGTTCGTTTTGCGCATATCTTTCTTTATTTGTCTTAATTTTTTAATTAATTACTTATGAAAAGGTGAAAATTATGTGTTATCATTTAATTTATTTTTATTTTTTTGGGCTTTAAAGAAAACTGTCTTTTTTTATTCGATAACGGAAACAATCAATTTAACTTCTTGTTTATGATCTCAAAATTGTAATCTTTTTCTTATAGACTGTTCTCTTGTTTCCAGTTGACTCTAGGGCTTTTTTAAATTTTGTCGTTTAATTCCTTAAACCCCAGTTATTTTAAAGTCTGTGTGGTTTGGGATAATAAATTTGTAATTTAGGGTTTTTAATTGGCTTAATTGATGAGTTATATATTGAGGCTGAATTTGATGGGCTTGAAATGTTAAAATTTTTCTATGGGAATTTTTTTTACATAAGTATACTGAAAATTGGGTTCTTGAATTGAGTTAAGCTGATATGAGGGCATAAGGAGTTCCTTTTCTTGAATAATTATTTATGTTCCTTGTAGTGGACAAGGATAGACTAATTCTTGGAATTTAGAACATGAAGAGAAAGCGAGGGCACAAGAAAGGAAAATCAAAAGGGCCCGCCAAGGCAGTTAAGAACGAGGCAATACCAGTTGTTAGTTTAACTAACACTGAGGACGATGATAATAATATGGATGAGTATGGAAATGATGAATATGAGTCAACAATGGAGGTTGACACACCTTCTTCGACTGGGACTGATCAGCCGTTGAATGTTGCGAGCATAAATCCTGATGGGTCACTTGATAAGGCTTTGGGAAAACCAGTGGGGCGTATGAAAGTGAAGTTGAAGACTCCAAAATTGGTGGAGTCGTCCCATAGTGATACTGATAAGAGTAGTTCGCAACTGGGTTTTGAGAGACAAGGTGGGAGTAGTGAGAGAATTGAGGATAGTGCCATGTCATTGGCTGAAATGAGATTGGGTGTTTTGGGGAATGCCTCAAAGAAAGCTGGGAGCATCAAGATTAAATCGTCGAGGGGCTTGGGTAGTTCAAGTGTTAGTAAAACCAGTGATACTGTGGCAGCACAAAGTGAGACTTCTCATCAAAAACAACTGAAGACACCTCGCATGGATCATCAATATAACAAGGAAGAGCTAGATGCTGCCTTGACGGTATGTTGGGAATTTTGTGTGTAGATACATATACATTTCTGTTGAAGTTGTTCGATGGAGCTGTTCTATGAGTTTTTTGAAAATCAGCTGCCGATTTCTGAATAAAACATAATTAATGCATTTTTAATAGTTGCTTTCTTTGTTTATTCTCTTACAGGTGATTAAGAAGGTAATGAAAATGGATGCAGCTGAGCCCTTTAATGTCCCTGTGAATCCTGAAGCTTTGGGAATACCAGTAAGTGTAAAATTCTAAGTGCAATGCTTCTGGATACTATTGTTTTCCTTTATCTATAAATTGTGAATTTCGTATCAGGAGCTCTGTTGAGAGAGTTGTAAAGAAGATTGAAGCTCTTGTACTTTCCCTGATTTTAGGTGTCATTCATCTTTAAGGTTTAATTGGACAAGTAAATTGCATTATCTCTGAGAGTCAATTTGTTGTTTTAGAAGTTCTTTCTTCATTACAAGCCTCATATATTCCTTGGTGCATGAAATTATAATATATACCGGTTTGGAAAAATTTTAATTCATTTAATCATAGTGCACACACAATATTGGTTATTCTGTTTTAAGTGCTCCAATGCTAGTCAAGCCTTCGGAGTTGTTTCTTTTTATTTCATTTCTTCTCCTTTCATTTTTTTCTGCTTTTGAGGGGCTGGGAGCATTGTGCATACTTTGATGTCCTTTAATTTCTCCATTATGTCACAACATGTACTAAATACGATTTTTCTTTCTTTAACTTGGATGGGCTTCCTATTTGGCACCAGGATTATTTTGATGTTATAGATACCCCTATGGATTTTGGAACAATATGCAGCAATCTTGAAAATGGTGGTAAATATATGAATTCAGAAGATGTCTACAAGGATGTAGAGTACATCTGGGAGAACTGTAACAAGTATAACAGCAAAGGTGACTATATCTTAGATCTTATGAAGCGTGTGAAGAAAAATTTTATGAAGCTTTGGATGGCAGCTGGGTTATACACTGAGCAATCAAGTGGGAGTGCAGGTGAGCGTTTCATATTTATAGTTCTCTGAACTGGAAGTCACTAGCAAAGAGACATGCTTTATCTGTACCAACATGAAAGGAGAGATGTTAATAACATCATTTGGCAATTGGCGTAAAAGCTTCCCTTAATTCTTTTCTGTATTATTAGCCAGGATAAAGAAGCATGTTGTCTTAAATTGGCAGAAAACATGGAAAGTCATTTTTCTTTTGGTTTCTTGTTTTTCCTTTTCTTGGGAACTTCTCATGTTCGTAAGAATATGCTTGATTACATCTTTTAAAATAGTGCCAGGCATTTGAGAATGCAGGCTAGAATTAGTAACATCATGTATTTTGGTTGACTAGTTCTTTGAGTATATCATAAGTTTCAAAGGTCTAAGAAGATGCCTGATGGATGTAGGGAAAACATTATGATATTCAAGCTTCTCCAAATCTTATGATATTAAGTTCAAGAATCAAGAATCTAATTTAATTTTTAAAGAGCTCGATGCCGGAAGAATAATTCTCTTTGACGTCTATTTTAAAGGTTGATGTTCAACCTTACATCTGTGTGCATTGTAAATGACTTAGGTGACTAGAGAGTTGATGAGATAGTATTGTATGACTGAATACCAAGTGCTTGGTGAGGAGGCAATGTTTCTATCACTAGGCATGCCCTAACAGCTGCTGTAAATTATGTGTTTATGTATGATTTGCTTATATTTGGTTTAGGTGATAGGCTTTTTATTCTACCTTATCATTATTCATTTCCTTTGTGTTAGGTCTTGAAGGCATTCAAGATGCTGCTCACTCCAGTCAGGGGAAAGCACAAGTGAAAGGTGGTCAACCGAAGCAAAAGTCAGGAAAGCGTCATGGGTGCGTTAGGCTGAAACCTCATGCTTTTTGTTAGACTTCTCTTATTGTTGTTATTATTCAAATATAGAAAATTATTTTATTTATTTCAAATTTCAGAGTGTCTTTCTGCATATGGATTAGAGGCTATATTTCCAGCCAGAAAAGTTAGGAGATAAATAGAATGAATTCACTTTTATTGTTTCTCTAGACCTACCTTAGACAACAACTGTGGGAAATTTTTCCCATGTAGAATTCTTCATTCACTTCTCTACTTTTGCTTTCTGCACATTGGATTTTACTATGAAGAAAAATAAGGAACTAAATTTCATTTTATTTGTTTAAGCTCTGGTTTTTAATTTAACTTTGATGATCCGCAACTTTATAGACAATACGTTTTTGGGAGTTCATGGTGGGTTTCAAAACCATAGTACAGCACTATGTTTTTCCTCCCTAAGAGTTCAACTGAAAAGTCTTCATATTCTTCTATTCTTTTCCCTCATCTGTCTAATTTTTGCCATTTGCAGAAGGCGTCATAAACATGATTGTTTATGTGCAATTTGTGTTCTAAAGCGCCGTAAAAGGGAGCGTGAGGAGAATGCTCGAATTGCTCAAGGGCAGACTGATGTTGTTGAGGCTCAAGAACCAAACCAAGAGGTACATTAATTTTTTTGATTGATGGTTACACTCAGTCTTGTATTGATATAAAATAGTTGATTTTCACTTTATATTCTTGCGAGTCTTATAGTAATTTTGATATTTGAGATTTGGTTGTTACTGTCGCTATCAATAATTCTGTCTCGCTCCTCTCTCTTCTATTTTTCTATTCTTTATTTCTTTTCGGGTACTGAAAGTAACGTTGGAGTTTCAATGGTCAGGAGAAGAGGCAGACCATCTAATTGTTGTACTTTTAGAGTCTATTGGATATTAGATCTCTAAAATGTATTTATATGTGTATTTTAATATAACTAAATAATAATAATAATAATAATAATTAAAAAAAAAATCTAGAAGTTGATCGCCATTTGGAAATAAACGTCGCTTTTGTTTCACCTTTTCTGTTTGATTGTGCGATAATATTTAGTAGTAAGAACCTCCAAAGATGATATGCAAGTAACCCTCCTTTTTGTTCATTTTCACACAGTATGTACTGTGGCAGTTTAAAGGTCTGTGGTGTTGCGCACCAAAGTTATACGAGTGTTTCAGATCTGTCTTGAATTGCAGAGAACAGGGATTGAGATGGTAAAATGAGAATTAATTGTACAGTTGTTAAAATGTTTACATTCCTTTGTTAAAATTGTAATTTTGTATTTGTACTTGTGGCAACAAGAGGATATGCTTACTAATTTCAAACTAAAAGATGTGGGCTGTCCAATTCTTGGCAAAATGCTACATAACAAAAGCTTCCTAGAAAGCGTTGGTCATGTGTAAATGTATTTGAGAGTTCAATATTGTCAAAGACATATGGTTTTTGCTTTTATGCTTCTTTCACTCTTGTACAAAATATGACCTCTCTATTATGTTCTGATTATGGATTCTTCTTCTTTATTTCTATTGAAGGAATCTTCTCTTGGAGAAAGTCCTCGCGATGATGATTCATCATCAGATATGGGTGAATCACAAAACCTTGATGCAGACGCTGAGGTGGAAGGGAAAAGAGAGGAGGTTAAAGGGGAGAGTGCAAAGCAAGAGTACAGCCATATGGAGGTTAAGCATGAGGAAGAGCAGGAGGAGGAAGAAGATGATGAGGAGGATGAGGAAGAGGATGAAGGAGGAGATGAAGAGAATGAGGTAGATATGCAAAAGAAAGGTGAGGGTGAAGGCCTAGCGCAGTCAAAGATAGGTGAAAGATTAGGGGAGGAGTCCATGAGACAATCTGAACCAGGAAAACCAGAGAATTCTGGTGGAATTCAAACTCATTCTGACGAAAACGATGAGGAAGCTGTAGCTGTTCAGAAGCAAGCACACAAGGTATGTATATTTATTTATGGCATACACCTACGACAGTTAATATATAGTTATTTATGGCATACACCTACGACAGTTTATCTTAATAATATTAGGACTTGCTGTCAATCCTTAACATTTGATTATGCATAAATGCCCTCCTGGTCTTTGGGTGAAGATCAGTTTGCCACTTGAAAATGCAACAATTTAAGTGAATATGACATCAAGCTTTGTCTGATCTTGTCTGCTATCTTGATTCAATGGTTTGATGTGGATACAGAATTTGCAAGAATGGGCAGAAAAGGCTAAATTGTACAGCAACTTCAATTCTGAAAATCCAATGCTTCTGAGATTATGCGGAACTCTCTTCCCCAATGATCATACATCTGTCTGGAGTGGACCTCGTTCTCTAGTTCAGCGTCCAGTTTCCGCTCATACTAATTCCCTTCATGCAGCTATCAAGAGTTTCATGCAGTAAGCTTTCAGCTACTTTGGCTAGTGGATCAAATGTAACTCAAAATTATGCCAACTCATATTACACAAGTTGATAGTAATTTCTTTCTGCTCTTATGACACACGGGTTCAGGCAGTTTTGTATCTAAGTTATCGGAAGCAATAGGGAAGCACTTTATTTTGAGAAGTGTTTTAATATAGTGAAGAAGCACTTGTAATATGTGGAATGAGCCTTTTTTTCCTCTTTCAAAAAATATGACCTAGTAATTTACGACGTGCTTTTATTAGTCATTAGATGCATTCTTCAACTTTTAATGTGTTCGTAAATTACAATCAATGAAGCGGGTTCAACAAGAAACTATACATATTTTAATTAAAGGTGAGCCCTTTATCCGAACCAAACTGTTTCTTCTATTTCAGAAAATTCTGAATCAAATGGATGTATAGTTCGGGTCTTAAAAAATGGGCAAAGGAATAAAATAAAATAAAGAAATCAACAATAATGATCAGAGCTGCTACAAAATAATTGAATTTAAAAAAAAAAAGTAGTATGAGAATTTTAACCCTACTAATGAATTTAAAAAAAAAAAAGCATGAGAACTTTAATCCTACTAATGGGTGTCCCATAACTCAGTTTTTGGGTTGTGTTACATATTTCAATCTCAAATGGTTGGCATGTATAATAATTTGTTAAGTGGTAAATAATTTTTATGAATTTTTTTTTATAAGTTTTGAGATATAGTTTTTTTTTAATTTGTGTGTCTCAAATTTGTACAAAAATTAAGAGAAAAATTAAAATAAATCTTTTTTTGATATAAAATTAAAATAAATATAAAAATATAAAAACCTCCGAATTTGCAACGTTAAAATCCTTAAACCCTAAACCCTTGGAAAAGCAACCTAAAACGCTACGAGCTTTCTCTCGCTTTAAAAAGAGCTAAAGCAAATCGATTAGTCGAAATTTACTCAATGGCCATCGCCGGTATTCTCCGCTCCTTACGACGCCGAGATGTCGCCTCCGCCCATCTCTCTGCCTACAAATGCGTACGTCTGCTTTTTCTTTATTTATTTATTAATTAATCTGTTTTAAACTTGCCCGTGTTTTGCAATTTGTGTTTTTTTAAACTTGCCCGTGTTTTGCAATTTGTGTTTTTTTAAACTTGCCCGTGTTTTGCAATTTGTGTTTTTTTAAACTTGCCCATGTTTTGCAATTTGTGTTTTGTTTTGTTTTTTCCATTTAAATTTGGTGTCTTTTATTTATTTAGCTCCCAAATTTATTTATTTTTTCAAAAAGTTTTAAATTTTAGCTTCTGGTAATAATCTAACCAGGTTTTACTAAAGTCTATAGTAAATGATGCTCATTTTCTGAAATTTGATGTTGGTTTCTGTGTTTGATTCTGAAAAAAAGAAAAGGGTATGAAATTTGGTGAGGGGTTTTTACAAAATTTGTTTAGATTGATGATTGATGACACTTACAAATCTATAGTGTTTGGTTAGTGTGTATATTTCTTCAAGTAATTGATTAATGTTAGCTGCAAGGATTGCTTTCTGATAGTTAAAAGCTTCAGATTGAGCAGATTATGTACAGAAATGCTTGTTCTTATAGATTGGAATACTTTTGCAGTTGACGGGCAATGTCAAGCCCTCCTGGGCTCCTTCAAATAGGGCGAGTTTGGCAAGACCTTTCAGGTATTGTGTATCTGGCTGGTCGCCTTTTATTATGTTAAGCACCTGGGTTATGACTATTGTTTGTTTGGAACTCATGTGTATACTCTTTATTTCAGTGCAAGACCTGCAGGGAATGATGTTATTGGGGTTGATTTGGGAACCACCAATTCATGTGTTGCCATCATGGAAGGAAAGGTAGGACTGTTCTGAATATTTTACCAACTGTTAATCTAAAGTTTTTGGTGTATAAAGATCATTTCTGATGTATTTTGAAGTTCTGTGTAGAATCCTAAAGTTATTGAGAATTCTGAAGGCACGAGGACCACGCCGTCAGTGGTGGCTTTCAATCAGAAAGGTGAGTTGCTTGTGGGTACACCAGCAAAGCGTCAGGCTGTGACTAACCCAGCTAATACACTTTTTGGAACTAAGCGTCTGATTGGTAGGCGATTCAATGATCCCCAAACTCAAAAAGAAATGAAAATGGTTCCATTCAAGATAGTAAATGCTCCAAATGGAGATGCTTGGGTCGAGGCCAATGGGCAGCAGTACTCCCCAAGCCAGATGGGAGCATTTGTTCTAACCAAGATGAAAGAAACCGCAGAGTCTTATCTTGGAAAGTCTGTTTCTAAAGCAGTGATCACTGTACCAGCTTATTTTAATGATGCTCAGAGGCAAGCAACGAAGGATGCTGGTAGAATTGCCGGTCTCGATGTTCAAAGAATTATTAATGAGCCTACTGCTGCTGCACTTTCCTATGGCATGAACAACAAGGAGGGTCTCATTGCAGTTTTTGATCTTGGTGGTGGAACGTTTGATGTTTCAATATTGGAGATCTCTAATGGTGTCTTCGAGGTACAAGTTTTTGTAATTTGAAAAACTATGTTCGTTTATTCATTGATTATGTTTCATTGCTTATAATTGTCTGCTTCAGGTGAAAGCAACAAATGGTGATACATTCTTGGGAGGAGAGGATTTTGATAATGCATTGTTGGAGTTCCTGGTGAGTGAGTTCAAGAGGACTGAGAGAATTGATCTTTCTCAAGACAAGCTTGCCTTGCAGAGGCTTCGTGAGTCAGCTGAGAAAGCGAAAATAGAACTTTCATCAACATCCCAGACTGAAATTAATCTTCCATTTATCACAGCTGATGCATCAGGGGCAAAACATTTGAATATCACACTGACCAGATCTAAATTTGAAACTTTGGTGAATCACTTGATTGAGAGAACCAAAGCTCCTTGCAAGAACTGTTTAAAGGATGCAAATATCACTATCAAGGATGTTGATGAGGTTCTTCTTGTTGGAGGTATGACCCGTGTACCTAAGGTACAAGAAATCGTTACAGAGATCTTCGGAAAGAGCCCCAGCAAAGGAGTGAATCCTGATGAGGCAGTTGCCCTTGGGGCTGCAATTCAAGGCGGAATCCTTCGTGGAGATGTCAAAGAGTTGCTTCTTCTGGATGTTACTCCATTATCACTTGGTATTGAGACACTTGGTGGTATTTTCACCAGGCTGATCAACCGAAACACAACAATCCCAACAAAGAAGAGTCAGGTGAGTGATTGTTCAGGGCATTGCAACATTGCATATGAATCTTTACAATATGTTTATTGAAAATATGTAGTGCTTCAATATTTTATTTTGACAAAATAGTACAATGGGTATGCATTTGAGTACCGTTAGCCACTTGTCATTATCCTACGGTGATAATTTGCTCGAGAGGTTTGGGTTTGCATTTGCTCTAGTTTTGAGGTTTCATCCATGTGTAAGTTGCAACTTAATGTTTTATATCCAACTCTATAGTGTTTCAATATGTTCATTTTGACTGATGATGCTTCTCATCACAGGTGTTCTCAACAGCAGCTGACAACCAGACTCAGGTTGGCATCAAGGTACTTCAAGGTGAGCGTGAAATGGCAGCCGACAACAAGGCGTTAGGAGAGTTTGAACTTATGGGCGTTCCACCAGCTCCTAGAGGCATACCTCAGATTGAGGTCACATTCGACATTGATGCTAATGGTATTGTCACTGTTTCTGCCAAGGACAAGGCCACTGGCAAGGAACAGCAGATCACCATCCGCTCGTCTGGAGGACTGTCAGAATCTGAAATCGAAAAGATGGTTAAAGAAGCTGAGTTACACTCTCAAAGAGATCAAGAAAGAAAAGCTCTGATCGACATCAGAAACAATGCAGACACCACCATCTACAGCATCGAAAAGAGCTTGGGTGAATATAGGGAGAAAATTCCTGGTGAAGTTGCTAAAGAGATCGAGGATGCTGTGTCAGATTTGAGGAAAGCAATGGCCGGTGAGGACATAGATGGAATCAAGGCCAAGCTTGATGCTGCAAATAAAGCTGTCTCGAAGATTGGCCAACACATGGCTGGTGGTTCCAGTGATAATTCTGCTTCTGGAGGTTCGCAGGGTGGCGACCAAGCATCAGAGGCTGAGTATGAGGAGGTAAAGAAGTGAGTTTAGCTATTTAGACAGCAAACTTCATGATCCAGCGAAGACTGCTAATGAGGAATTTACTAACCAATGCGTCTATAAATTTTGATGCCATTCCCTATTATTTGGGATGTCATTCCTTATTATTTGGGATAATCTCCCACATTAATAAAGAAAACAGAATAAAATAGCAGAGTAGTGTTTTATTAGACTTCATCTTCTCTGTAGTTGAATCTCACTATTTTTGAATGACTCCTATTTAACTAAGTTCCTGATTGTCAGTTAGAGAGGAAACGATCCAACAGCTCACTTTTTTCCCGTGTTTTCCAAGGAACAAGTTGATTTTAACTTGTGAATTTAATCAATCTTTAGATTTGACTTAATCCCTTTTCATTTTGATTACTGTTTGAATCATCATTCGTTTACATTGAACAAACTAGAACATAACACTCAGGCTTCTCTTTTATTAATATTAGAATCACACTGACAGATGAGAGTTACACAGATTGTTCATTTGCTTCCTCCTCCTCCTTAGCCCGCAATTTTGCCTTTGCTTCCGCCAATCTTTTCTCATCTTCTTCAAGAAGCTTCATCTCCTCCTTGATAGCCTCTTCCAATTCAGCACCAGTGCGGTTGTCGGTGATTTTTGCAAAAATCTCCTCCGCAAGCTTGAGGTCCGCTTCGCCAGCTATCTTAACGCCAGATTGAGGTTCTGTTGCTGCTGTTTCCTCAGGTGCATTGTCCATGATGATAGCTACAACCAGAAGCACACTGCATAATACAACAAAACCTAACTCACATTTCTAACATATAAATAAGCAGGCAAGCATAACATAATAAACTAAAAGAACAAAACAAATATTAATTAAGTAAATTAAAATAAACGTAACGAAGAATACAAAAGAAAACTTGACTAACAACTGAAGAAGAGATGCAGATGACTGGATCCTTGGTGGTTGCTATGAGAGATTGTAAAAAATAAGGCGATTGTTTCTCACTCTTTTATACTACATTTTCAAGCTACATCTCATGATCTTTCAATTTCATCACACAAAATTCATTCATTAACTACTACACGGTAAAAAAATTTCATTAGCTGCAACGTTATTTTATTTATTTAGTTATTTTCATTTTTCAAGTTACAATGGCATTTGGATGGCTATGCCCTTGGAGGTGGATTCTTTTTCTTTATTCATTATGTATAAACACGTGTGTATAAACTTAGTACACGTATTAAACATGGTGGTCTATACAACAACAGTATGGCTTGATCGCTATCAACCTAATCAAATACTATAACCATGTACATTCATGAGGTAATGATACGTCAATTCTACCGCATCAATTTAAAATTTGAATATAATCTCAATATACGTATTATTATTATTATTATTATTATTAGTGCCGATAGTTTAATAGTTACAATGATTCCTAACATGCTTTGACAGATTCAAAAACTGAAAATAAGCAAAACAAATCTCCATATTTGACTCATTCAAAAAACAAAAAAACAAAAAATCTCCATATTTCACTTTTCTTTTTCTTTTTTTTTTTAAGCAAAAGCAGAAACCAAAAACCACACCAATTTAATTACACGCAAAGGATGTACATAATTGGCATATAAAAAGTTATACTTGAAATAATTTAAAATAAATAAGATAAAGTATGATGTCAAAATTCTGTAAAGAAATTTCTTTAACTGAATGTACATAATTGGCACATACAAGATAACAAATTTAATAAATACCCAGATAAATTAACCATAAAATATGATGTTAAATAAGTAAAATAGGACGAGATGAGGATTAAGAATAAATAAGTGAATGAGAAGAAAACTGTTATAAAGATTTTTATTTAAAAGTTTGAGTAGTGATAGAGTTCCAAATAGCTTTGGTAAATATTAATTTTTGTTAGCAACGACTCAATTTTTATTTTTAAATCCAAGAGTTTATGGTTTTTTTTTTAAGAATTTAAACAAAATGATAATAGAAAGAATTTTAAAAAAAATAGTTTTTTTTAATCTAAAATTGAAATTAAATAGTAAATAAAGGGCCGTGTTTGATATCTAGTAGATGAGATTTTTTATGATCCACCGTGTTCATGGTAACTTTTGGGAATCACTTTAAAATATATTTTAAAAATTATTTGACAAAAAGGTTTTGAAAATGAAAATAAATCGCAGAGACAACATCAATAATAAAAAAACTTGTGACTGTAGCGTTAATGATTTTTTTTAATAAAATAGTTTTAATCATCTTTCAAAATAAATTTATTTCAGAATATTTTTTAAACACATCAAGAGTATAAAGTAGATTCCTTCATAAATTTTAATGGATACTATAGCTCCCAGAATCATGTCGAAGACAATATGATGCAAATATCAAAGGCAAATTTGCAAGCAAAACTCTATTATATTCTGAGAGAGATCCATTCTTTAGATACAAAAACAAAGCATAACTATCTCAAACTACATGGATAAGAAGCTCCCTAAATCCTAAAAGTCATTGCCCTACGGGAAAGGTCGAATAGTTTTCAATTAGTAATATTTGCTAGATACTCGAATTCAAATCTTAAAGGAGATAGTTAAAAATTGATGTGAGCCTGACCCACCTCCCTAGTCCCTAACTTTTAAAAAAATAAACAAATAAATTCCTAAAAGTCATCACAAGCAGCATACATAAGATGCTTTTACTAAATTAACATACCCTTTCGCAACACTAACAAAAAGCTGGTATATACTAGATTCAACTAAAGAGGTTAGCACCATCTTCCCCCAGATAGAGTGTCCTGTTACTGCAGACGTCTCTTCCTGCTCACTGGATCCGGAGCTGTTTCTAAAGATTCCACGGCATCTGTTTGATCATCTTCCGGCAGATCATATTTCACAAAGTCAAGGTAGAGTCCGCATGCAGGAGCCATAGGACTTGCAGCAGTCACTGTCTTTGCTTTTAGGATTCTTTCAACTGAAATTAATCATTTCGAATAAGACGCAAAAAGATTAGCTTGCAATGAATCTACGAACATAGATATGCAGGATAAATAAGGAGGTGGCCTCACCACCAGAAACAGTCAATTCTCCAGTGCCCACAGCTTTTAGAACCCCGACAATTAGTCTCACCTGCGCAACATTGACAAGAAATGAAAATGATCACTTTTTTAGTATCTTTTTCCTTTTCACTAATGTTTTTGGTATCCCCTGTAAGTCGGTACCGAGATCAGATCAACAAAAATCAAAAAGCACATATTCTGACCACAAGTATGGTAGCAAAGTTAAAACAGGCAAGTTAAGATCAGAGATGGAAAGGCATAATTCTAACCTGGTGGTAAAGAAAAGAACGCGCACGGGCTATAACCTCGTAGGAGCGATGTTTTTTCCTTATGCCAAATACATTACTTCCACCATTAGGCATCCCTAATTTACTGCTATTGTCAATTGAACTAAGCACAGGCGAATCTTGATTAATCGATGGGAAAAGTGCAGTGGATACCACCTCAGAAACATGCAGCTCATCTAAAGTTCTAATTGGGGAGTTGGCCTGTAGGTAATCGAGAAATGGCTTTAATTTCATATTCATGCCAATTCTAAGCACCAGCAAAGCTACATGTTAACAATAAAATTCAGACATACAAACATCCAAGTAAAAAAGTATAATAGTTTGGTTGATGCATCACAAATTATCATTACTATAATTGTTTCCTTTTACACTCCCAAAACAGAAAGAATTCTATACAGGTTTAATTGTTCATCGAAGTTTTAGTTTAACTTTAGGAGCTTGGTAGCAATTTGGTGATTTTCAGGTCTGCTTGTATGGGCTTATCAGCTGCCTTTGTGGTCAGAAAAAGACCCAACCAGAGGCAAAAACAGTTAAAATCAATGCCAAAGCATTGGAGGATGAGAAACAACCTGGCAACCTGATGCCCTGAAGGAACTAAAATCATGACGTCCAACAAGAACTTTGCATGCTTCCTGCATCAGGAGTTTCACTGAATAAATATGTGTGCAAAGCTAACCATAGAACAAAATGATGACCAATAACTAAACAAAATAGTCAGAAAACCTGCATAGCACGAAGATCTAACTCCTCAGTTACATGCCAAGCCCTATCTTTCTCAAAAACAGACAAAGGCTCTGGGCCAGACAGTATGCGATAAAAGTACCTAAAAACATAGATTAGAAGTAAGGGAGACCTTTTCAACAACATATTTCAACATTTAATTTGGAGTTCGGCAGCAACCGAAAAGGAATTAAAGAAACGAGGGTGGCAATGATAATCTTTCCATGCAGTGCATCATCCTACTTAACTTGGTACATGAACCTATAAATATATAACACAATGAGGATGCAATTTCTAACTAGCATGTCTTAGATCATGATACCTACGTTCGTTCTTGAGCTCTAAATCTTGCATGGAAGTCAGATGGAACACATCGAACATCGGTAACCATGATATCTCCTTCAGACTTCTAACCAAAAACAAAATATTTGTCAGAATCTGCAGAAGAGAGGTGGAGACATCTTAGCTGGATATAATTTGGCCAAATTTAAATTTCAAATTAAGACAGAGTTCTAGCAAGAAATCTGAAAAATGTTAGATATCAATGATGATAACAGATTAAAATTTTTAAGCATTCAGCGGTTCGCAAAAGAGAGAATAGAGAGGAGCTGCAGTTTTTTATCTTGATTCTGAAGCTTCTAGGATTGTTAGAAGAAGTACCTGTAAAAAATGATTCACAGCTCTCCTAACCACAGCAGAGTCATGAGGTGGTAGCTGCATTCCAGAAAAGATGGAGATATTATTTAAAAGTATGTGTTTAATAGTTATTATCAATCATCAATAGACATAAATGTCAAAAAAAGTGAAATTCCTCCTGGTAAAATGTTTTAACCAGAAATGCCAATAATGAGAGTCCCGATCAAGCTAGCTCTAGATGGAGAGCACCATATGTTAGAACTGTTAAGAAGCAAACTGGCTTACTCTTTCATTAAGACATAGTAAAAGTAACTTGTAGCTCACATACCACTTCCCCAGGCTTCCTTTTGCTTATGCGTTCAACGTCTACGTGGCAAACATTTGAAGCAGCATGTACTCCAGCATCCTACAGAAGTAAGGGAAAAAAATCGTGTCATGCCACAACCTCCAAGAGGGGGCTAGAGAATCAATCTTCTAAGCTCTTGATGAATATAAATGAACATGCATCAAAGAGGGACCAAGAGAGCAAACACGGATAGAAACAGGCAGCTGATACAAATTTAAGCTTTCTTCACCCAGCAAGTTAAGACTTTATTGTTTACGAAATCTCACACAATAACACCTAACTTTAAGAACAATCAAATGACACCAATAAGATGAAAAAGTTGTAATCAACTTAAATAGCTATGTCCCAACAATATAACTTCACTTAAGTAGCGATGTCTCAACAATATAGCTAACTCTGATGTGCACATACATCTCAAAATGCGGTAGAATTTTATGAAAAGTACCAGAACATCTCCACTCTGCACATTCATACATCTCAAAATTTATTGAACAAAACCACACAATTGTATCAGAAGTATTTTTATTTCTTCCGAAAACCAGAAGTTTTCACTGTTGCATTAGATAAAAAAATGGGAACTACTGCTACATCTACAACCTCAAATAATCATGAAAGTTCTGGTATATAACATCTCAAGCAGGTGTCCCCTCGAGGAACTGAACCTACAGCCCCTCAGTTGGAAAAAATTCAACCAACCGGCACCCAATGAGTTGTACTTACATCCTACCCTCAATCAAACAGGATCAAAACCAAATCAGTAACTAATAATCAGCAGAACAATATACTTACAGTTCGACTGGAGAGAGAGATTGAAACTGGCTGCCCAATAAATTTATGGAATGCCTCCTGCACAAATGAAAATATAAAATGAAGTAAATATTATGTTTTTGATAGTTTATTTTCTTTCTTAATGAATCATTCTCGTGTAACATAACAACTCAAGTGCTTTTGTTTATTTCAATTAAACATTATCAAATATGGGACTACAAAAGTGATTCTCAATTCTTGAAATCGTTTTCTTATTATGAATATGAGATTAAGGGTGCATTGGGAGAGCATATAACCCAAACGCTTCCACATAAAGCATTTTTTCAGTAAAAGCATTTCTAAGAAGACTTACTGAAAAAATACATATGAACTGCTCTTATAAGTGCATTTCCAACTAAGAAAAGCGCTTTCACAAACACTCAAATTCATTATAAATCGCATTATATCCCGAAAACCACTTCTACTTATTTCAACCGAACACAACAAAACAGACGCCCAGAAAAGCGATTTTGGTCATTTCGCAAGCGCTTTTGTTACCACAAAAAAAAAAAGGACTTGTGTAAGACTTGTGTAACTAACCCACCAAAGAAAGAGAGCAAAAATACCTCAAGCACACCAGCAACGGTGCGGCAATTGAGCTGCTTCTGGGACCCGGAGAAGCGAGTCCCAATATACTCAACGGCTATCAAGTAACGTTGAATTCGTTTGTTCGTGCTCATGACTTCAGTAACTGTTCTTGTTTCTGGAGCTTCTTCTGGGTACTCTTCTTCTTCCTCAACGCTGTCGTTTTGATGATCTTCTTCCTTTTCTTCTGGGATTTTCGAAGCTTGCTGAGAACATTCAGAAATGTGCTTTGCAAACTCGGTCATTGTTTGCTTGTTATTTGACTTTCTCTCCGTTTCTCAGCTCCCAAAGAGCTGAGTGATGTTATAACGCTGGTGGGTTTAAGAGCGCCACCATTATACAGGCGTTGGGGATTGTACGGATTCAGAATACGCACGGTAAGAGCAATAATTTTGCGACGGGGTGAAGACTAGTTCAATGGACTTTTCTTCGAAAATAAAGTAATGAGAAACAGCCGATCTCTCTAATCTTTTGAATTCTAACCTAAAATCAGTTCATTAATAATTTTGGAGAAGATTCATTCAAAATTTTGACAAAATTATAAATACTATCTTTTGTTGTCAAGGAAAAAATAATAATTAAACGAATTTTTTTTAAAATAATTCAATTAATTAATAATACAACATATCATCATTGACTAAAACTATGAATGAAAAATTAAGAAAATCGAACTATTTTGATTCAAATTCAATTTAATTTATTTTGATTCTTACTTACAGAGAACCAAATCCAACGAATTCAACTCATTTTGTGAAGAAATTAAATCAAACCGTGACCATTACCCCTTTGAGAAAAAGCTAACCAAACATCAATTATTATCTCTTATTTTAAAGAAATTTTCATACATAATTACATTGTGTATTTTAATTATATTACATATTTTTTTGGACATTATCAAATACCCATAAAAATTTCTTAATATTTTTCCACTTAATATTTCAACTGTTCTTATTTTACCATCAAAAACTTAATATCATTAAAAAATTGCCGAAGTCACAAATATTTAGAAAATTTTAAAACGGAATCTTTGTCTTATTTTCCTACTTTTTTAGATTTTTATCATCCCAACACCTTTATTTATTTTTTTTTTTTGGTTTAGGGTAATATCTCTTTGAATAACTCTTATGGGAGAGAAAAGAACTTGGAAAATTTATCCCATGTTAGTCCAATTGCTTACCCGATGACAAGTAGCAAATCTAACGATTTATTTAGGACATAAGTGTAATCAAATAGTTACGTACCCAATGGGAAGCAGCACACGTGTCCTGAGGAGAGAGAAAAACCGTGCCAATACAGGCTGTGGAAGTTCCCCATTGGCTGCTGTTACTTACAGAATCTGTAACAAAGACTTCTCCCTCATTTTGTAATAACATTAATCAAGACAGTTTTACGGAATGTCATACGTTATCTCATTTTAATTCAATTTTTTAGATTTTCAAAGTTGTCCAAGTGAGGCATTCACATAATTTACCAAAAATCTCATGTCAAAATTTATGAAATAAACTACTTAGCCACTTTTACCGTTTCAATCTCAATCTCGAAACAAGCCTAAACATTAATAACAAATAAAATAAAATTCAAATGCAGGTTGCAAATATTTATATAAACTCCAACTAAATAAATTTTTAATTTAAAAAATAAAAAAAAAAACTTGAAAAAAAAATTACACGAACTCCTGAACTTTTAACTCTCACTCAATGTGTTAACTAGCAAAATAAATTAAACCAACCAAAGGCCTCTACAAACCAAATTACCACAAACAAGAAAGGACAGCAAAGAGGGAAAAAAAAAAAATAAGACACACACACACACAACTGGAAGAAGATGCGAGAACAATCCGAAAGAAAAACTAGACCTACTGTATAATTTAGACCTCGAAAAAAAACTAAGGTGCGATGACCTAAGGAATTGCCTTTTCTACTGGATTCTTTACAGCTTCGCTCTTCTTCTGGGTGCATGGCTTGAGGGAGAGATTTTTTGTAAGATTGATGATAGATATTGAGTCCTCATCAAATTCCTTCTCGGCAGATTTTATTTGCTTCTGCAAGAAAAGGGAAAAATGTGATTACAGAATATGACAGAAATATGAAACAAACGCAACAGATATAGTAATGATCGATAAATATGCATGCAAGAAATTGATCAACTTTAAGAAAATGGCCTTAAAAGATTTACGATACTTTAAATAAGATACAAAAGAAATAAAAATTACTTACTGTGAAATCATCATCATTAAACATATCCATTCGTAGAGTGGCCGGCTTACTGCTCTTCTTGCCATGGAAAGACCTCTCTTTATTTTCATAGAAGTTAAAATCATCTAACAAAGATGTTTTTGCTGAGTAACTTTTAAAGATCTTCAGCATTTCTAAGCCTTGCTTTAACCCAATCTGCCACAGAGATAAAATTTTAAAATCATCACCCTAAAACAACATGTGCATGCAATGAAACAGCATGAGGAATTCTACTCGATTTGTTTCGAGGGATCAAAGCTACATTCGATTTCAGTTATGCAGCAGAATAACTTGCATTAATAAAGCATTAAGAGAAGATTTCAGTTGCGCAGCAGAAAAACTTGCAATACATAGAGTTTGTGCTCTGAAAAATAGAATGTAAATACCTCTTGGGTGTCCCTGCTATGAGTTACAGGCTTATTTTCATTATTTTCAAGGGTAATATGCCGCAACAGAGTGTTAGGGACGTCTTTTATGACATGCCACTTAACAGGAAAGAACCCATTCCACTTGTCAAGTTGCCAGAAGTCCATGTCTTTGTTGAAGTCCACCTTACCCATCATCTCAGCTAGGCCGACAAATTGTCCACTTCCATTGACCTGAAATTAATTAAAGAAGTAGATGATTAATAATAAATTAAAAAAACAAAGTAATAAGAAGGTGAACCACATATTATGATGAGAAATTGATCAACAGAGGACCATCTCCTTACATGTTAGCAACAATGAAAAGCAGAAAATAGATATTTAACTTCTGGAATTTGTAGCAATAATAGAACATATAATAATGCAGCACAAACTTAGTTAGTGGAAATATTGAGGCATAATCTGGCTATAAAAAATTTATCGAGCAACGGAGGTCTCTGCCTATTCCAAGCTAATGTCGACCTTCTGTAATTAGGCGAAACATCCAGCGCAGTGTACTGAATTTACTCCAAAATATAATTGCAGCACCTTCTACATGAGGTTTTATAGAAAGTAAGATGTTCGATATGAAATCAAAGTAAACAGTAGCTAATTTATATGAGTTACAGCTAAGAACCATTTACATGACGTCATTCAGTCGGGCTCTGCCAAAAATATAAAGTCTTCAGCTTACCGAAAAGAAGAGGAAGATTGGACATCTTGTGCCAGTCTCATCTGCCTTTGCTTCTGCCACATTGAAAGTTGCATCCAGCTTCTTATTGCCGTTTGGAGTACTTGACCATACATCATATTTAATGCACTTATGAATATCATCTTCACTGTAGGACTTGATGACATAAAACTTCGCTTTTTCATACTCAACTTGAAAATCTGGTAGGTTATATTGATCTCTAGATACTGTGGGACTCAGCACTTCTTTTTTGTCATAAGTCTCTAAAGAAGCACTCTTATTTTCTGCCCTTGGACCACGAATTAGTTCAGTTGGCATTCCCAAACCTCCAGCTCTACTGAATTTATCTCTTGATCTATATCTATCATTTCCATTCCACATTCTCCCATTTGTGCTGTAGTTCACCATATTTGGGAAAAAGCCTTGTTTTTTGTTAGAAAATGCCGAGAAATTTCCCATTGGGTTGGATCCCTTCAAAAAGCCTGCTGATAAATCAGAACCCAGTTGAGTCACCTGCAACACGAAAGTTGATGGTAGGGTAAGGATTTTTGATCTCCAGCAACCTTGTAACTCAAAGGAGTAACATTAGACTCGCTCTAAAAAATAAGCAAAAAATAGAGACAACATATAACACACTAAGAGAGCTGATCATGATTCTAGCAAATACATTAATGAAAAGAATAGAATATATAAGAAATAAGACATTTTCCAAATCCCTATTTTTAATCACAAAGAAATTGGTTATCCAAGTTCGAGGTAAAGATTCATTAAAACAGTGAGCATAACCAAAACTGAGACTAACATGATGCGCCATATCTACAGAAAACATGCAACATTAAACTGATTATGATATTCAGCTTTAATATATGTGTACCTTGCTCACTGGTTTCGTAGACTGTGTGTATGAAGACTTGGAAACCTTGTTAGTAAAACTTCCATTTTTTTTCACACTGTTCAAGCCATTCGACTTAGCAAAAGCAGTAGAACCACCATATTTCTCATTTCCAAAGCCAACAGCATTCCCATTTTGAATATCTGCCACATATGTTGAATCCCAAGAATAACACGGCATGACTTCTGAACCATAGGACACAGGGTGTTGAAGATATCCTGAGGAAGAGAAGTACGGTTGTTGACCAACACATTGCCCATCAACACCAACAAGAGTAGAATATGGATCATAGCCAGGCAGGTAATAGAGAAGTGAACCATTGTCAGAGTGGACACCCTGGAGCAAAAATCCATCCCAAAGAGCAATGGCCACCATATTATAATCAGTAAAGCCACAATATAAATACAAGAACCAAATAGAATACAACTGTAAATTTCTAATGTATATTAATCAAACATAGCACGGTACAAATTGCAAATAAATTATTGAATGCCACTTACTGAGTGTGAGCCATCTGTATGAATATAACCATTATTATCCACTTGAGAAAAGGATCCATTAGATCCTGCAAAAGGGCAATCATAAATAATCAAAATTCAACTATTAAGGCAATAATACCCAAAAAGGAACAGAAATTCTGTAGAATTATGCATGGCACTAGCACTCACAAACTAAAGATGCAAACTTTGAGTTTTAACACTAGCATTCAAAATAAGAGTAAATGAACCTAAAGTTACCATCCAATCAACTTCCACATGGTTCGAAAATTCATTTTCCAGTTTTTCTTTCATGATATAAATGTGAAAGGCTTTTCCCAGAAAGCTTAACCATATCAACGGTACACATTCTGATCAATATTAAAGATGCAATAATTAATTTGAACAATTGCATCTGCTGAGTTCAACTAACTTTGAGACTGCTAATTTAGACCAAGATGTACAGGCAAGGAATAGTTTCAATATCTTACCCGGGTAGTAATAATTGTAATGGACAGTAGATGGATTTTGAGCACCATATTCTCCAACTGATTCTTGATCAATCTCACCTTTCATGCCAGAAGCAGCATGCCCTGAAGTGGCCATAGAGGCTGTTGAATCAGATGCTGCTCCATCTTTTCCAGAGGCCTGCAGCAAAACATTTTAAAAAGGAAAAAAAAATCAACATAAAAGTTGAAAGATACAAAAAAAAAGTAGGAGATACAGATAGTAGTTTGACAACTTTCATGAATTCCTCCAAGCTTAAATCCTCTATAATGGTGGAAAATTTTTTTGTCATAGAGTCATTGACATAAAACAATATTGTAATAGTGAGCGATATAAAGACTACACATTGCCATAATCAAGTATTCCTTACATTTGTGGACAAACTAGCAAATACGGCCAATTTGATACAACACGGGCATACAGTTAACAGAAGAAGCATAAATTTCTACAAAATGACTAATGCAACAAGGCTAATTCCATCAATCTATCCCCAAATAAATGAATAGATGTTCTATAATATTCACAAGGGATAGACATAGTTATTCATACTCAAATTCATAACAGACTATTACATGCATCGCAGAAAGCTCCACCTTCCAAATAAACAGTTCAAGTAAAAACAATGAATGTATTGTCTGCACAAAAGACAGTGGCAATCATTCAATCCAAAAACATTATCAGTTTTAGCAAAACTTCATCCACCACTCAAGAACACAACAGCACAAAACCACAAACAAGAAAATTTATAAAGGATGCCAGTCAGAAATACCGCATCTTGCCCAGTTGATTTACTGATGGGATTGGCCTTCAATTCTGTTGCCACAGGCTCATCTGCATTATGTAATGTGGGGTGGAGGAGGGGAAGAAAAAACCACATTAGATAATGGCATTGCAGTCAAACAACAGAACCCTTCAAGACACTCATGCCATTACAGAGATTCAGATAACAAGGCTCAATGCAAACACCAACCTAACTTCCAATTACCAAGGCAAAAATACAACATTTTTTCATCTCATTAAGTATAATCACATAAATAAGTAAATTTGTACATTCAAAATCCATATATTGCTCGGACATTTTGACATTGATTCAATAACCCAGAAGCAAAATAAATTCATCTAATCATACAAGCTACTAACTTTCAAACAAATAGTCAATAATGCTCAAATGGGTCAATTTCTTCAGTAGGTTGCAGCAAACTGAAGGTTACCTTTCATGATATTCTTTTCGCCAGCCATTTATATCTTGAACTTTAAGCACCTACTTACACTCCTATCCTATATAAACAAAAAAAAAAGCAAAAATGCTTAGCTCTTGAGGCATCTCCTACAAAGTAAAATAACTAAATAAAATGCGGCAACATAAACACACATGGCACAAGTTAACACGCGCCAATCGTGTGTCTGCTAGATAAGGTTTCAATTCAATATTAAAAAAATACCAGATTTTATTTCTGACAATGATTTTTGAAAAATTAATATTAATTATCTCTACAACATTCTCAAGAAATTAGAAAATAAACTAAAAATTCACAAATTTTGTTAAAGCAAATGCGAATATTTTGAATACATCGACAGACAAATACAAAAGTTTTGATTTTTTTTTTTAAGAGAAAGCTAAGTTTAGTTGTTCAATATATTTTTAGGAAAAAAAATATTTAATAATACAGCTGGAAATTGACCTCCATGTTCATAAAAATAACTCCTTTGAGACTATTTAACTAAAAGTTTTCAATTTTATTACAGAATTGAAACTCAATTTTAAAAAAATCAGATTTTTTATTGAAAACAAAAAAATTCAAAAAAAGTACGCAAATAATATCCAGCAAAAATAAAGATTTTTTTTAACTTCAAATTTATATCTACAACAAGAAATTAGAAGTAAATGGAAAAATTGAAAGTCAGAAGATGGTTACTTCAGAAAGCGAGTTTGACTTTTCTTTGACTTACAAACTAAAACGAAGAACAAAAAATTATTACAAGAAAGAAAAAGTTACAAACCGGAAATAAATTAACAGATCGAGACCACTTGGAACCACGGAGGCCGAACCGGAGAAAAACCGGTCGGAGAACCGCTTCCGGTCCAACGAAAAGCGGTTTCCGGAGGAGGGAGTGAGAGGCGCTCTGAGTATTGGGGACGAAAGAGGGAGGGGATGGAGCGGAAAGAGAAGCGGAGCTGCGGGGATTAATGTTTTTCAAGGAGAGAATGGACGGAGAGGATTTGTTCATGCTTTTAGGAGAATGAGATCGTGACCGCTGGATCAGATAGGCGAAAAAGGTTTAGAAAAAGGCGATGGCGAAATTGAGGGTGCTTACGAGGCTACAACGTGTTGGAAAACGTGACTTTCTCTATTGTGAAATAAACTCTGGACCCCTATACGTTTAATCTTTTACAATTTAGTACATAGTTAGTCTATCTATTAATATAAGTCCTTGAACCTCACGGACGATCCGTGCCGACAGAGGTTCCGCTTGTAAATTTGTAGTGAATTGCAAGGAAAATGAGGGTTTATGACTTTATGATAATATGAAAACTAGCAAATTAAAGTAAATTTTTTTCCCTTAAAATTAACAATTTAATTTGTTTCAAACATATGAATTATGAAATTAGTATTAATAGATATCTCTCTCATATTATGGGAGGGTACAAATTTAGACCATATCATACTAAACTTATTAAAGATAATTTTAATAAATTTTTATTGTAAATATTAATAAAATTTTAATTGTAATATATTAGTAGGGTCTGCCTACATTACCACGGTGATAATTGTACCACTGTCTTAAAAATTTTCACTCATCCCTCTTAATTTATTTTTATTTATATTTTCCTCATAAATATTAAATTAATTTATACTGAATCCATATAAAAATTTTAGTTAGCACTCTTACAGTATTTATTATTTATAAATTTTTATTCTATATTGCACATGTATCAAAATACCCCTCTCTTTATCCAATACTTGTGAACCTGACCCGCATTCTGTTTCCATTTCCGGCCACTCCGCTAGCTAAGGTTAGTACTGATCGGTAGCTCGTGCGATGCCGGTCATCTCCATACCATCCTTATCGCCAGAAAGTGTTTGGAAAACCGTTGATCTACCCGTGAAACGCCGCGGAATCGCGGCTTCAATTCACTGCTATTTTGTCGATTGCTTTCTGGTGACGCCACCACTTGAGGTTTATTCCCCACAATCTCCTCTGTCTTTTCCAACCAGCCACAACCACCGAGGTGGTGATTTAGATGTTGATCGAATAGTTAAAGGATTCACGGGTTTGAGAAAAATAAACTTAATATTTGTGAAGTAAATTTTAAATAAAAATAAATAAAAGAGGCCTCAATAATATTTTATACAAAAAAGATAAAATGAGTATCATAATATCACTGTTCCAAGATAGGCGAGTCTATATTAGTATATCAAAAAAGAATGATGTTAACGGATTTAAGTCAACGAAGCTATTTTCGTATGTTCAAAACCCAGAGTCATAATTATTATACGTGGTGGCTTTTAACAAATTGACGCATTAATAATTTGAGTGGATAAACTGGTAAAGTTATGCTCACATATTTTTATTATTTGCGACTGATGTATCAGTAGATCAAATTCTAATATAGTCGAATCAATAAAATCGTTCTTTTTCTTTTTTCTTTTTATGACTGAGATCTCTTGATCATCTTGACTATAAAATTTGATTTAACATAGTTTTAAGATTTGTGATATTTGACCTTTTCTTATATCTCATTAATCTTCACTTTTCAGTTAACCCATTAAAATTTTAAACTAATATCTATCTCTTAACATATCCCACATAATCCCGAATTTATGTCTATTACAGTTTTTATTTTTTTTCCAAGCATCTACCATATAGAACTTATAAATTCTATTTGAAATGAACAAAACTTTTCAAAATCACCACAATCTCTCTATTTATTTTTAAAGATTTTATCTATCTTTGGCATGACCATAAAATATATATATATATATATATATATAGTTATTTGATACTTCTTCATTATGATTAGTTGAGTATTGTAAATTAATTTATTCTATGATTACAAAAGCAAAATATATAATATTTGTAAAGAGATAACTAAATTGTTCAACAAACATACGCTATTGTGTCATAATAATTTCAGTAATTTTTGAATTCTTGATTTATGCTAATGATGATCTTGTTGGGAAAATGTGCTCTTTAAAAGCATATGTGTTTATTTAATTGTAATAAACAATTTTTCTGATTAATAAAATAAATGAGGTATTTTATTCAAGTATCTTAATTGCATTAATATTTTGAGTAAAGTCCATTTGATCATATTATATGTATTTATGTGATCACCATGTGGATTCATGAAGACACATAAATCTGAAGTTATCTTATGATTAAATAAATTATGTTATGATTGATAAATAAAGTTAGGACTTTATTTAGGTATGAAGCGTAATAAATTCATTGAATGTTTTGTCTTAATCATGTATGAATTTATTGATGTAATCTGACTACATTGAACAGGATCATATATGAGATTTAATTAACCTGAAACGATCGGGACTTATTAAATCTCATAGGCATTGATTTTCTTGTAATCTTAATCTTGAGTTAGTTATGATTTCATGATTGTAATTGTTATTTCATTTGAGTTACCAAATAAGACGACACACACTTGTGATCAAGATTACCCGGTATCTTGGTGGAGGCAATTATGAGTATTGGAGTTATAGATTAACAATATAGAATTTGACGACACATCTCTTGATGGGTTTTCTTGACTTGATCATAGAATTCTGACAGAGTGTGTCAACATATTTAGTATGTTGAAAATGATCATTAGAGAAAACCAAGTAAGTATCGAGGAATAAGATGTAATTAAGTATGTTGAGAAATGATTTAATTAATGATGTGGTATAAAGGATTAAGGTAAAAGAAAGATGTAAGGAATAAGATGTAATAATTATCGATTCCAATCTTATTGAGATATCGATTTAAATAATTATATTTGTTTAATTACAAATTTAATTATGCGTATGTTCCCCAAATGATCCCTAGGGTTAGCAAATTTCATTCGACAACACCATCATGTGGCGTATTAGGTGAAAATCATAATTATAATATTTGTTAAAAGCAAGTATGTTATATTTATAAAAGGGGCGATCGATTTAATTATCTTATAGTGGATGTTAAAATGATAGGGTTGGAATTTAAATAATTATATTTGTTTAATTACAGACAGCGTATTAGGTGAAAATCATAATTATAATATTTGTTAAATTAGTATGTTATATTCAAGTGGGCTTGTTTATTATTGTAGCCACTATTGTATGTTCCCAAATGATCACGGGTTTTCATTTAATTGACAACACCATCATTGGACCCAAAAGCAAGAAAAACTGGCGTATTAGGTGAAAATCATAATTATAATATTTGTTAAAGCGCAGTATGTTATATTGAAGTATAAAGGGGGCATGATATTTTCTGAGGTGGTCATCAGTTAGTTACACATTCTCTCTACTTTTACGTAAGTGGAGAGAAAGTATTTAATTTAAATATTTAAATATTTAAATTAAAAGGGAATTCTATTTTAAAATAGAAATCCTAATCCTAACATACTAGGGTTTTTCATAAGATATTATAAAAGGGGTATTTTTCTCCCTTTTGCGGGAGAGGAGAATTCCAGGATTTTTGAGAAAAATATAGAAGACATCTAAGAGACGCCAGTTGCAATTGGGAGTGGTGAAACAGACGCCCACACATCCAGTGTTGATCGATCTTGAGTCATAGCCTGGAAGATCGTTTGGAGCGGATCTACAACCGAGTGGAAAGCAGACGCCCACACGTCCGGTGTTGATCGATCTTGGGTCATAGCGCGGAAGATCGTTTGGAGACGGATCTGTTTCTCAATCGTTAAATCTTACCAGATTATCAAAGTGCAATTTCTAGATTACTTAATTCTTATATGTTGTATGAGATCGGTCCAAAAAAGTTTTAATTGAAAAATTAAAAAAACCTGATTTGCTCCCTACAGATCTCTAATAATCAAATTTTCCATGATTAGTAGTCAGAAATATTCTAACAATGCGATCGTAAATTGGGTGGCTTTGGTTTTTCTTGTGATATTTCCCTTCCAAATTGTATATATGATATAGAAGATGATCATTTTCAAGCTTAATTTATATATTTGAAATAGTAGTTTTATCATCTAAATTTCCGATTCCATCAAAATGATTGAATAAAAGGACAAATTATGTGCTTCACTAAACATGAAAATTCAGAGAATCATTCTATTAACATGAGTGATATTGATTATAGAAAAGATATAATCAATCAAATAAATAAAATTAAGTTCACTTTATTTTGCGTCTAAAAAGAATCATTTTCTACTAGACTATGCTCGATTAATGAGAGGATAAAGGAAAACCAGTGTGTGCATGTGCTGAAATTCAAATATTTCTTTTTTAAAGAGAAATCTTCATTAATATTATGACCATAAAATTCTCAAAGGTAACAACATAGATGTGGTAGAAATTCTTCCAACCAAACATAAGAATCCGAACAATGGACCAAATATTTTGCCAATGCATCCGCTATTATATTAGAGAATCTTAAAATATGATAAACCCGAGAAGAATACTTTGATTAAATAAATTAACATTCATATTTCAATAAGAAAGGTCATTAAGAAAAATGAAAAAGGAATTTTTTTTTTGAAAAAAAAAAGCAATTGCAGATTTTTCATATTTATCAACAAACAATTGCTTTGCCAAGTTCAAAACACTGTAATTTATTTATCAGCAATGAAAATACAAACGAAATGAATTGTATAATTAACTTCAATGCTCTTTTATCATTCTTGCATTGGTGGCTTCCGCATATTAAGGATCACATCATTTTATATACACACCCCAAATGTTGTATTAGTGCTTTCTTCTTTTCTTTTTTTTTTTAACTAATTATTACACTACGTGCTATATGCAATGAATTTTTATTTTAAAAAATACAGACATCATCCGCACATGAGAATGAATATATATACAATTTAATAGCTAAACATAAATATAATATTATTGGTGCACTCATTTTATTAGGATCTTCTCTCCTAAATTATAGAGGATCTTATGCGATATATTAAAAAATGGGAAAAAAAAAATCTCCAGCACTCACTCCTTAAAATAAAATGAATGATTAATCGCACAAAAGCAAAATACTCAAAACGAAACGCTTAAATCTAAACAAAGAGAAGATTTATTAATCAAAACAAAACCACATAAAGGCTAAAGCACTGGATATATAAAGCAAGTAAATAACCGATTTCGTAAACCAAACACCATTTTTTTCTCGGTGCCTCGGTGGTTGTTTGTTTCTGCAGCGGCGTTTAAATCCTGAACCTCTTCATCGTCCTCAATCTCACTCTCAGCAGGAGCCTTCTCTTTCTTCGATTTTGAAGATGCAATAGTACTCTTTGCATGTTTTTCGTTCATCTTCTTGTTTACTTCGCAACGGGCTATTGGATTTAATAAGTTTATAAATAACAAAATTATTGTGACGATAATAATCAAAGCAAGAGCAACAAGAAGAAGAAGAATCACCTGACAAGGGACAATCATTCCGATCGTTGAAAAAACAACAAGAAGAAGTCAAAAACAATCATCTGATGCGCAGCAGTCATTTTGATTACTGAAAAAACAACTAATTAAAGAAAGACTCACAGATGTTTACATCATTGGATATGCAGCTGAGGAATACCTAGCAGCATAACAGCACTTCTCCAATGTCAATATCATTGCTCCATTTGGTTAATAATATGGAACCCTATAAGCTCTCAATCTTTTTTTTTTTTTTTTAATATATAAGATTTTGCCCCCTTCACTGCATATGATGCGTTTGCAAAGCTTTTTGGAAGTTCGCTCAAGACATTTGGAGAAAATATCCAATTCTTTTAGAAACTTTTTTTTGCACTTTTTTGGGTTTTTATTTTATTAATATGAAAAAAAAAAAGGTATAATAATACACTTATAAAATTGGGTAAAAAGTACATGTCCCCATTCAATAAGCAGCAGCCAATGATATATCAAGGATTTATTTACTTTTTGGATTGGGGATTTAGACTGCTAATAGCATTTATTTAACAAAATAACAGTGTGAATCAAAATTAGAAATTTGTGGGGTTTGTTTATTTATCATATTGGGGATTTAGACTATTGATAGCATTTATTTTACAAAATAACGGTGTGAATTGAAATTGGGTCCCACAAATTTGGCAATCATTTCCATTGATTTCATTCCTAAGAGGGTTGGAAATCAAACTCCAATTCCCAAAATTACCCATTTTACCCCATTGAATTTTTATAATCTACAAATTGCCCTCAACCAAGTTCTTTAATTTTTTTCATTTTGGTTCCAGTAAAATTTATGAAAATATCTAAAAGTTTTATATTATTTACAAGTAGGTCCTTCATTATTTTTTAATTATTGTTATTGTTGTCGTCATTAATTTCATCATTATTATTGAAATTTATTTTTTTATTTATTTTGATCATTATTATTATTATTATCATTATTAATTAATAATTTTATTATTATTGTTGTTGTTGTCGTCGTCATTAATTATTATTATTATTATCATTATTATTAAAATTTATTATTTTTTATTTTAATTAATATTATTGCCATTATGATTATGATTATTATTATTATTATTATTATTATTATTATTATATACAAATAATACTAGGGATAACTATTAACAAAGGGTATTTTAGTAATTAGGAACAGTTTATTCGATTTCAAGATAAAGTAAACATATCAATGGTAATGCAGTTCATCCCGATTCCAATTCTTATAGCTCAAATACATAACTTATTCTGATTCTAATTCTTTATTTCGATTCCAACTCATTTTAATTCCCAAGTAGTAAATGCACTACAAGTGTTTTCTCTTTATAATATATTGACCACATGGCATCTCTTTTGGTGTATTATTTACCTTACCAAATGCATAATTGTTTCCTAATAATTCTCTATTTTGTTTGAGTTACGGATGAAGAGTTTCAGATTCTTAACCAACCAGTTGATAATACATGCAGTGTACACTCCATGTAGTATTACTAGTTGCTGTGCTCTTTTGTATGAATTTATGTAAACACCGTGCCAATTTTATTTTTCAGAATTGGAGGCATACTATTCTTCTAAAACTGTGTAGAGCAAGGCTTGACCATTATCAAACTAGCTAGATAATTAAGAGATGGTGATTATCAAGTGTCCCAAAAAAAATTACCTAGAAAGATTACTAGTATTCTACCGCCGGAAAAACCTAGAAAAAATGTCCCTAAATTCTTTTCAAATTAAAAGTTCAAATACCAAGAATAAAAGTCTAGGGATGGCAATAATCTGGCCCGGATTTGCAAATATCAAGAAGATTCAGATCCGGAAAAATTCGGATATGCATGTTAAAATATGCGAATCTGTATCTTAAAAATCAAGATCCATGCAAATCTGGATTCGGAACTAGATGTAAGTGCATTCAGAAAATTAGATATATAGATTCGCATTATTTTATAATTAAATTTCACTTGAAAAATATATAAATTAAATTATATATTTAATATGTATAAGCATAATTAACTCTATAATCTTCATTGTCTATGAAAAATATGTAAAAAAATAAAATAATAATAATAATAATAATAATTCGAGAATATTGTAATGAATCGTTTTATCTTAGATTTTTTTATTTTTTATTTTTTTTATGTTGTGAAATTATCGTTTGTGAATTTATGGTGTTGTTGTACGTTATTTATGTTAAATTGATGATGAATTGTTTATTGTTAAATTATAATTGAATTTTATTTGATATTATTAGGTAAATTATTAAATTTAAAATTATATTTAAATTTAATATTATGCAAATTTGAATATCTGAAAAATCCACCTGCAATCCATGTGGATATTATCTGCATCTAGATCTGCATAATTTTTTGTGATGTGGATCCATATCCGAATTTTGCCATCTCCAAAAACCCACACAAACACTAAATCTATCTCATCCAAATTCTTCACAATCAAATTGATTATGCATGCTAATTTTTTGTGATGTGGATCCATATCCGAATTTTGCCATCTCCAAAAACCCACACAAACACTAAATCTATCTCATCCAAATTCTTCACAATCAAATTGATTATGCATGCTGAACACCTCGCATGCAAATAAAAATCACTTAAAAACCAACGAATCCCGACTCCAATTTCTTAATTTTTTTTTCAAATAATTAATTACTTTTTCATTAGCACTTGCATTGTCCGTAGAAATCACAAACCAAACTTTTAATACGCTAATCAATCATACACTTCTCAATAAGCTTTCTAATGACCTCTTTTTTATTATTAGAAAAAAATGCACAACCAATTATTCTCTTACGCAACTCCCATTTTTTGTCAATGAAATAGGCTGTTATCTCCAAGTAGTTAGACATTTGAATTAAAATCCAAAAGTATCATTTGCACTGAACACATTTTTCAACATCTACTCATTCTCACATATTTGAAGAATATCATTTATAATTGTCCTTCAAGATAGCACATCAAACTTTTGAAAATAACTAGTCATAAACTCCAAAAACCCTTTAGCCTCTACAAACCTAATGTGCAACTCATCTTTATCAGTGCCTTCTACAAGCCTCTTTACTAAACTCTACAGGAACAAGCTTAGAAAAAGATAGGACGCACTTTATTAATAGCCTCTTTAATAAGCAACCCTTTTCACGAGCTAAAGCAGCTAAAGCACGTTGCCTTCATCAATTTCAGGCTTCATTTTTTTAAAACATAGGACACACTTCCAAATGAGTTTTGAAGCCAAAAGTTGCATCTTTAACCCTATGACCTCCATAGTCATTCTTACAGTAGTTACATTTTGCTTTTTCTCCTCCAAGTAGCTTAAAAAAGATTCCCAAACTTTTGATCTTAAACGCTTGAACAGCCCCCTTGAAGCCATCTTTCCTTATCTCTTGTACATTATTGTTATTTTCTTCCATCCTTCACACAAAGCCTACTACAATCACTGTATAATAAACAAAAATTAAATAGTATACAAATGCAATAACATAATCATGCTTAGCAAATTACTTCCATAGTCAGAGAAACAAAAAAATTTCAGAGGGCATTGATCTTAAGGGAAAAAAGCATGGCAATCGAAATAGAATTGTTAAATACACACATCACTGTAGATTCGTCTTGATAACAATTTCAAGAAAAACCTTGGTACGTCATCCTGTCTAACAGATTAATAAACCTAAAATGAAAATGGCACCTATAATTTTTTTGATTTAGCAGTCCTTGAACATGTGCCCAAATTGCCGCTAAGGCCTGCTACTCCTTGCTTTCTCAATCAATATTTTAAATTAAGATGAACTGTTAAGGAACTGGCTGATTTATAGCCCCTCAAATGAGGCCTTAGACATGGTATAAATTTTCGTGGCACTTTGCTTCTATTGAGTCCTTTCACAAACGGTATATATTATGTTTTGCCATTGCCCTTTTTTTACAGTAATTTAAAATAACAAAAAATGAAAGTGGCACCTACATGTTCTTTTTTTTTTTTTTTTTCAATTTTAGACAATAATACCGGAAGAGTCTTGTACGAAGACTTCTACAGGAAAAGAATTTATCAACTTCTTATATACAGAAAACTGCAAAATTTGAGTTAACAATTCTTCGTCTTTTAATAATTTGTTATACAAAGAACTAAATGTCTGCATATTAACAAGATCTGGAAGTTCGCATGTTTATTAACCAGGCATGAGTACGTTGCAGCATCTCTAAGTAACATCTCCCACATATTCAGTTATTGGTAAGAACTTTTCCAATAATTAAATTTTTGTTATAAACCAATCTTTAGTATTCGGCAAGACAAGCTACAGATCATTTGTGACACATGATGACAATATGGTTACAATAACAAAAAAAGTTGAAACCAATAATGAAAAGGCCATGACGACTGTTACCCACAAATGCTGCATAATATAATAGAATCCGTATTAACCACATAACATAAAGAAGAACATACCTTACTCCTGAGGAATATTGTAGGATCATCTTATGCTACCATTGCACTTCTGTTTCTTGATGAAGAAATTAAGGATGCACTCCTAGATCAGAATTTTCAAGTTTTGGTAGCTTCACTAATTTCAGCGAGATTGATTGAGAAAATGCCTTTCTATGGTCTGCATTTTCAATTATCCCTTTTAGTGATTCACATTCAATTACCGACAAATGCTCCAGTTTCTTGAGGCTTCTCATCATACTATATGGAAAGATATTCAATAGTTCATCACAGTATTCTACATGCAAGGCCTTCAATTTGCTGAAAGACTCTGAAGCAAGCTGGTGGTGCCATATTTTTCTCAAGTTTCTCATGAAGGCAATCCTTAATTCCTCCAAACTAGCGAGTCTTACCTGAAAAAAATTTCATCAATTGCTTAGCAATTGAATTCTAATAAGACACAAGGAAAAGATGAGATTGTATTATAGAATAGATTAAATCTGGAGTCAATTCAAAGGCAAAGAAGAAAAGAAAGCCAATATATTCAGAGATAAGATCATCAGTGTCCTCAAGGCGAGGCTTGCAGTATACAAATTTTATATAATTAATTATTCAAATCATTTAAATATAAATTAAATAGGCATTTTTATTTTAATAATTAAATATTATTTCTGTTAATGACGTTTATCCCTGCACACGCTGAGCTCCACAAACACTAGAGTTAGACAACTTTTAGTCTATTAAACTTATCCTGTATACCAAACATCCCTACAAGTAACATAGAAACAACAGGAACAGAATCTACCTTTTCATCAAATAAGGCTTGTGTGTCACTGTGATAGTTGCCTCCTGAGCTCAATTCTGCTGCATGTGCACAGATGAATCTTTTCAGTTCCGGGCAGAAATCAATCGAAAGTTGACGTAAAGAAGGAAGTTCAACTAAATTTCCAATGCCAAATCTTGATAGTTGTGGAAGACGTGAAAGCGAGAGGTAGACTAGTTTAGGAAAAACCATTTCAATCAAGTTCTCCTCTCTTCCCAATCCAGTGTCAATTATCCCTTGCATTGATGCACACTGACTTATCTCAAGTCGTTGGAGTTGCTTAAGACTATTAACCATAGAAGATGAAAACAAAAATTTCAGACAACCACACTTATCCACTGTCAATTCTGTTAATTGTTGACCAGTATAAGACGTTGCTGGAAACTGATCGGGCCATATCCTCTGAATGTTAATTGAGACCATTTCCAACTTCTTCAGTCCTGGAAAAACAACCTGCAGGTCCAAAAAACTAATTGATATACCTTTTGGATCATTGAGAAGCAAGACAAAATATGTGTGTCCATAAACATCAACAGAAATGCAAACTACCTTTTCATTGAAGAACGCCAATAAATTCTGAGGATCATCCTCTGAAGTGATTTCATTGGAACCTCCAGTAGCTGGAGTCTCCAGGTAGAATTCTGAACTCATAAGCTGCGGCAGGCGTCGTAGTGCTAGGGAATGCAAGTGATTGAAGTTAACCCCCCTCACACTTCCATTCTCATGGTCATGGTTGTCAGTTTCCTTACCAACAATCATCCTTAGGATCTTGCAATCAGTCACTTCTAGTTCTTCAAGCTGCAAAAGTTTTTTGGCCATGAAAAAGGGAAAGAGATGCTTCATTCGATGACATCGTTCTATATTAATGATTCTTAACCTGGTAAAAGACTGATTATCTTCTGTGAGTTGCACTTGGCTGCCACATAACTTCTCCAAGAGAATCAAATTACAAAGAAACAATGACTGAAGCCACGGAAAAATAACCCGTCCCTCTGAGTTGGCAATACATAAAATCTTAGGATCATTTTGTACATGGAGATGCTTCAATCGTGGGAATCCTTCTCCGTTGTCTAATTCTTGGACAATATTCTGAATACCATTAAGATTATCAAGATAGAGATCTTCAGTTGTCTTCAGCAACTTTTTGATCCCATACCCCAAGTAAATGCTTTTATCGAGCTTGAGTTTCAGTGTTCTTGAGCATTCATATTTTCCGGACCAGTTCCACACATCTCCGATAAATATTCTATATCTTTCCAAGTCCACAGAGATCAAATCCTCCAGCAGAAGTTGGGCATCTGGAATATGCATATCTAAAATGGTTAGACTCGACAATTGCTTTAGCTCAACAACACTAGCATTACTTTGGCCTTCAACCTTTTGAGTAAAGCTATTACCCATATATAATTCATTTAATCGAGACAAGCGTGATATAACTTTCGGTTTGATTACTTTAAGCTTTGAACAGTTGCTCAAATCTAGCAACTTCAAACGAGTTAGGTTACCAATTTGTTCGGGCAACCGCTCAATATGAGAATTCCGAAAGCTAAGAATCTCCAATTTCGCCAGATCTCCAACTCTTCCTACATCTTCTAGATGGCAACAATCAAAAGACAATGTTCGAAGGTTGATTAAGCTGCCAAGTGACAAAGGTAATGAAGGGAAATGGATTCCACTTAAATGCAGGACTAGGAGTTCTGTCATCCCATCAAAGAATTGGTTTGGGATTTGTAAAGAGGAATCTTCCGTAAACAACAGAAACAACTTGAGTTTTGTGCATTGAAGGCTATCTGGAAGCTCTGATATATCTCTAAAAGGTATAGAAATAGCAGTTGGATTTTTCCGTGCTGCCTTTTCTACCTCTTCCTTCACATCAGCGACGTTTTGGATATTAAACAGAAGCTTATCTGAGGCAATTAATACAGCCAAGGCATGAATGATTTGATGCATTTTAACATGATCTTCAGTGTCCCCGTTCAACAATAAACATGGACCTTTGAGATGATCCATCAACGTACGGACCCTATTCCTTGCTACTTCCAATGTGTCAATGCCAGTAAACAAATTGTCCAATGCAAAGACATATCTAATCAAGTCATCAATAGGTAATCTACTACCATCATTTAGTAGACCACAGAGTTGAAACAGAAATTGTGCTTCTGGTTCCAAAACCTTGTAACTCAATTCTATTGAAGACAAATCTGCATCCATTCCTTTGATTTTTCTTGGATTGGATTTGCTTAGCCAATTAATCGCATCCTTCCAAACGTGAGTACTTTGACCTTTCAGTGCATTTGCAATTGTTGAAACTGCAATTGGCAAACCTCCACATTTTCCAACAATCCCAACTCCTATAGCCCGACAGTCAGATTCTTTCGCTGAATCTCCTACAATCTTTTCAAACAAAGACTTTGCTTCTTCATCAGCTAAAGTACTGATGGAGAAAATCCTTGGATTACTCATATTTATGCGTAATACATGCTGATCTCTCGATGCCAATAATAACGTCCAGCGTCCTTGATTATCAACACTTTGTTTCTCGTCATCCCAAAAGGGAATTCCAATATCATCCAAGTTAATTTTTGTCCAAATATCATCTAATATTACAAGAACTCGCTTCTTCTTCTTCAATGCTTGACGCAGTTGATTAGCTTTCTCAACTAGACTGTCAGGACGGACAATTTGCAGGCCTAACTGATCAGCAATACGGCCACAAATTTCTTTCCAGTCTGGGGTATGAGTTACCTCAGCATCCACCACCACATCAAATAAATCCTCTTTCACGACTTGCCTTGCAACTACTTTGACTAGTGTGGTTTTGCCAACACCACCCATCCCATACAACCCAATCATGTTAACATTAGAATCCCGCAGCGACTCCATCATTTTCTGGAAAACAGGGTTTCTTGAAGGAAAGTGCACGTAGCCTCTGACACTGAAGCGTTCCATGGTCTCTGGATCAGGACGGTGGCCAACATTCTGTCTTCGCAAGATAATATTCCCCTCTTTTGCTGCCTTCGCTGCCTCTTTGCTGAGCCTGTAACGAGTCATCATCTTAGAGCACAAATCTTTGAAAGTACAGTGCTTCTTGTTAGCTTTGTCTTCGCCTTCATCTTCAACCACAGGCTCTCCTACTCGTTGAGTCCATTCATCAAACGTGGTAAGCCATTGCTGAACATCTGTGAAAATATCCTCCCCTTGTCTTTCTGCATGCTTGACTGCTTGTTCCACCCTTTCTCCTACGTTTTTCAGCTCCTTCACATTGCTCTGGTACTTGCACACATAAGATATCTCTTCGCGAATGGGATCGAACAATAATTCTACAACTTTTGATGCAATGCCTGAAACAGCTGCGCCGCCTAATACTTCTGCCATCGCCCTGTTCTTGATGATTTTGTTATTTTTTTAAAGTTTAACAAATTAAGGCAAAATGGAAAACAAGAAACAATGACAACAACCCACTGTATATTGATTAGTTGTAGACTAAGCAAAGATCCAAAACAACCCAAGACGAATGAAAAGTTTTCACTAACAGAATATATAAATTTTTAAATGAAATTACGAATACTACTGGCTATTTAACATTTTAAGCGAAATCAAATCAGAAACAGGAGTTACAGAAATAGAACAATTAATTGGAAATAATAATAACTTCAAAAAAGATTAAAGCAGGTGCACCTGGGCAATCAGATTGAACGCACAACTGTTTAAAGATTTGATTGCTTCTAAAATTTTGATACTTTAGGTCGGCTGATGAGCAAGGGAGAATAATTTTTACAAGAGTCAACTCCAAGTCATTCTTATTCATTTCTCTCTCCGTCGGTCACCAGTCACTACTCACTACGAACTTTTCAATTTATCTGATACACTTTATCACTTACAAATCTTTTTTTTTCTTTTTTCTTTTTCATTTAGGAAATTTTTTCCCTCGCAAATATAAAATTTACTCCAATTTACACCTACGCGACTCACGCACGGAGGAGCAGTCCCAACGTTTCGTACCCACGCGGGTGGTGATATTTAGCGGGGAGGATCGGTCAATTTCTCCAATATATAAAATCATTTACTCCGGACATCATAATTTATGATATTATTTTTTAATTTTTTATAAATGTTTATTTATATCTATTATTAATTGAATAAATCATATAAATTTAAATAAAAATAAAAATTTAATTACTAAAAATAATAAACATAAGTATTATTGTGAATAAAAAATTAATAATAAAATATTTTTAATATTTTTTATTATTTTAAATATTTTTATAATCCCTCAAATTTAATAGCTCATTTTATATCATCAACTCATATCGGAAAATTTGTGTTGAGCCAATAGAAATGGCCTATTATGCTTTGTCAAATGACGGGCAGTGGGTCTTATGGTGGGAACCATTGGTGGGTCCTGCCTGGCTTAGGTTTCACCTAAAAAAACTGTCTATGCCCAAAAGCTCGAAAAATGTTTAAATTTTTTTTAAAGATATATATTATTTTAATTAAAATACAACATTTAACATATATTAATTCACCCATAATATATATTTAAAATTTTAAATCATTTAAGCCGAACATTTAAAGCCTAAGTTAAGCCTAATTTAACAAAAGAAACCAAATTTTATGAACTATTAAATTTGTAAAACATAATGAAACAATTTTTTTTTTAAATGTAGAATTAAAATTCAGGCTTTTCGGCGTGGCTTGGAAAAAGCTCAACCTGAACTGGGTTTGGGCATTGCCAAGCTTGGACTAAGCCTGACATTTTGTCATCTCTAGACCAGTTGTATGAACTAATACTCCGCCATAGAATATTCATAAGCTCACTTTATTGGAACCAGCCAACACAAGTTTTTCTCCAACCTAGTTTGTCATTTTTATGCTAATATTTATTTTATCTTTATATAAAATTACTTAAAATAAAAGAATTAATAACTTTTAAGGACAATCACATTATAACTAAATTTTAAGATAATATCTAATTTAAGTAATTTAATTTTATAAATCCTAATTTTTTTAATTTACCGATTTAATACCTTGCCATTTTTCAATTTAAAAAATGACCACAATTCCAATTTTATTATCATATTAATCAAATATATGCTTTTTGCACCAAAATACCCTTAACCACGCTAAACACAAAAGAGGCATTTCTCCAATCACATATGCTTATTCCCTACCATTGATAACATCACTGATGAAGAGCAAGAAACTGAAGAATTCCCAATTGGAATTAAATTTATATATTTAGAAATATTTTAATTAATTTATATTCTAGTTTAATTTAGTTATCTATTTTGAGTTTATTATTTAGGCATTGCTTATTTGAATTGTATTCCTAATTTTGGTATGACTTTTTTAAAATATATTTTCTAGTCACATTAGGATATGGCATAAATAGTAGTTAGTATATATAAGTGTTTTTGTTACTCTTACAAACAAAATTAGTGCCGACAAAATTTGACACGACATAATTTTCCGACACGAATACGACACAAATAAATGGGTATGAGTCATCAAATTCGATACGATTATTAAATGGGTTGGGTTTGGGTCGATATAATTAAAGTTAAAATTCTTGACCCACTTACCTGATCAATGACACAATTATATTTTCTATTCTAAATTAATTTATCGGTTCTTATTATCAAAACTCAAATATTGAACATGACTATTTCTCTTTTTTCCTTTTTTTTGGGGGGAAGGATGAACATATGCACATTCTTTCATTCATAGAATTTTATATAATTTTTGAAATTCAATAGTGTAAATGCGTAAAATATTGAAAGGCATGTATGTATGTGTGTGTGAGTGAGTGTGTGTCTATTTATATATATGTACAATATGCAAATGTTTGATGTAAATTTTGTTAAATATATAAACATTAAACATGTTATTATGTAACTTGCTCATTTTTTTAGTATCGGGTTTGCGTCTTAATATTTTGACACAATTATTAAATGAGTCATGTTTAGGCTAATCTAAATTTTACATGATACAAACACGGCTCAATAACCTTTTTTACTAGCTCTAGACAAGATATTTGCCATTGATTATTTCTTTAGAATAAACTAATAACCTATTTTACTAGCTCTAGATAAGATATTTGTTACTGATTATTTCTTTGGAATAAACTCTTACCTTGAATTCCATTGTTGTTATTTCTCAGTATTTTGTAAAATCAACAAGTTTTAATATCTCAGATTCACGGGTATTCTTAAAATCAATATTAAATTGATGTTATTTATTTATTCTATATTCTTAAAAATCAATGAAATATTGAAAATATTGCTATATCAATTTCACTACAAAACATTTTTTTTTTTTTTTTGTAAAACCACACTACATCAATCGCTAATCATAGTGCTACCAACACAAACTTCACATTCTTCGTTTGGTTTTGTAATTATTTAATTGATTGTTTGATTGCGAAAGAAACTATTAAAAGAGATTTTAACTAAAAAATGAATGATCTATGAATTTGACAAATTAAAGTGAAAATCACTGTTCTTAATAAACTCATTCGAAAACCCAAGTCAGTCATTTGTAATGTTTATGGACCATATTTTTAGGGACCTTGCTACGTTACACATTGTAAAGAATAAATCACCACTCACAAACTTGGTTGTGGGTTGCGTGGGCCCACATCCACATCCAAGACTATTCATAAATGTGAGGCATTACTTACAGAATCTGTAACGTAGCCCTCTCCTATTTTTAGATGCAATTTTACTTAGCGTGCTGTCTTTTCACTTTTATTTTTTTAAACAAAAATCTGGGCAACGGCAGCGAGCTTTTTCCAATCTACGGGATGGCAATGGGCTTGCTGCCATCACCCACAATTTATTTGGGCAGTGGGCGCTGTCACTGGCGACGACATTCATGGCCCAAAGTTTAGCTGCAGAGAATATGTCGACGAATGCCATCACCTTGGCAGTTGCCTTGTCGCCCTTACGACGAGTTGACAACGACGTCCATCGCCCATATTCTCTACAGCCAAACTTTACGCAATGAATGTTGTCGTCCGCAAGACGATGCCCATCGCCCATGCGCGACGACTTCCATGCTAGGCCAATTGCCCGGGCGACAGCCCGCATCCCCAGGCAACGGCCAAATCCATTCAATCAAATGTCCAACTCATGTTTAATAGCCATCAACCATCGCATTTTGTTTACAAGTTGTCTCAATTTTCATAAAAAATTATTGCCATTGATTTTCAAATATTGGCCTAATATTTTCAAATAATTATTAATAAAATTTTATGGAATGGCAACAAACTTACGAAAAACAACTCTTAGAGGCAATTTATCAGACATGTAGCGTGCCAATATTTTATACCACTATTGTTTGAACAACTGCTACCATGGTAAAAAATCTAGCACTCAAAAGTAGTCTCAAACCTCAAAACAGATCTTCAACTTCAAAGAAAATGGAAGGGAAAAAAGTTGAGACTTATAATTGCTAGCTGCTGACTCTCACATTTCCGTGCAGCCTATGTTCTCAAGCCACTGTCACTTGTCGTCGTAGGAAGTCCTACATGCAGGAAACAAATCGCCTTAAATGTAAGCTGCCATCGAAAGAATTCTTGTCGGTCAGGTTTGCATTTTTAAGGGTTAGAGGCAATGTGGGCGTTGATGGTGTGATTAGGGATTGAGTATTTTTTGTTTCATCGTCGTTGTTGTCTTTTTTTTTTTTTTTTTTTTTTTTAAGGTAATCTAGTCCAAAATGGGTGTATGTGATTATAATTGTAAAAAAGTTTGGATTGTGGTCCTTTTTAAAAGTGAAATGTTGGCGTACTCAATCTTCAGGTTTAGAACCCTACTCATTATACATGCATAAGCATGCATATAGAGCATAACAAATCTGAGAACAAGTATAAAAAGAAAACCACACAACTGAGATTTGAGAAGGAAATGATGCATGGCAAATTTTGTGAATATTTAATAAATACATACCATTTCCTTGAACAATCTTCGTTTGGTATCATTGAGACTGCCTTCCCAACACTGATCCTCATCATCTGACTGTTGCAATCTTTGCAGATATGCTGTATGTTTTCCAGAAAAAAATTTATCATCTTTGGGCATTCTCTGACAATCAAATGTTCCCATGGATGGGATAAGAGCATAATTCCCCAAAGAAGAGAATTAGCAAACAGTGAAGTTCCAAATAGTTCAGTAACTGGAAACAATATGATCCTTCTTGACCTCTAGTCCGACCTGGCTCTATGACTTTTTCCATCCTTTTGCAATCAATTATAAGCATTCTTATAAGTTTCACCGGACTTGCAGCAGTGGAAAGTGTCACCAAATTCATCAGCCCATCATACCTTGATCGTTCAATTGTTGTCAGATTTTGAAGAGACACTGAGGACAGCAATAACTCTGCGGCATTCTGATATTTCTAGAGTTTTCAAAATTTGAAAAATCTTGCAGGAATTAGAATTTTCTTTACACAGATGCAACAACTCAGGCAATTGAGACAGCTTCAACTCTTCTAGACTGGAGAATGCAAACTGCAATCAACCTAAGTACATTTAATGTAAAAATATAGTTTGGGTTCAAGTGAGTATCCGATTCCCAGATTCAAAGCAAGTTTGAATCATATAATCGTTATATGAACATAGCAATTCATAAAAAGTTTGAATCACATAATTGTCATATCAAGATAGCAAATCATAAATAAGTCAGAAAATGTCCAGTAGAGAATATTTTAAATCAGAAAGGCATCCAAGTCAGCATATGTATAGAAGAATATTTTAAATCCGAGATTGATCTAGTTAAATATTTTGAAACCACTGCATGTTCAGGAGGGAAAAAAAGAATGCATTTAGCATTTGTAAACAGAGAAGATTTGCATATTCATATTATTCAACTATTTTACTGTCATTTTAAGTTCAATGCTAGTTTTTTTTTAAAAAAGTTTTATGCTCTCAATAAATCCTTCTAAAAAAAAAAAAAAAAGACAACAAACAAACTTAAAAACAAACAATAACAAAAACATGAAAGCCAGACCAAACCAACCCAAAACCCTTTTCACGTTTTTTCAAATATATAAAATGACCATTTTTCTGAAAACAATACTGCCTCATTCAAACGGATTACTATGAATATTTGTGAAGCACTATTCCTAAGCTTGAGTAAAGAATTCTGTTGAATTAAAAAGTGGCAGTAAGTCATGACACTGTGCTCAATCCTTTATAAAGTTTGAACTTGTTCAGCCAGAATGCAACTAATAGAGAAATATTTTTACTTTGAGATTTATATTATTTTTTTAAATCCATTAGTTTCTGAAAGATGTTCTAGCGTCAAGGTTTTCGACCGAAAATAGGGAATTTTCATAGTAAGATTAATCAGAAAAACTTCAATTATTTGGTATGTTGTTCAATCATGTTTGAAACATTATTAATTTGAATGCACTCAAAATTTGCAGAGATGTGAATCAGCATTCATATGAACCATAAGGACCTAAGGATATAGAATTACTTGTCATGATGCAATTTTATCTTGGAGAACACTAGCTAGTACTTCTGAAAAAATATGTTTGCCATTACCTAGATTAAGTAAAATATATTGAGCAAGTCATTTAAATGCAAAAACATGCTTCATTTGTAATACATGTGATACTTGGGGCATTTTTAGAAGAGAATAATATGAAGTCAGACCTTATCAACCAAGAACAAGGACTGTTGGCCCTCTTGGTGAGATCCCTGCAGGCTCAGAACTTCCAAAGCAAATATTTCCAGTTTGTCACATCACCTCTAACCTTTTTAACAGGAGCCACTGAAACATCCATTCCTGAGCAGAATTTTTAGGTCTTGGTAACCGACGCAGTTTCAGCAAAGTTATGAGGAAACACAACCAGGGATATCCACTGGGTATTTAGGGCTTACTGACTTATCTCTTCCAGTGAATCACGCCAAATTACCAACAAATACTCCAAACCTTCCAGATTTCTTAGTGTATCAGCTGGAAAATATATTCTGCAGATTAGAACAGTGTCTTATATCCAAGTAATGTGCTAAAAGAATTCAAAGCAAGCTCCTGGTTGTCCCATATATTTCTCAAGATTTTCACTGCCCTAAACATTAACACCTCAAACTAGGGAGTCCAACCTGGAGACAAGAATTCAATATTAATTGCCTTAGTTAATAATTTAAGCATCACTAATGTATAACTGGCAACAATAATAAAGATATCTATTTCGCAAGGAAAATATGACATAATATGCGAAAACCAGTCTGCAAGCAAAATCCACCTTTTCATCAAAGAGAGGTTGCATTTGAGTAGTGTGGGTGTTGTCTTCCATGCTTACTTCTGCACATTTACAACCAGAGATGAATCTTCCAGATTAGGGCAATCATCAATAAAAAGTTTAACCAAAGAGGGGAATTGAACTGAATTTCCAGTGCCAAATCTTCTTAGTTTTGGAAGGCCATTGAGCTCCAGGAAGACCAGACTAGGAAAAACCATTTCAGTCATCTTTGCCTCTTTTGCTAACCCAGTGTTATTGACTACCCCTTCCATTGACACACATTCGCGTATCTTAAGTTCTTTGAGTTGCACCAGACTATTAACCATAGAAGACGAAAACAGAAATTTTAAACCCCCACAGCAATCCACTATCATATTTGTCAAATTCTGGCAGCCAGAAGTTGCCAGAAAATGATCTGGCCATATCTTTTTGAAGTTTGTTGAGAACAATTCCAACTTCTGCAGGCATGGAAATATGATCTGCATTCCAAAACAGTTCTTTTTTTCATTCATAAGTTGATACTTTTTTTTTGTGAATTAAAAAAAAAAGATAAGAGAAATAGAAACTAATTGTGGGCAAATATATAACTTCCTCTAACCACAAAACATCAAGAACATACCTTATCATTGAAGAGTGCCTCATCACAATCATCATCTCCAACGGTTTCGGAAGTAGTAGTTGCTGTCTCAAGGTTCAGTCCTAAACTAGTAAGCTTTGGAACTTCGCGTAGTGCTAGGGTATGCAATTGAGTAAAGTTAATCGTTCTAACACTTTCATTAGCGGGAACATGGTTTTCACTTTCCACACCAACAAGCATTTCTAGGTTATTGCAATCAGTCACTTCTATTTCTTGAAGATTCAATAGGTTTTTGGCAATAGAGAATGAGAAGAGATGCTTCAGTTTACCACAATTTTGAACTTTAATGATACTCAAGGATCTGAAAGCACAATCTTCTGTGAGTTGTCCACGGCATATCTTCTCCAAGTTGATTAAATTATGAAGAGACAATGATTCAAGCAAAGGAAAGGCATTACAAGCAGCCCCTTCCACTGAACTGACAATATATAAAATCTCAGAAGCATTTTGTACAAGGAGATGCTTCAATCGTGGGAAGCCTTCCCCATCTAATTCATGAAGAACATTCTGAAAGCCATTCAGCTTATCTAGATGGAGATCTTCAGTTCTCCTCAACAGCATTTTAATCCCATGTTCCAAGTGCATGCGATTATCAAGTTTGAGCTTCAATGTTCTTGAGGTTTCATACTTTCCAGTCCAGGTCCACACATCTCCCAAAAATATTTTATATCTTTCCAACCCCACAGAAAACAATTCCCGTGGCATTACTTGGGCATCTAGAATATGCAGCTCTAAAGTGGTTAGTCTTGACAATTGATTTAGCTCGGCAAGACTGGCATTATTCTGTCCTTTGACCTCCCAGTGAGTGAAGCTATTTCCCATGTATAGTTCTTCTAAACGAGGCAGGTTTGATATAACATTTGGTCTGATTGATTTAAGTTTTGAACAGTTGCTCAAGTCTAGCAACTTCAGACGAGTTAACTGTCCAATTTCTTCAGGCAACTGCTCAATATGAGAATTCCGAAAGCTAAGAATCACCAATTTCTTTAGAACTCCAACTGTTGCTACATCTCCTAGTACGCAGCATTCAAAAGACAATGTTTGAAGGTTAATTAACCAGCCAAGTGTTGAAGGTAATGAGGGGAAATGAAATCCATTCAATGACAAAACTTGCAGATTTGGCACCCCTTCAAAAAAGAGGTCTGGGATTACTAAAGAGATTTTTTTTGAAAACAAAAAAAATAACTTGAGTTTTGGACATTCCAGCTTTTCAGGAAGCTCTTGAATATCTCTACAAGGAAGAGAAATAGCAATTGGATCTTTTTGCATCAAATCTTCAAGCACTTCCTTCAAGTCAGCAACATTTTGAATATTAAACATAAGTTTATCTCTGGCAGTTGATACAGCAATGTCATGAACGACGTCATGCATTTTCACATCATCTTTATTGTCACCATCTAACAACAAACACGAAGCTTGTAGATCATCAATCAAACAATGCATCCTGCTCCTTGCTTCTTCCAATGAGAAAACATCTGAAAATAAATCCAAACCCATGGCACACCTCAACAAGTCATCAATAGGTATTCGATTACCATCATTTAGTAAACTACAGAGTAGAAACAATGACTGAGCTTCCTGGCTTTTCAAAAAGTTATAACTCAATTTAACACTAGAGTACACAGATGAATCTAATCCAGAGATATCATGATGATTGGAACTCCTTCTTAGTTGAAGCAAGGCATCCTTCCAAATGAAAAGACTCTTATTTCTCAGTGCTGTAGCAACTGTTGTAATTGCAACAGGCAAACCGCCACATTCCCGTGCTATCTTATTTGCTAGATTTTGAAAATCCAAAGGTCCTTCAACAACACCTGCCATCTTCTCAAACAACTGCACTGCTTCTTGATCGGATAAAACATTAATCAAGAAATTCTTCTGAGAATTCATCTCATTGTACAATAAATCTTTTCTTCTAGAAGTCAACAACATTGTGCATCGCCTCCGATCATCCTTTATTTCATTCTCATAGCCTTTATAAGGAATTCCAACGGCATCAAGATCAAGTCTATTCCAAACATCATCTAATATTACAAGAACTCTCGATGCTTTCAACCTTTGGCGTAGTAGATGAGCTCTCTCAGAAACATCCTCATGTTCGCCCAAAAACAGCCCTAACGCACCAGCAATTTCATTTTGAATTGCTTTATAGTCTGGTTTCTGACTTACCACAACCATAACCACCTCATCAAACAACTTGTCTTCCATCACCTGCCTTGCAACTTGTTTGACAAGTATGGTTTTGCCCACGCCAGCCATCCCATAGACCCCAATCACATTGATATTATCATCCTTCAACGCCTCCATAATATCCCGAAAAGTTGACATTCTTGATTCAAACTCCTCGTAGTCTCTGAGGTGCAGGGTTTTTGTCCACTCTGGAGCAGGAGTGTAGGACGTCGTATTAAATTTACCTTTTGCCACAAGATCAGAACCTTCTCTTGCTGCCTTACCTGCTTGCTTGCTGAGATTGTAACGCTTGAACAGATTAGGGCACAACCCAAAGAAACAGCGCTTCTTGGTTTCATTTTCATCGTCAAGAACGGCTTCTACTTCTTCAGTGAATCTATCCACGTCAATTAGCCAGCGATTAACATCCTCATAAACCTCTTCCCCTTTTCTCCTAGCATAGTCAACGGCAGAGCGCACATCTTCTTTTTCATATTTCAGCCTCGTAAGCACTTGATTTAGTTCTTCCACATGGCTCTGGTGATGGGACACATAAGATATCGTTCCGCGAATGTGACCGAACAATATCTCTGCAACGGCAGAAACAGAAGCAAGAACAACTTCCATCGTTTTTTTTTTTCTAATTTGTTTTTGGGTTTAACAAACTAAGCCGGCAACAAGCAAACCAGATAGTGCTCTTGATTTACAAAAGTTCTGAAAGAAAAGTTAAACGACAAGTATTTGAGCAACGGATCATAAGTTGAGATAAATGAATATCAGGAATAATCCTAAGAAGTTTTTAAGAAAAGAAAAATTGAGAATAATTATCTGGAAGAGAAAATTATCATAATAAGATCAGAAACAGATATTTCAAACAACCAAAACAATAAAAATTTCCCAAAAGCTTACCTGATGAGAAAACAGATTGATTGCACAGCTATTTACCGATCAGCAGATGGCGATTCAAGAAGATTTTTGTTTCCCTTCTCAAAGAAAAGAGTTGGATGAAAATGGTACAGATGAAAAGAGTCAACACCAAGTCATTCTTTTACGTTTCTCTCTCCGTCGGTCTGCCCCTTTCCCTCTCCCTCCACGCCATCCCCACCATTTAAATTTAATAAAAATCGATAGAAATTACATTAACATATGTAATGCATTCTAATGATAGAGATTTAATATGCGCTTCTTAATTTATAATTTTATATCTCAATTATATGGGACCCATTTCACGGCCGGGCCCGGCTCAAACTGATTCTGCGTGCGTCTGTCTTGTAATTCTGCAAGGGAGTGAGGGTATTTTAGTAATTTAGATAGTCGATAAAGTATAAGCGAGCCCACCGTACTCACTGTAGAGATGAGGAAGGAACCTGTCCCTCGCCAGACTTGGAAGATGCCTCGACAACGGTCATTTTGGGAAAATACCGTCAGCTTATTTTATTTATTAAATAATAAATTTTATAATTAATAAATGTTATTAAAATATTCGGCAAACCGTTGGATTATGTGCATTTTGTTGGTAGGTTAAGTGTGCATGGATATATATTTAAAATTCTAGTAAATATTATATTATAATTAAAGAAAAGTAATAGATAATTGAAAACGACTGGAGATAGTAATAGTATGTTAATTTTTAAAACAAGAAATAATTGAAAGAGAAAATAGTCCCTAACTTTTGGGGAAAAGACACATGCACCCCTCATTCGCAAATAAAATGACTTATGCACCTCGTCTGTTGGCTTTACTGTTTTTTTTTTTAAATTAAAATTTCATTAATAGGAAACGATTACAGTGATTTATCTTTACATACACAAGCAGTGATCTCAGTTGGAACTTCTTCTAACCAAACTTTCTCGATGGAATTATAAAAAGCTAATTTAACGAGATGATGTGCAGCTTCATTGCAGAACTGTGGAGCAAATTTCACTTGGAAAGAGCTCTCAGAGGAAGATAAGACTTCTTGAATGTCGGAGATTAACCACCCCACTTCACATCTGTTGTGCATTTTGTTACTAATAAGATTAACGGCTTTGAGAGAATCTGACTCAATTATTGCTGGAGCCACCCCAATATCCATCACCAATTGCAGGCCTTTGTGCACAGCAACAGCTTCCACAAATTCTATATCTCTGGCGAAAATCACGGTACATATAGAAGCTGCCATAACCTCTCATGTTGAATTACGAACTAATACTCCAATACCAGCACGATCTTCCGTCGAACTAGCAGCCGCATCAACATTCACTTTGTACCATGATGGGGGAGGACTTTGCCAACACGGGCTCGGAGTATTGGGTTTAATGCTCTTGCTGGTTCCACATTGCAGAGTGTCTGCTCTAAATGAGTTCACGGCATTCGCAGCTCGGGTGACAGTTGCTTGAGACGCGGTGATAGCTTTACTGTAAATCAGATGATTCCTAGCTAGCCAAATTGACCAACACAAGACTACCCATTCTTCAAACTCGTCTTTTGTTAATATAGATGCTATGTGAGTGGTCAAATTGGAAAACTCCATAGGCCTTGTAATCTTTAGGCATGAATAAAATCTCGTGAGCTTCCATACCTGCTTTGCTTGTTCACACCCCACCAGAGCATGATACTGATCCTCATAAGCAAAGCCACAACAAGGGCATGAAGGAGCAACTGGAATTTTCCTTTTATGCAGATTTGAATAAGTGGGTAGAATATTGGAAAAGGCTCGCCAATAAAAGATTTTAATCTTGGATGGTATAGACAAATTCCAGAGATACTTCCACCACCCCGTGTTAGTACTGGAGCTGGAAGGCCAGTCCTTGAGTTTCAAACGAAGGGCCACATGATAGCCACTCTTTACGCTGTATTGGTCTTGCTTATCATATGTCCAGACCAGTTGATTCTCCAATGGCCTTTTGGGTAATGGGATTTTCAAAATCTGAGTTGCATCTTCTTCGAGAAAATGAGTTCTTATCAAGTGTTCTTTCTAGCGTCCTTCTTCGTCAATCAAGATGGCTACTCAAGATTGAGGAGATAGGAGCTGAGGAGAGAATGACTTGAATGTACTAGGACAGGGAAGCCATCTGTGGTGATAAATAGAAACAGTTTTACCATCTCCAATTCTACATCTTGAAGCAGCCTCAATAACCCCCCCCCCCCCCCATAAGATACTTCTCCATATATATGAAGGATTACTACCCAATTTGCTCTCTATTAAATTGCCTCTTGGATAGTATTTAACTTTAAGAACTTTGGAGACTAGAGAGTGTGGAAAAGAAATTAATCTCCAGCATTGTTTTGCTATAAGAGCTTTATTAAAATAGTTCAACTCTCGAAAACCAAGGCCCCTATATTTCTTTGAAAGGCAGAGTTTCAGCCATGGCAACCACTGAAAACTTCTGGAGGATGAATTCTGACCCCACCAAAATTGTGCAATTAATTTTTGCAAATCATCACAAAAGCTGAGAGGGAGCTTGAAGACACTCATCGCATATGTGGGGATAGCCTGAGCAACAGCTTTGATCAATATCTCTTTACCGCCGCTTGAGAATGATTTGGCTTTCCAATCTTTAATCTTGTGCCAAAGCCGGGTCTTCAATGTATTGAAGAAGAATTTTTTACTTCTGCCCTGCATCGATGGGAGACCAAGATATTGCTCATGGTGAGAGATGACGGAAAGGTTGAAGATATGTTTAATAGCCTCTCTGATATTTCCTGGAGTGTTTGGACTGAAAAATAAAGATGATTTTTGAAAATTGATGACTTGGCCAGATGCATTGCTAATAGATCAAACAACTTTTTGAGATGGTTACATTCTGCGGCTGTTGCTTTGGAGAACACCAAGCTACCATCAGCAAAAAATAAATGAGAAACAGTCGGGCCTGGACACTAAATGCCATGAATGAGTTTATGATTTTCAGCATGGCCCAATAAAGAAGATAAAGATTCTGCACATAGAATAAATAGATAAGGGGAAAGAGGACATCCTTGTCGCAACCCTCTCTGAGGCTGTAAGAGACCTCGAACTTCGCCATTAAGCAGGAAGGAGAATGTAGATGACATGATGCATTTCATTTTAAGACTCACCCAAAGATCTGAAAATCCTAGCTTACGCATAATGCTTTCTACAAAACACCATTCAATCCTGCCATAAGCTTTGCTGATGTCAAGTTTTACAGCAACTAACCCCTCTTTTCCCTGTTTTCTACATGTAATCTTATGGAGGCACTCATAGCCAATTATGATATTATCTGTGATTAGTCTTTGAGGAATGAAAGCAGATTGGTAAGGGGAAATTAAATGCTCTAACACAATTTTCAGTCGATTAGCAAGGCACTTGGAAATAATTTTATAAATAATATTACACAAATTAATTGGTCTATATTCACTTACTCTCTTAGCCTCCTTCACTTTTGGAATCAAGGCCACGTATGCATGATTAATTAAAGATAAGTCTCCATCCCCATTCAATATTTCCAAACAAGCTACACTTACAGAACGACCAACTATATTCCAATACCACTGAAAGAAACCTGCTGATAAGCCATTAGGGCCTGGTGCCTTTGACAGATGCATTTGGAATAAAGCAACTTGAATATCTTCTAGAGAAAACATTTTGTCCAGTTCCATATTCATTTCTGCAGTAACTTTAGGCTCAATGTGTTGAAGTGCCAGCTCTATGGATTGTGCTGAAGGATTAAAGGATGTGAATAAATTCTGAAAATGTTTAGAAATTTCATTTTTTATGGCGTTTATGTCCTCTATCCACTGATTGTTGTTGCCCAGTAGGCCAACAATCAGATTTCATTTCCTCTGTCCTAAAGCCTTAGCATGAAAGTATTTGGTGTTACGGTCCCCTACTTTAAGCCAAAGAGCTTTAGATCTTTGCCTGCAATATATTTCCTTGTCCCTAAGAAAATCATCTAACTGCTTTTCCACAGCTATAATCTTGTCATAAGACTGAGAGGGGTCAGATTTTAAGCAAGTCAGCTTTGTGGTTAACATCTGCAAATTACGTTGCCTGTCCCCGAATTTCTGTCTGCTCCATTCTTGTGATTTAGTTTGCACGGCTGCAGAATTCTTCAAATAAATAGAGATGGAATTAGAGTTAGCTTCCTTGTGACTTGCACTCCGCTTTCTCCACTAAGTGTCTACATTCATTATAGTTGTTCCAGTAGTCTTCAAAAAGAAATTTTCTTCCCCAATGTTTGTCTGTTCTGGAAAAGAGGGGTTTTTCGCTTCCAAAACTCAACTAGGATTGGAGAGTGGTTAGAACCCAAGCATCAATATTTGTCACGGATACAGCTCTGTAAGGATCCTTCCAGGAAGAAGAGCCGACAAATCTATCAAGTTGTTCTCTGCGATTGGTCCATGTATTTGCGGCTGATTTTGGGTCAAGGAATAAAAAACCACAAAACCAAACTTAAGAACAATAAATTTATATTTTTGTTGGGGGGCGGAGTGCCTCGCTTGTTCGTCACGTGCGGGCTGTTTAGGCTTTTTATGGAGTGAAGGAGGACTGTGGTGGCGGTGGATGTAGAGGGGGTCTGATTTCAGTTGCGGAGGGCCGGTGAAACTCGTCTTAAGCCTGCGAAACAACCAAAAAAGAGGTCGGAGGTGGAGCCGGGGGTGGCCGGCGACCACACTCTGACGCTCAAGTCAGAGTTGGGTTATCTCAGGTTGGAGAGCTAGCAAGCTCTCGGTAATGGAAGTTTTGAGGTTGAAGAAACCCTCGTTTTTAGTGGTGAGTGTGTTCACTTCTTGATAAAAATTAAACCTGAGTATTTATATGGTGTACCCCGGTCGCCGTGCCACCTAGCGCTATTTTAATGGCGTTCCCAGCTGTCATGTCAGTAATATTCTTATTTTCATGTGTGTGGCGACTTAAGCGTTTCAAAAATATGCGTGGAGAGCAAGTTTGTGGCGTATTCATGTGCTGGGCGTAGTGGAGTGGTCCCGCGTACCTCTGCAATTTCGTTGTAATTTTGCAGGTGCAGCAACAAAAGTTGGCGGTCTCAACTGTCATAATATCAACTTTTGGCAGATTCACTGGCGTGACAGGCGACTATCTCCTCTTTGGCGACACAAGATTTTCCAGCCGATTTCTTATTTTTTGACACATATTAAACCAATCTTTTTAAGATTCGGGGGCCCACATATCTCTTCACATTTTTACGAAGACATGTTGTATCCTTGTATGGTGTACTCGAGGTACCCTTGGAGTACCTAAGGTAGCTTAGGTACCTAGGATACCCGGGGTACCCGAAATAAACTAATCTCTTAAATATCGACCCGTGGCGCTTCATCATTAGCCTTATATTTTCTTCCCAAACAACAGCCCCCTAGTTTCTTTGTGGCGAATATAATTGAGGCACAAGAAACTCTTTAAAAGAACTGTGCGTGACGCGTGGCGATATTTAACTTTCTTTTTTTTTTTTTATAACAGGTGGCGTTCCAATAACTTAATTGAAATAAAAATTTAAGCGGGAGAAAACCTGTCTGTCATCAATGCTACCTCTTACTCTAGCTGTTTGAATTCCGAAACTAGTTCAATCTTTTCAACTGCAGACTTTGTGTTATATCTTCTGACAAACCATCTTCCTTTTCTTCTTTTCTCTTTCCTTCTTCTACTGCGTTTTTTTTAACTTCTCTCTTTTTTTTTTTTATCCAGACTCTCCTTCTTCTCTCTCTCTTTTTTTTTTTTATACATATCCAGCTTTTTTTTTAATCCAGACTTCCCCCTCTTTTTTTTATTACATATCCAGCTCCTTTTTTTTCTATATTCGGACTCTTCTCCCTTCTTTTTTTTTTTTTTTACATATCCAGCTCTTTTTTTTTTAATATTCGAACTCTTCTCCCTTCTCTTTTTTTTTTTGAAATCCCTAACGGGTTTAATTGTGTACATGACAACTTTTGCACAGTTTCACTTTCTAAGCAGTTTCTGGTAATCGACAATTTCTCTTGGCGGTGTGCAGGACAATTTCTCTTGGCGGTCTGCAGTTTCTTCATCTCCAAACTTTGCTTTTTCGGTGATTAAAATTTGCTGCTCTCGGTAAAGTTCAAGTATGAATTTTTATATCTATTTTTGGCTTCTTTATTTTGAAAAATGTTGTTGTGGCTTTGTTCTGGATTTTATATAGAATGTTGGTGTTTTTTCTTTTTGTTTATGTTTTTATTGGTGGATGTTGGTGTTTGGCTTGTGATGGATGAGGGCCGAAATTGTGGGGGCATATTTTGATGTAGAGACTGTCTTTTTCAACTTGTATCTTGTGTATTTAGGGGAACAAGATGGGGAGAAAAATTGCGAGGAAAAAGGGGGGTTATGTGGTCAGGGAGTCGGGGAAGTCCAGTGAGGAGGCTCCCCTTTCAGATTCAGCTCCTCATATATCCCTTAGTGACGATGACGGGTCTCTTTCAGCTGTCCCCAAGTTATCTCAAACCATCCCTAGTAGAAAATCAAAGATTAAATGCAAACAACCAGCCACACCAAACTATAGAAAAACTCGTGCAAAGAATTCCAGACCTAAATCTCCCACTCCTGTTAACATTCCTGAACCTCCCATGATTTCCCCTTCTGTCTCTTTAGCTCGTAGGCCTTACGCACTAGGGGGTAGGCCAGCTACCCCAAGAGATTTAGAAAGAGTTAGAGCCAAATACAGTATACACCCTTCTGTCCACCTTAGGGTACCTCACAAGGGCGAGCACCCTGAGCACCCCTACTCTAATGGTGTTGCCATTCATATTGACCTTTTCGACTTAGGTCTCCGTTTGCCTCTTCAGCCATTTTTTAGAAAAATGTTCATTGAGATGAATATAGCTCCCAAATAGTTATCTTTACCCGGTTGGAGATTGTTCATGGGTTTGGACGTTTTGTGGTTGGATATATTTGGGGAGGATATTTCTTATGGAGATCTGAGGGGGCTTTATTAGTTAAAGAAGCCGGTTGGTTTATTCGTAGCTTATTTTGCTACTTGGGGGGGTTCATGGTAACTTAGTGAGACCGGCCCTTTGCTGAAAAGGGCTACAAATATGGGTGGTTTGTGGTCGAGGGCGAGTAGGGGATGAGTATCACAATGGGGAATGAAGTCGTGCAAGTTCGGAACTTTTTCAATGAAGATAGTATGTGTTTCTTTCCTCCTCTCTCCTTTTTATGTATATATACATTTCTCGCATGAATTTTCTTTCTATTCATTGTTTCTTGGAATTTTGCAGACATCACTTGGGCTAAGGAAACATGCCCAATTTCTGAAGTGGGGAGGAAAGTGAGTGGTGTTATAGAGAAGTTCCAGCTGTTGCAGAGTGAGGGTGACGTTCTGAGCGCTATCCGGCTGGCGAGAGCTGGTTTGATTGAGGAGAGTTTTCTGACTTCTTCGGGGGGTGATTCACGTATGGCTATGTGGTGTTGCCGGGGTACCCCACCTTCACTAATTTTTTTTGGGGCACCCCATCAGCTGAACAAACTTTTCTTTTTCTCTCCTTTTTTTTTGTGACCATCTCTTTTTTTTTAATGTGCCTTTTTGCCTGAGATAATTTTGATTTTTCTTTGTTTGCTTGATGTTAGACAGGCATGGATCCTTTTGCTGAAGATTTCGATACCTTTTTTAGTCGCATGAGTGACAGCTCCTCTGGTACCTTGGGTACCTCAGTAAAGGGCGATTGACCTCCCATCGTTCCGGGCGGCGAAGGTAAATTGCTCGTCTCCCCTTTTGGAGGCTCTTGGGGTACCCCGACTACCCATAAGATGAAGTTTATGGAAGGTGAGCTAGACCCGGTGGTGAACAAGCGAATATCTCATCTGGCCGATTGCTTCCTTCATTCCTCCGAGTACATTTCTGCAGACATGGCCGCGAAGGCAGATAGATTGGATTTAAATGAGCGCTATAGCCGAGCACTCAAAGCTTGTCATGATGTGAGCGCTTCCTTCTCTTTTCTCTCTTTTTTTTTTCATCCTGACTCCTTTTTTCTTCTCTTTATTGTGTATTATTTATTTATTTATTTATTATTTTTATTATTTATTTATTTTTTTGGTAGGCGGCCTTCTACCTTAGCCACAGTTTACACGACTTTAGTGGCGTCTGAGCTACACAGGCGGAGGTGGAGAGGTTGAAAGGAGAGCTCAGACTTGGTCGATCTCGAGAGGAGAAGCTCGCAGGGGAGGTCAGTGCTTTACAGAGGCGTTTGGACGACCAAACTCAGGAGAAAAGCTAAATGTCCAAGAAGTTAGAAGAGGTGGAGTTGAAGCACGACGAGCTACTATCTCGCCAATCGGAGATGATGGACAAGGCTTTTACTCTTATCATGACTGAGGTCTGGAGCGTCGACCTAGAGCTGGTGGTACCCCGGGTGGAGAAGTGGGTGGACAAGTCGGCCATCCTGAAAGCGATAGAGGACAAGAGGGTATTCCAGGCTCCATCATCTCACAGCCCCCAGCGATCTTCTGGGGTACCCCAGGTACCCCAAGCGGATCTCCATTCTACTAGTGTTATTCATGAGGCTAGCAGCTCTTTGACCGCGGATGTCCCTGTTGATGCCACCGTTGAGGGGAACAATAGAGAAGATGTTCCCCCTTCTGCATGATCCTCCTTGCTTTTTTTATTTAGAGTTCATCCCGGACATTTCAGTAGCCTTTTGTACCTTTTGTAATATGGTATCCCCCATTTGATGTATTGGGATAGTTGTCTTTTGGGAGGTTGCCTCGACAATCTTGTTACTTGTTCGCAACAAACTTTTACAATAGACTTAATTTGGCATGCCATTGAATTCCTCGCTTTGATAGATTTATGTAGCCTCGTGGGGTTCCTTGGGTACCCCAGGTACCCCCCGATGTGTTTTTGGCGCTTGTGTGGTGATTTCCGTAGATGTACTTGTTGCTCATCTTAATAAAGATCATGGCGTATCTCAAATAATTTAATAATTCAAGCATCATCATAACATAAAATGAAGTTCATAATTGGCGCAATTAGGATGTAATAAAGATTACGGCGTATCTTAAATAGACTTGTAGAGTTTTTCGGGTACCCCAGGTACCCTCTTTTTTTATTTCTTGCAGAAATGGTAAAAAACATGCTTGTTTTGCCATCCGCTTCTAATCAATATAAATAGAGGTGCATGCATGCCTACCTCTTTTTATTTATTTATTTAGGCATTCAATTATTGTGATTGCCATTTGTCTATTCTTTACTTAACTAAGTAAAAGACTAGAGGTTAGGGTATACTGGTTTACCTCACCCTCGGGTCTTCTCTGACCCTCCTTCTTTAAATTTGTTGTACTATTTCTTATTGGCGTTGACCTCAGGTTCCCCTGATTATCTTGAAATGGCGGAATAAAAGCTGAACAAGACATGGCGTAATAAGATGGAGTTACATTAATGGCGAAAATTCAAGCATAATCATATTCGGTAATCAAAAGGAGAACATTAAATAAGACTGACTCATTGTCCCAATGAGAACAGGAAACCGTATAGATACTCATTCTCTGGGACTTAGGGAATTGAAAATTTCACTTGCACATGTGGGATACCCTAGGTACTTTTCATAGCTTTACCACTTACATATATAGTAGAGAAAATAGGAGATAGATAAAATGAACGGTATTGTTTAAGATACTGTCCTCATGTTAGTAGTACTTCCTCAGCATTGCGGTATTCCAAGGATGCTTGACGATTGTTCCATCCATGTGGAGTAGCCTGTACGCTCCTGATCCTACCGACTTGTCTATGCGATATGGGCCTTCCCAGTTTGCTCTGAAAGAGCCCTCTGAGGGTATCCGGGTGTTTTGAGTTACCCTTCGTAGGACTAAGTCCCCTTTTTTGAATGATCTGGGGCATACCCTGTTGTCATACAAATCTGAAATGCGGTGTTGGTATATTGCAACCTTCAATTATGCTTTGGCCCTTTTTTCTTGAACAATGTCGAGATTGGATGCAATTAAAGAGGCATTCTCGGCTTCATCGAAGTATGCGGTTCTGTGAGAGGGTATTTCAATTTCTGCTGGAATGACCGCATCAGTCTCGAATGCTAGAGAAAATAGAGTTTCCTCAGTTGAAATATTCTGAGTTGTCCGATAGGCCCAAAGAATGCCGGGTAGCTCGTCTACCCAAGCTCCATTCCTTTCCTCCAGCCTTTTCTTTAGGATACCCTTGATGATTTTGTTGATGGCTTCCACTTGTCCATTAAATTGCGGGTGAGCTGAAGAAGCAAATCGATTGGCTATCCCAAGCTCTGAGCAGAAACTCCGAAATTTTTCATTATCGAATTACTTTCCGTTGTCGCTGACAATTGCATTAGGGATACCATATCTGCATATAAGGTTCCTCCAAACGAAATCAGTGGTTTTTCTCTCAGTAATACTTGCCAACGGCTCCACTTCTACCCACTTTGTGAAATAGTCAACGGCTACAATTACATATTTAGCTTGCCCCCTCCCGGTTGGTAATGGGCCAATGAGATCTACTCCCCAAATAGCGAATGACCATGGAGAAGACATGACAGTTAGCTTTTCTGGAGGAATGTGGGGTACCTTGGCAAATCCCTGGCACTTGTTACAACTCTTGACCATATTTTTAGCATTCTTCCGCATCGTAGGCCAATAAAATCCTTGACGAATGGCCTTTTATGCCAATGATTGTGCTCCATAGTGGTTACCGCAAATTCCTTCGTGTATCTCTCTCATGACATATTTGGCTTGTTCATCTGCCTTTAAGTAAGGGAGGGTAAACCCTCTTCTGTATAGGGTATCTTTGATGAGAGAATACCGTGCAGCTTTATACTTTAGTCTCCTTGCTTCACCTTTGTCCGAGGGCAGATCCCCACTCTTGAGATATTTTATGATTGGTTGCATCCAGGTTCCCTAACAGTTATCGACTTTACTTCATTTGGCTCAGGTAGGTTCAAACTTGGTGTAGGTATAAACTCAGCATTAATTGGACCAAGCGACTGAGATGCGCCGAAGGAAACCATTTTGGCGAGATTGTCAGCTTAACCATTTTTTGACCGTAGAACTCTTTCCACCTTAACCTCAGCAAATTGGGACATTAATTCTCTAGTTCTCCCGAGGTACCCCTTTATATTTTCTTCCTTAGCTTGATACTCTGAGTTGATCTGATCGACCACCAATTGGGAGTCACTCTTGATGTGGACCCTTTTTGCACCCAAGGCTTTTGGCATCCTTAGCCCCGCAATCATAGCTTCGTACTCGGCCTCGTTGTTTGAGGCTTTGAACCTGAATTGTAAGGCATAACACATCTTCACCTTATCCGGATCGATGATTATTACTCTTGCACCGCTTCCGTGCGAGTTGGAGGAACTATCTACATAAATTTCCCAAACATTTTCTTCTTCAACAGCTAATGTAGTTTCGCCCGGGTACCCCGGGATCTCCTCACCTCAGGAGTCATTGGTGAATTCTGCAATGAAATCAGCAATGGTTTGGGCTTTGATAGCTGAGCGTGGCTTGAAGATGACATCGAACTCACTCAATTCAAGAGACCAGCGAAGAAGTTTTCCAGACATGTCCAACTTCTGGAGGATTTGTCGAAGGAGAAGGTTTGTTACAACGGTAATGGTGTGGGCCTGAAAATATGGCCGGAGCTTCCTTGCAGAGATAACTAATGCCAAAACCAGCTTTTCTACGGCGGGGTACCTCTTTTCCGCATCCACTATTGCCTTGCTAATGTAATATATAGGCTGTTGTACCCCCTCCTCGTCCTCTCTAAGTAAAACAGAGCTAGTGGCATGCTCGGAAACGACGAAGTACAACAGAAGCATTTCTCCGGGTTTAGGTTTGGCGAGCAATGATGAATTAACGAGGTACTCTTTTAGCTTTTGGAAAGCCTCTTCGCACTCGGTGGTCCATTAAAGCTTCTTCCCTGCTTTCAAAGCTTTGAAAAATGGCTTACACCGATCGATAGCCTTAGAGATAAAACGACTCAAGGCGGCTATTCGACCGGCTAAGCTCTGAATTTCTTTGATAGTACTTGGTGACTTTATCCCAAGAACCGCACGGATTTTGTTGGGGTTAGCCTCAATTCTCCGTTGTTGCACCATAAATCCAAGGAATTTACCTGAAGTTACCTCAAATGCACATTTCTCAGGATTCAGGCGCATCTGATGTTCTCTCAAAACATTGAAGGTGTCTCTAAGGTGCCGAGCATCATCACTGGCGTACACCGACTTCGTTATCATATCATTGATGTACACCTCCATGGTACGACCGATTTGCTGTTTGAAGACCTTGTTCACCAAACGTTGATAGGTGGCGCCCGCATTCTTTAAATCAAAAGGCATAACCTTGTAGCAGTATAACCCACGGTTGGTGATAAAGGCCATTTTATCTTGATCAGGTTCGTACATTGGAATTTAGTTGTACCTGGAGAAAGCATCCATGAAACTACGCATCTCGTACCCTACTGTAGCATCGACCAGCTGGTCTACCCGGGAAAGCTGGAAGCTATCCTTAGGGCAGGACTTGTTTAAATCCGTGAAATCTACACACATGCGCCATTTCCCATTAGACTTCTTAACCAATACAACATTTGAGACCCAGTCAGGGTACACCGCCTCCCTAATAAACCCTGCTGCTAGCAATCAGTCCACTTCTTGTTCAATGGCGTCATAGTGCTCTTGGTTGAAAGTTTGACGTTTTTGTTTAATAGGCCTATGACATAGGTCGACATTGAGCTTGTGATAGGAAATAGAAGACGGGATACCCGGCATATCCGCGTGAGACCAAGTGAACACATCAAAGTTTTCCTTTAAGAACTCAATAAGCTGCTCTCGGTGTTGGTCAGGGAGGTTGAAGCCAACTTTGACCATTTTAGTTGGGTCGTTGTTACATATCGAAATGGAGACAAGATCCTCAACTAGTTCTCTTCGCTTCTCATCTCTTGACATTCGGGGATCTAAGGGTACCTCGACTTCACCCATGGATGCTGAATTGGGACTTTCGGGTACCTGAGGTGCCCCAGGAGCTACTATATCTACTTCCATTGGTCCAGCTTCATATGGCGCTTGGGGTACCTGGGGGTTCGTGGACCGTTGAGCTTTCCTGCGTGCGATTCTTCGTCGTCTGGCCAATGCACGCTTGGACAGGCTGAGAGGTGGCCTGACATTAATGGGGTACCCCTTTAGTGGCACATTGGTGGCAATTTGATAACTTGTTCTCGAGGCAACGGAATAGCATCCTCGAGCCGACTGCTGATCCCCTTTGATGGTGATAATTTTCCCGGTTGTTAGAATCTTCATGGTGAGATAATGCATGGAGATGGCCGCTTTGGTTGTGGCTAAAAACGGTCTTCCCAAGATAATATTGGGAATGATCTGGGAATGATCTGTTTCTCACCTCGTGGAGGCGGGACATCTTGAGTTACGGGGGAAGTGGATGCCTCGGGTACCCGAGATCCGATCGCTCTGAGAATCACATGAGTTAAATCCTCAAAGTGTTTATGAGTAACGAGCTCTGTGGATACCCGTTGATTGCTTAATAGATTTGCCTTTGTCTAGGCGGGGTGCCCTCCTTGTCGAGTCGCCCCTCTCGTCACTGCCGTGGTCCTCCACTCGATCATGACCTAGCATTAGGTTATCGGCGGGTACATCGGGTGCCATGGTTGCGTAAGCTCACGTACCGACAAGCTTAGCACCATGTGGAAGCTTTTTGCGCGTTCCCCACAGACGGCGCCAATTGTTTGCGGTTGATTTGAGTCAAGGAATAAAAAACCACAAAACTAAACCTAAGAACAATAAATTTATATTTTTGTTAGGGAGCGGGGTGCCTTGCTTGTTTATCGCGTGCGGGCTGTTTAGGCTTTTTATGGAGTGAAGGAGGACTGTGGTGGCAGTGTATGTAGAGGGGGTCTGATTTCAGGTGCGGAGGGCTAGTGAAACTCGCCTTAAACCTGCGAAACAACCAAAAAAGAGTTGAGAGGTGGAGCCGGGGGTGGCCCGTGACTACACTCTGACGCTCAAGTCAGAGTTGGGTTATCTCAGGTTGGAGAGCTAACAAGCTCTCGGTAATGGAGGTTTTGAGGTTGAAGAAACCCTTGTTTTTAGTGGTGAGTGTGTTCACTTCTTGATAAAAATCAAAACTGAGTATTTATATGGTGTACCCCGGTCGCCGTGCCACCTGGCGCTATTTTAATGGCGTTCCCAGCTGTCATGTCAGTAATATTCTTATTTCATATGTGTGGCGGCTTAGGCGTTTCAAAAATATGCGTGGAGAGCAAGTTTGTGGCATATTCACGTGCTTGGCATAGTGGAGTGGTCCCGCGTGCCTCTGCAATTCCGTTGTAATTTTGCAGGCACAGCAGAAGAAGCTGGTGGTCCCAACTGTCATAATATCAACTTTTGACAGATTCGCTGGCATGACAGGCGGCTGTCTCCTCTTTGGCAGCACGAGATTTTTCAGTCGATTTCTTATTTTTTGACACATATTAAGTCGATCTTTTTGAAATTCGAGGGCCCACATATCTCTTCACATTTTTACGAAGACATTTTGTATCCTTGTATGGTGTACCCGAGGTACCCCTGGAGTACCTAGGGTAGTTGAGGTACCTAGGGTACTCGGAGTACCCGAGATTCCCGAAATAAAGTAATCTCTTAAATATCGATACGTGGCACTTCATCATTGGCCTCATATTTTCTTCCCAAACACCATGTATAAGGATAACCCGTACAGCCCAAATTAGAAAGGTCACACTTCCTAAGCGTGTCCTGGAATTCTAGCATTGTATCGGTGTATTGAAGATGATCCCCTGCTTTTCTTCTATATGTAAAATTTGATTAAAATCCCCTCCGCATAACCAGGGAAGAGAGGAGAGTGGAGCAAGTTTGCGCAACCGGATCCAAGTGTGTTTTTTTCCCATATGATTGGGATGGCCATATATGCCAGTGAATATGAACAAGTCATTCCCGTTGGCAATGACGGTATCAATATGATGCTTGGAGTAGGAGACGATATTAAGATCGATATCTTCAATCCAAAAGAGAACCAAACCCCGACCCAATTCATTTCGAGGCAGCAAAAAAAGATAGGAGAGTTGAAGCTTATATTTCGAAAATTCAGATTGTCTCGTTGTTAATTTGGTTTCACTCAAGAATACAATGTTAGGCTTATGGTTTCAGAGAACTTCCTTGAGTGCTCGGAACGTTCGGGGGTTCCCAAGTCCCTGAACATTCCAGCAGATGATCTTCATTGCACCGCCGAGCGCAACTTTACTGTTACGTAGGCTGTTAAAACGACTTTTAATCTACACAATGACTTTTATACCCTCTAACCTTCAATTGAAAATCAATTATTAGAAGTTGATTTTTTTTAATAAAAGAAATTATATATTTACATGATTCTTATATATATTTAATGGCTTTTGTTTTATTTTAGATAACGATGTGAGATTTATACTAATTTATCACCTATAGTATTGTATAAAATAAATTGGTGCAAATATATCTCAATAACTGTTTGTCGTTTTTTATAATATTGAATCAAATAAATGAGTTTAAATATAACATATCATTTTCAAGAACAAAATAAAAACAAATCAATTGATATAATAATGACTAAAATATATATTTTTTAATTAAAAAAATCTACTTTAGACAGACATTTGTCAATTGAGGATATAAAGGTCATTGTACATGTCAAAGCCAATTAAAACATTTTATTAAAGTTAGCTAATGGGTTGTGGATAAGTCCTTTTCTAAAAATTATGAAGTGCATTTATCATTTTCGTTAAAGTTTGGCGGTGTATATTTCATTAAAAATATATATCTTTTAATCAAATATTTTTTTACTCACACTTTTTGTAAATCCATCCCATTTTAAAAAATAATTATAAAAAATTTATATAATTTGTAAAACTAAAGAATAATTTTAGAAAATTAATTAATTAAATATATCTCAATTTATTTTTTTGTCTTAAAATTTTTATTATATTTACTACTTAATTTGATTATATTACCCTAGTAAATGTACAAAAAATTTATTTTAACTTCAATTTTTTTTTTATACAAAATTCATTGTTTCTAAATGATGTATCACTACTGCCTTATTAGTATGATTATTAATTTTTAATTAAACTAATATAATGTCTATGACAATACTCATGTAAATTATTTCACTATTAAATTTATGCCAGTTACATGTAGGGTATTGAAATTATTAGATTTCATTTAAAGATATTAGATTGTAGTTCACAAAATTAAATACCTAAACTATTAGATATAAGAAAATATATTTTTTTCGAGTAATTTGGTCACTTTATGCCATAAGGGTAAAGTAATCAAGTAAAACTTATGCTAAAGCAATCTCAATGGCCAGAGATGATTAAAGAAATCTAAGAGAGGAAAAAGTTATAAAAAGAATTTTAATAATTAATTGTTCAAAATTTTTTGTTGATTTGTATTTATTAAAAATAATGATAGTTTATTGTAAATATTTTTTAGAAACAGGGCGGAATTACACAAATAGTGGAGTAGAAATATACCCACCCGTAAAAAATATTCAAATTGGAAATCCGTTTTTTTTTTCATAAAAAGCCAAGGGTGGATAGTAGTCAAATAATTTTTTAATATATACATTTCTTAAGTTTAGGAAATTTTAAAGTGACAAAACATTTGATATATTCATTTTATTTATTGGACATAATAAAGATCAGCACATTTACACCCTTAAGATTTACCCAAATACATATATAGACTCTAAGTTTCATAAATTATTATACTTGCCTTCTTTTACTATCATATACTTTAACTATACTAAGCCAAAATTGATTTTAAATTTTTATAATGATTACAAATTTACATTTGTAATCAATTAAATTGTCTAACAAATTATACTAATGTTAAAATAATTTCGTTTAATTTTTAAAATAATTAACAAAAGTGTATTTTTAGTTATTTTATGTATTTTAATATTAATGATAGGAATCACAATAATTAAGTTATAATTGATATGATATTTTATTAGTTATGAAATTTACTATCTAATAAATGAATGAAACATAACAGTTGAGACTCCATGTTAGAGCCTCCAATCGTTATTGTTATTTTAATATTGTTTTTATATTTATTATAAAATTTTAAAGTCAATCTATAGGTCAACATCTTTTAATATTAATATTAATAATAATACTATACTTTCTAACTAATATGCCAATATTTTTATTCCAACTGCTAAGTGGGCCCATAAGATGATAAATTGTAATGTAATTATTTATTACTCCATTTGATCATATAATAGATGGACGTCATCTCTTTTGAAATGATAATAAATGCAATAATACTTGGAAAATGAAATATTACCCCAATAGGTTAATAATATGAAAATAATTTTACTTGGTATTTAAAATAATTTAAAAATTATAGATTATTTTATATTGTATTTACTGCTTTGACATCAAATCTTTTGAGTTACTATAGTTAAATGATATAATAATAGAAAATATGACTTATATGATTATTTATGAAATTACGGAGGCTTACGCATACGTTTAGACAAAGCTTGGGATCTAGTTATCTTTTTGCCTATGAGTGGGACTATTGGCACCCCTCCAAATATCTCTTAAAACCCCTATAATTATTTTACAATTTTAACCTTTACTAAAATTACATAATAGGACAATTTCTAATTAAACCTCTACTTAAAAGTCAGTAATTTTTTTCCTTAAAAATTCTTTATGCAGTAGATTTTTATTTTAAAAGGGAAGCAAGACAAGTTTGGAAGAACTCGAGAATATGAATGTCAGAAGGTAAATGTGGAAGTTGATTTTAATAGAAAAATGACAAACAAAGATTTTGAGTCGGGAAACATGTTTAGTGATCTTGAAAATGCAATGTGAAAATCTAAATCCAAAGAAGAATATGATCCAAGAGTATCAAGGGTAAAGGCAAATCATTATTACATGAGCAGCAATGAAGGCAAATCATTATTATTATTATTTTTTGAGAAAAGAAGACTTTCATTTATTCAAAGAAGAGAAAACATTCATGATTTCCGTTGGAAAAGAATCCAACCAAACAACAGTATCAGAGTAAACAAAAGCTAACTTAGTTAAGTTGTGGGCTATTGCATTACAGGATCTTGAAGTGTGTTGAACTTTGACTTTGCGGAGGTTCTTGAGCTCATCTTGTATCTCCGAAATAATCTAAAAAATCTCGTTCTTGCTACCCCTCCTATTGTTTATCAAATCTGCCACCATTTGAGAATCAATTTCAAGAATTAGAGAGGATAGCCCTGCATTCTTAGCCACTTGTAATCCTCAACTTGTAGCTTCTGCCTTTGCATATGCTACATCCTCGTAGAACTTTGTGGTTTTGACAGCAGCAGCTATGGCCTTCCCAGCTGAATCTCGAATTACTACTCCCAAACCTGCCAGCTGCTTGTCATTGCTTATGGCTGCATCAACATTCACCTAAAATCCATTTTGCGGTGGGGGTTGCCATCCTCTGGTTTTTTCCTCCTTTGTAGCTTTGCTTATTCCCCCTGGACCTCTAACTTTTTGATAGGCTTCTATTAAAGCCCCTGCTGTTATTACTAGCATACGAGGATCTAGCTTTTTTGCTTCAAATAAGAATTTGTTCCTTGCTTTATAAATATTCCAGCAAATGATGGTCATCAATTCAAAATCTATTCTGCTTATCTTCCTTGCTAAGTCATGAAAGACTGTAAGCAAATCTGGACCTGTCAAGCTTTTAAGACTCTCTGCAAAGCTTGTGAGCCTCCAAGCTTTTTGAGCTACCTTACATTCCATCAAAATATGAAAAATGTTTTTGAACCTGTGACCATAAATTTGACAAAAAGGCTCATGTAACAACTGTTTTTTCCATAGATTCACAACTGTTGGCAGCAAATTTTGAGTGGCTCTCCATAGAAAAAATCAAGAAGGCAAATCATTATTACATAAGCAGCAATGATGACGGGGATGAATTTTATGCCACAATAAAAAATAAGAAGAAGGGGATGAATCAATTTGAGGTTGAAGCTAATGATTTTGAAGCTCACAATAAAGTGAATAATAGTCTGAACAAGACACAGAATGAGGCAGATGAGATCAGGACAATGATTTATAGCAACTTTTAGTGAAGGTTGTACATTAGATTAAAATCCAACATTTTACAAATTAAAGGATTGCTTTTTCCTTTTATTTTCAAGTGAAAAATTTATTATTGGTGGCTGCAATGGAGAGAAAAAACTCCATTGTTGAAATGAGGTTTAATAAGAAAGATAAAAAATAATTAAAGAATGATGTTTATGCTAATAAGTTTTAATTAAGAGTAATTTTGTTATTTAAGGGGTGTTAAAAGAATTTTATAATATTTGTAAATATTTTAATGCGATTAATAAAGAAAAAGGGTGTTAAGAGGTATTAGAGGGGTGCCAATAGTCCCACTCTTTGCCTATAGACTAATGTGACTGACAAATTTTAAAATGGAGAACTTTTTTTAAAAAATTTTTAGAGTTTATTTTTACTATTTTGATTTTTTTATAATTTTCTAATACCTCATGATAAAAAATATTTTAAAAAATAAATATATCTCTTGCCATATAAAATTTCTTTTAGTTACCATTCATCCACTCAATCCCACTTCAAATTATTTCGAAATGATGTGGTTTAAAGAGGTACCTTTGAGGATTGACTCATTTATCAAAGAACTTCAACAATTGTCAAACAACTCTATGTTACATAAGATCAACATGACTTAGGCGTCTATTTAAAATTGGAAATTACATTAATAGAATTCATATATCGATGACACCATAATTTTATATGGAAAAATGATAAAGAAACAAAAGGAAGGCAGAAGGAAGTAGAATGAATTATTAAGTTGTATGGTCTTGGTGTTAATTGATTATTTTGTCTTTTTCTTCTTAACCATGTGGTTTTATATTTAATTCTATCTTCCTTTTGTCCGTTTCTTCTGTTTAACACTCTTTTATGTGAAATAATATATTTACAAACTCTCATACAAATATTCTTATTCAAATTGAAATGGCATAACATGGTTGGTTGAATAAAATTATCACATGACCCACAAGATTTATCATGTATAAAAATAATTTGTACAAAAGTTTATAACTATTTCATTAATTTTATTACGGAATATAGATTTAAAAAAAAATTCAATTGGTATCAAGTAAGAAATGGATATATTGGTTCTCTCACAACTTAATCATTTATTTTGTTCTTTGGGGTAATCATCCTAAAAATTTTGGGCTTGTTTTACTATTTACAAAGTAAGGCACATGTTTATATAGCCCAAATAATTATATTTCGTATTAAAATGTTGGCCGTCTTGGTGAGATCCCCAGGCTCAGAACTTCCGAAGCAAATATCTCCAGTTTGTCATATCGCCTCTAACCTTTTTAACACGAGCCACTGAAACATGCATTCCTGAGCAGAATTTTTAAGTCTTGGTAGCCATTCCAGCAAGGTTAATTGAGGAAACATAACCAGGGATATCCATTAAGTATTTAGGGCTTATTGACTTATGTCTTCCAGTGAATCACACCAAATTACCAACAAATGCCCGAACCTTTCATATTTCTCAGTGTATTAGCTGGAAATATACTCTGCAGATTATAACAATGTCTTATATCCAAAAAATTTTCTAAAAGAATCCAAAGCAAGCTCCCAGTTGTCCCATATATTTCTCAAGATTTTAACTGCTCCAAAGGTTAATGCCTCCAAACTAGGGAATCCAACCTGGAGACAAGAATTCAATATTAATTGCCTTAGTTAATAATTTAAGCATCACTAATGTATAACTGGCAACAATAATAACGATATCTATTTCGCAAGGAAAATATGACATAATAGATTGAAATCGGTCTGCAAGAAAAATCCACCTTTACATCAAAGAGAGGTTGCATTTGAGTAGTGTGGGTGTTGTCTTCTATGCTCACTTCTGCACATTTACAACCAGAGATGAATCTTCCAACTTCTCCTTGCATGGATATATAAACTGCATGCCAAAACAGTTCTTTTTTTCATTCATAAGTTGATACTTTTTTTTGTGAATTAAAAAAAAGATAAGAGAAATTGAAGATTTTAGTTTTATCCCTTCCTTGATTACAGAGGAGGATGATGTAGACCTATGCAGAATTCCTGATATGGAGGAGGTTCGTCAAGTGTTTTTTTCTATTGACCCTGATAGTGCTCTTGGTCCTGATGGTTTATGTAGTAGATTTTATCAATCATGTTGGGATATAGTTGGGATAGACCTACATGCTGCTATTTTGGATTATTTCAGTGGATCTGCTATGCCTCGAGGATTTCAAAGTACTTTGCTGAATCTTTTACCTAAGAAGGACTCCCCCGCTACTTGGGCAGATTTTCGACCTATTAGTCTTTGTAATGTCAGCAATAAGGTGCTAACTAAGTTACTGGTCCTGCGATTATCCGCTCTGCTTCCTCGTATTATTTCTCCATCTCATAGTGGTTTTGTTCCGGGTCGGGTGTTACATGATAATGTTTTGTTGGTCCAAGAGCTCGTTCATGATATTAATCATCGTACTCGATGTGGTAATGTGGTTCTTAAATTGGATATGGCAAAGGTGTATGATAGAATGTCTTGGTCCTTTATTCTTTAGATGCTCTGGTGTTTTGGGTTCTCTGATTGTTGGATGTCTTTGATCAAACGGGCGATTTATGGGTCATGGTTTTCAGTGTTGGTTAATGGAGTCAGCCATGGGTTTTTTCAATCACAGAGTGGTCTTCGGTAAGGTGATCCTTTGTCGCCCTGCCTTTTTATTATTGTTGCTGAATTTTTATCTTGAGGCTTGGATCAATTATATTCTCAATACCTATTATTGAGATACAATACGGCCACTCCTTTATGTGTTTCCCATTTGAGCTTCGCTTATGATATTATCATCTTTGTGAATGGGTGCCGACCTAATCTTTATTGTCTTATGAATTTTTTACAGAATTATGAGACTGTTTCTGGCCAAATGATCAATTAGTTGAATACTAGTTTTTATGTCAGGGGACAAACTTCAGTCTCACGTAAGACTATAGTTTAATCTATTACTGGTTTCCAGCCAAGGTAATTTCTATTTACTTATCTGGGTTGTCCAGTGTATGTGGGAGGTGTGCAGATTTGGCACTTTGATGATATGATCCGTAAGATCAGGGGAAGGATTTCTGGATGGGCAAATCGGCTACTTTCTTTAGGAGGTAAGCTAGTTCTTATTCGGCATATGCTTTCATCTATGTCTCTTCATCTGTTTCATGTCCTGCGGTCTCCTGCTACGGTCATTCAAATACTTGAGAGGTTATTCACCAGATTCTTATGGAGTGATACAGATTCTTGGCGGCGCATTCATTGGTGCAGATGGCCATCTGTCTGTTTTCCAGTGGCAGAGGGTGTTCTTGGAGCTCGTTCCTTTTCTAACTTGGCAGATGCTTTCGAGATGAAGCTATAGTGGCGATTTCGGGACCTACACTCACTTTGGGCTTCTTTCATGAAAGCTAAATATTGTAGAACTGAGTATCCAAGTATTGTTCAATTTCGCTATCCTGCCTCTCCTCTATGGAGGAGATTATGCTCTATTTGTTGTATTGCTGACCCTCATATTCGTTGGTTGGTTAGATCAGGTGATCGTAGTTTTTGGTATGATTGTTGGCTTGAATCTACACCTCTCTTTCATTTTAATCCTTCAGCAGCTTCTATGGCCCTAATATTTTCTTTTTGGTGTGGTGTGGATTGGGATAAGGGGAAGCTTTTATTAGTATTGCCATCTTCAGTTGTTGAACAAATTGTGTTAGTACCTATTTCTGATACTGGACCAAATATACTTCGTTGGGCCATATATAGGGATGAAAATTTTTCTCTAAGGAGTAGTTAGGAATTTGTGTGTGGAACTCGTAGCCCGAATGAGGTTTTTTCTTTAATTTGGCAACGACATATTCCTTTGTGGGTTTCTTTTTTTTGTGGCGTTTATTGAATGGTTTCTTAGCCTCGGATGATGCTCGGTACTTTAGGGGTTTTCACATGGTTTCTTGGTGTCTTTGTAATCGGGATGTTGAAACTGTCAGACACTTATTTTTTGATTGCCTAGTGGTTCAACAGGTTTGGCGACAGTTTTATTCAATGATTGGTCGTCCGTATCTCCCTTTTTTGTCTCTTTATGCTTTGCTTAGTCACTGGCGACGATGTTGCCATTCTTCAAAACACATTCGAGTCATTCTCCCATGTTTCATTCTATGGCATGTTTAGAAGGCTTGAAACACTCTCAGATTGGAGAGGGTTTGAGGATTATTATGCCTCTCTGTAGACCACTTCAATTGGTTTCTTGGATGAAACCGCCATCAGGGGTGGTGAAGTTGAGTGTGGATGGTTGTTCTAGGGGAAACCCAGGAATGGCTGTTACTGGTGGTGTTGTGTGAGATCCTCAAGGCGTGATATTAGCTGCTTTTGGTTCTTTTTTGGGGCATCAATCTATTCTTTTTGCTGATTTAATGGCTTTGTTAGAAGGTTTAGATCTTGCTGCTGAGCTTGGTTTTTCTGATCTTGAGGTTGAATCTGATTCAGCCACCATAGTTTCTTGGGCCACTTCAAGTAGTTTCGTGCCATGGGATTTCACTTACATCCTTGGGCGTGTTCGGGCCTTGGCTTCTAGGTCATCCATTAATATCTGGCATGTTTTTCGAGAAGTTACATCTGCTGCTGACTTTATGGCCAATTGGGCTTGTTCTCATCAGACTTGTCAATGATTTTTCAATCATAGTGATCTTCCAACTAGTTTATCAGGCATTCTTCATTTGGATACTTTTGAAATTCCATACATTGGACATTAAACACCTTTATTTGTATTAGTTTTATTTAATTACTAAATTATCTACTTTTCCTAGGAGGTTTGGTTTATGTCCCTATCTTTATATTCTCTCAGTGATTGATTTATTTACAGGTAGGGGTCCGACCTAACCCCCCACCTTCTTGGTGGATTATCAAAAAAATAAAAAATAAAAAAGTTCTCCAAAAAAAAAAAAAGAAACTAATTGTGGGCAAATATATAACTTCCTCTAACCATAAAACATCAAGAGCATACCTTATCATTGAAGAGTGCCTCATCACAATCATCATCTCCAACGATTTTGGAAGTAGTAATTGTTGTCTCCTAGTTGAGTCCTAAACTAGTAAGCTTTTGAACTTTGTGTAGTGTTGGGGAATGCAATTGAGTAAAGTTAATCCTTCTAACACTTTCATTAGCGGGAACATGGTTTTCACATTCCACACCAACAAGCATTTCTAGGTTATTGCAATCCGTCACTTCTATTTCTTAAAGATTCAAGAAGTTTTTTACAATAGAGAATGAGAAGAGATGCTTCAGTTTACCACAATTTTGAACTTTAATGATACTCAAGGATTTGAAAGAACAATCTTCCGTGAGTTATCCATGGCATAACTTCTCCAAGTTGATTAAATTATGAAGTGACAATGATTCCAGCAAAGGAAAGACATTACAATCAGCCCCTTCCACTGAACTGACAATATATAAAATCTCAGAAGCATTTTGTACAAGGAGATGCTTCGATTGTGGGAAACCTTCCCCATCAAATTCATGAAGAACATTCTGAAAGCCATTCAGCTTATCTAGATGGAGATCTTCAGTTCTCATCAACAGCATTTTAATCCCATGTTCTAAGTGCATGCGATTATCAAGTTTGAGCTTCAATTTTCTTGAGGTTTCATACTTTCCAGTCCAGCTCCACACATCTCCTAAAAATATTTTATATCTTTCCAACCCCACAGAAAATAATTCCCGTAGCATTACTTAGGCATCTAGAATATGCAGTTCTAAAGTAGTTAGTCTTGACAATTGATTTAGCTCGGCAAGACTGGCATTATTCTGTCCTTTGACCTCCTAGTGAGTGAAGCTATTTCCCATGTATAGTTCTACTAAACGAGGCAGGTTTGATATAACATTTGGTCTGATTGATTTAAGTTTTGAACAGTTGCTCAAGTCTAGCAACTTCAGGCGAGTTAACTGTCCAATTTCTTCAGGCAACTGCTTAATATAAGAATTCTGAAAGCTAAGAATCACCAATTTCTTTAGAACTCTAACTGTTGCTACATCTCCTAGTACGTAGCATTCAAAAGACAATGTTTGAAAGTTAATTAACCAGCCAAGTGTTGAAGGTAATGAGGGGAAATGAAATCCATTCAATGACAAAACTTGCAAATTTAGCACCTTTTCAAAAAAGAGGTCTGGGATTACTAAAGAGATTTTTTTTTAAAACAAAAAAAATAACTTGAGTTTTGGACATTCTAGCTTTTCAGGAAGCTCTTGAATATCTCTACAAGGAAGAGAAATAGTAATTGGATCTTTTTGCATCAAATCTTCAAGCACTTCCTTCAAGTCAGCAACATTTTGAATATTAAACATAAGTTTATCTCTGGCAGTTGATACTGCAATGTCATGAACGACGTCATGAATTTTCACATCATCTTTATTGTCACTATCTAACAACAAACACGAAGCTTGTAGATCATCAATCAAACGATTCATCCTGCTCCTTGCTTCTTCCAATGAGAAAACATCTGAAAATAAATCCAAACCCATGGCGCACCTCAACAAGTCATCAATAGGTATTCGACTACCATCATTTAGTAAACTATAAAGTAGAAACAATGACTGAGCTTTCTGTCTTTTCAAAAAGTTATAATTCAATTTAACACTAGAGTACACAAATGAATCTAATCCAGAGATATCATGATGATTGGAACTCCTTCTTAGTTAAAGCAAGGCATCCTTCCAAATGTAAAGACTCTTATTTCTCAGTGCTATAGCAACTATTGTAATTGCAACTGGCAAACCTCCACATTCCCGTGCTATTTTATTTGCTAGATTTTGAAAATCCAAAGGTCCTTCAAAAACACCTGCCATCTTCTCAAACAACTGCACTGCTTCTTGAACGGATAAAACATTAATCAAGAAATTCTTCTGAGAATTCATCTTATTGTACAATAAATCTTTTCTTCTAGAAGTTAACAACATTGTGCATCGCCTCTGATCATCTTTTATTTCATTCTTATAGTTTTTGTAAGTGTTTAGTGGCTGGTGAAGCAAATCAAAGCTGATTAAAACAATATTTGGCTTTCACGTTTTGGAGCTGGTGTTGTCTAAGCAAAACGACATAGAAAATGGCGTTTTGACGGGTTTTATAATTACTCGCTAAAACGACTTGATGAAATGCTATTTCAGCTTTAATAAGTTACAGGCCTTTACACGTGCACAAACTAGGTCGTTAAAGTCTGCTATTTTACGTGCATATCACGTGAGTTTTTGGGCTTTTTAAAGTAAATTTTAGAGCTGTTGAAAACAGCTGGTTCTGGTGTAACAAATAGGGGTGGCTGTGAGCTATATAGAGAGAAGTTAGGATCACTTCTGGATTCTTCTTGATCTATAAGTAGTGCTCTGTAAAGCTCTATAATTCTTCTTGATAATCAATAAAAGCTTATCATATTGTTCTTCCATGGATGTAGGCTAATGCAAATCAGCTGAACCACGTTAAATCATCTTGTTCTCGATTCTTTCATTGCTTCTCTTGATTTTTATCTTTGTTTCTGTTTGATTAAAGTTGATTAGACTAAATCCTAATCCAATTTCATAAGCATCTTGTTTGGTTTGGTTGAGAGATCTTCGACTGCAATTTGGGGTTGCTTGAGTTCTTGAGCACACCAATTGCAACAATTGGTATTAGAGCCTGGTCTTGAAAATCAAATCCAAGTGTGGCAACAACGAAAATTAATCTGGAAAAGTTTAATGGGAAGAATGAATTTAATAAATGGAAGCCTTGTTGATAACACAGGTACTGGGATACAATTGAACTTGTTACCAAGAAAGAAAGAAAAGAAGCTTCTTCCTAAAAAACACTTGAGCAGGCTGCTGAGATCGACATAAAAACTAGAAGCACCACCATTTTGAGTATTGTTGACTCTGTTATAAGAGAGGTTGTTATAAGAGATGTTTACCTTAAAAATGGCTGAGGGATCCTCTCTTGATGATCATATTGATGAGTTTAATAAAGTTTGTGATACTTTGGAGACGATAGATAAAGGGTTGGATGATGAAGGTAAGGCTTTACTTCTGGTGAATTCATTGTCACAATCATACTTCAATTTTGTAAACACCTTCATGTATGATAGACAGACTTTGTCTTTAGATGAAGTTAAGGCAGCCTTAAATACAAGGGGGTTGCAGCAAAAGTCAGGGGGTATGAAAAATAGTGAATGTTTATTTGTAAAGGGCAAAACCAACAAGAGTGATGGAAAAAAGAAACAGAAATCAGAAAATAAACAGACAAAGCCTCCGAATTTAAGATGTTTCTAGTGTTATAAAGAGGGGCACTTTAAAAAGGATTGCCTTGAGAAGAAGAACAAGAAGATTAGTCAGCATGGTGATGCAGCAACAGTTGAAAAAGAGGGATATGAGTTGGCCGAAGTTTGTGTGGCCACTGAAGACATGGAGAGAGGTAAATGGATTCTTAACTCATGATGTACCTTTCATATGTGCCCTTACAAAAACTATTTTTCTGAATATCAAGAAATTGATGAAGGGAAGGTAATGATGGGAAACAATGTAGTATGCAGAGTCATAGCTATGGGAAATGTGAATCTTAAACTGTATGATGGGATCACCTGGGAACTTAAACAAGTTAGGTATGTTCTTGATCTAAAAAGGAACTTGATTTCTTTTAGAGTTATTGATCAAATTAAGTTTAATATTAAGCTTGAATATGGAAGGTTGACGATTACTGATAGATCCAGAATTGTAATAAAATGTACTAAGAGGAATAAAATATATGTCTTGGATGATGAAGCTATTACAGGCTTGTTTAGTGTCTCTGTTAGGTTTGAAAAAGATAAAACCAAACTCTAGCACTTGACACTTGGGCATATCATGTTAATGGTTTAATGGAGTTGTAGAAAAAAGGGTTACTCAGAGATGAAAAGATCTCAGAACTAGATTTTTGTGAAGATTGTGTTTTAGGAAAGTCAACTGGGAATAGTTTTAAAAGTTCATCTCACATTACCAGTAGAATATTAGATTACATACACTCAGATCTTTGGGGATCTGCTCAAACAATTTTACTATGTGGTAATAGTTATTTTCAGTCAATAATAGATGACTTCTCAATGAGAGTTTGGGTTTATGTGTTGAAGCACAAGGACTAGGTGTTTAAAAATTTTAGAGAATGAAAGTCGTTAGTTGAGAATCAAACTAGAAGAAAGGTAAAGAAACTTAAGACTGATAACGGTCTTGAGTTTTATAATCAATAATTTGACAGCTACTGTGCAAATAAATGCATAGCAAGGCATAGAACAGTGAGGTTGACACCTCAGCAAAATGGGTTAGTAGAGAAAATGAATAGGACTTTGATGGATAAAGTTAGATGTATATTGGTTCGATCACAACTCCTTAAGAGCATGTGGGAAAAAACTCTTCTCACTGCATGTTACTTGGTAAATCTTAGTCATTCTATTGCTATAGATTACAAAGCCCCATTTGAACTGTGGCATGGTAAACCAGCAAGCTATAATAGTTCGAGGGTATTTGGTTGCCGTACATATTTACATGTTAGTCTAGGTAAATTGGTACTTGGAGCTCTTAAAGGACAGTTTATTGGGTACCCTGAATTAGTCAAGGGTTATAAACTGTGGTATACCAATCTCAAGCCATCAAGATGTATCATTAATATAAATGTGATATTCAAAGAAAGGGTTGTATTGGAAAAGAAGAGACATGCTGAGGACATTTAACAAAGAGTTGAGAAAAGACCTAGTACTCAATTTGAGGTGGAACAAACCATTTACAAGTCATCAGAAGATGATGGAAATTCTGAATACAATATTGCTGATAAGGAAGAATCCAAGGAAACTCAAACACAGCATCAACAACAAACTCAGCTTCAAAATTATCAGTTAGCTAATGATAAGAAGAAGAGAAAACAAGACCCCCACAGAGATTTGGATGTGCTAATTTAATAGCACATGCACTTGCTGCATCACATGAAGTTGAAGTAGATGAACCAAAGAACTACTTTAAAGTAATTTAGAGTCCCTATAAATCAGAATGGCAGAAAGTTATAGATGAAAAGATAACATCACTTTCAAAAAACAATACTTGGGAATTGGTGAAGAAACCTAACAACAGAAAAACAGTGGGTTGTAAATGAATTTTCAGGATTAAAAAAGGAGTGGATTTCAAAGGAAGTCTTCTCACTTGTGGTCAAACATGCTTCAATAAGGGTTTTATTGGCATTGATTGCAGTGAATGACATAGAGCTTGATCAGTTGGATGTCAAGACTGCATTTTTGCATAAGAGACTGCAAGAAAAGATTTTGATGACTCAACTTCAGGGGTATACTGATCCTAAGAAGCCTGATTATGTTTGTTTGTTGGAGAGGTCACTGTATGGTTTAAAACAGTCCCCAAGGCAATGATATCTCAGGTTTGATGGGTTCATGTTGTCACATGGCTACTTGAGATGTAATTTTGATTGCTGTGTGTACTATAAGCGGGTTAAACAGATCTCTACATATATCTATTATTATATGTAGATGATATGTTGGTTGCTTGTAAATCTAAGGAAGAAATTAAAGCTCTAAAACAATTACTAAATTCTCAGTTTGATATGAAGGATTTGGGGCAAGCAAAGAAAATCCTAAGGATGGAGATTAGGAGGAACAGGGAGGAAGGAACCATGTTTCTCACACAGAGGAAGTACTTGGAAAAGGTGGTTGAAAACTTTAGAATGGCAGATTGCAAGCCTATGGAGACCCCACTTGCTGCAAATTTTAAGCTTACCAACTTATAATGTCCAAAGTTTGATGAAGAAAATGATGAGATGTCAAAAATTCCTTATACTAATGCTGTGAGGTGTATGATGTCTACAATGGCCTTGACTAGGCCAGTTATATCACATACTATCAGTGTTGTAAGCAGGTAGGTATATGGTTTCATCTGGACAAGACCATTGGAGAGCTGTAAAGTGGGTATGGAGGTACCTGAAAGGCACACTTTAGTATATTCTTTATGATAGATCAGATGGTAAAGGCAAAAGAATATGTGGCTTTGTTGATGTTGATTTTGTTGGAGACTTAGATAGAAGAAGATTATTAACAGGCTATCTGTATATGTTTAGTGGCTGTTTGATCGATTGGAAAGCAAGCGTACAACATGTTGTTGCTCTTTCAACAACAGAAGCTAAGTATACTACTACTACAGAGGCAATTAAAAAAGCTTTATGGTTGAAAGGTCTAATGGCAGAACTGGGATTCATTTAGAAGACTGTTGAAGTATTCTGTGAAAGTTCAAGCTCCATTTATCTGAAGAAGAATCCAGCACATCATGAAAAAAAAATACATAGACATAATGGCACATTTCATTAGAAATGAAGTGTCAAAATGGGTGTTCAGAATGGTAAAAATTCATATAGATAATAATCCTGCTGATATGTTAACAAAGGTAGTGTTAACAGCCAAGCTCAAGTTCTACTTAAACCTGGCTGGTTTGTGCGTTTGCTAATATACATAGGTTGAGGAATGATACTGATCAGGCTGATTTTTTTCAAGGTGGAGAATTGTTAAGTGTTTGGTGAAGCAAATCAGAGCTAATCAAAATGATATTTAGTGTTAGCATTTTGGAGCTAGTGTTCTCTAAGCAAAACGATATGGAAAATGACGTTTTGACAGGTTTTATAATACTGGCTAAAATGACCTGATGAAATGCCGTTTTAGCTTTAATAAGTCATAAGCCTTACACGTGCACAAACCAGGTCGTTAAAGTCTATTATTTTACGTGCATATCACGTGAGCTTGTGGGCTTCATTAAGTCAGTTGCAAAGCTATTGAAAACTGCTGGTTCTGGTGTAACAAACAGAAGGTGGCTGTGAGCTATATAGAGAGAAGTTAGGATCATGTCCTGAATAAAACCAAAATAAAGAATATTACTAAATATTCTTGCCCGTTTCATATGTTGACGTCTAAATTGTATACTTTATGTGTTAAGTTGCATATCTGACGTGAAATGTTGCAGGTTTCATGTTTAACGTGAGTTGTTGCATGTTGACTTCACGATTGCATGTTTAACAGTACATGTTGCATGTCCTGAATAAAACCAAATTAAAGAATATTCTCAAATATTCTCGTCCGTTTCATGTTTGTCGTTTAAATTTGCATACTTTACGTCATAAGTTACATATTTGGCATTGCATATTGCGGGTTTTATGTTTAACGTCTATTGTTACATGTTGGACGTCATGGTTGCATGTTTGACGTTAAATATTGCAGTCCTGAACAAAGTCAAAATAAAGAATATTCCTGAATATTCTCGTCTGTTTTATGTTTGATGTCTATGTTGCATGCTTTAAGTGTTAAATTGTATATTTGACGCGAAATGTTGCAGTTTTCATGTTTAACGTGAGTTGTTGTATGTTCAAAGTCACGATTGCATGTTTAACGTTACATGTTACATATCCTGAAAAAAGTAAAATTAAAAAATATTCCTCGAATATTCTCGCTTGTTTCATATTTGACGTCTAAGTTGCATACTTTACATCATAAGTTGTATATTTGACGTTACATGTTGCAGGTTTTATGTTTAACGTCAGTTGTTGCATGTTTGACATCACGGTTGCATGTTTGACGTATAAGTTGCATACTTTACGTCATAAGTTGTATATTTTACATTACATATTACAGGTTTCATGTTTAACGTCAGTTGTTGCATGTTAAACTTCACAGTTGCATATTCCAAGTTAAATATTACATGCCCTGAATAAAGTAAAATTAAAGAATATTCTCGAATATTCTCGCCCATTTTATATTTGACGTCTAAGTTGCATACTTTACGTCATAAGTTTCATATTTGACGTTATATATTGCAAGTTTCATGTTTGATGTCTATTGTTGCATGCTGGACATCACAGTTGCATGTCTGACGTTAGATGTTGCATGTCTTGAATAAAACCAAGAATATTATTCTTTGTGAAGGAAGATAACGATGAACCGTTATCCGAAAATGGTTCACCGTTATTTTCCTGAATCATATTGGCTGACAAACTTCTTTCTAAAAGATAACGGTGAACTGTTATTTAAAAAGAGTTAATCGTTATAGTCTAGAATTAAATTAGCGTGTTTGTCATTTCAAATTAGCGCGTTTGGTTGGTTAGGTTTGCAATAAATATGATGAAAACAAAACTCATCTTCCCTCCGTTAATGAGGGATTATTCCAAGGCTTAAGTCAAGGACTTCTTTACAAAAAACACATTCACTCCAAATGATATGTTCTTAAATCTCGTTGAAAATCTTTGGAGGCCTAATTTTCCACTTTTCATGAGTCAAGTTTCTCTCCAACAAAGATATGTGCTGTAATTTAAGTAGTAGATTTGTGATCCTATAGACGGTTTTATATTTATTATTAGATTAAAATATTAAGATAATAGGTGTGAATTATGTTAGTAACATTATAGTTGAACAGGGGTTAAATATGAGGAGTCCACATAATAATAGTAATGTAGGAATATCCATTACTCCAGTGTTTGGTTTACTGGAATCGGACGTACTTGACAGTTATTTCGATTCAGTAGTGGATGCAGAACTGTGGTATAACAATTATGCCCGAATGGTTAGTTTTGGTGTTAGGAAAGGTGATATGCGGTGCAGAAAAAAGTCAGGACTAATCACAATTCGGTGTTGGGCTTGTCATTTCGAAGGGCTAAGAGCTAAAAAAATTCTAAAAATACAATAGAGTGCGAGAACCACGACCTATAACACGAACCGGGTGTCGGGCCTCATTTCGAGTGAATTACGATGAATTAGTTTGTAAATACATCGTGAAAGAATTCAGACCTGAGCACATTCATCCTTTGGCTTCTAATAATGAAGTCCATTTTATTTGTTCACATCGGAAGGTTACTGATGCATACCTTGTGCAAGCAAAGGCATTAAAGCATGTTAGTGTGAAGACTTGCTAATTCATGGATTGCATGGCGGATCAGGTAGAGGGGCCTCAAAACTTAAGGTTCACTCGCAAAAACATGAAAAACAAGCAAGATGCTTCCCCTCGTGCCCAGGTTATTAATTCTGACTCAGACACAACTATAGCATACTTTATGGAAAAGTCTGAACATGACCCTGGGCTCTGCTTTGAGTACACACTAAATGATGAAAATAGGCTACAGAATATGTTTGGATTGATTGTGTGGCTCGTTATCATTATCAGTGTTTTGGTGATGTGTTGGCATTCGGTGCAACATATAAGACTAATGCATAGCATAAACATTTTGTTACACTTATCGGAACAAACCATCACTTCATAACATCGGTCTTCAGTTTTGCTTTGCTCGCAGAAGAGATAGTTGACTCATACACGTTGTTGCTGTAAACTTTTTTATCCACTATGGGCAACCGAAAGCTTGTATCTGTAATTACTGATGGTGACAAGGCGATGTCGAAGGCAATAAAGACAGTGTTTACCAAGTGTATCCATTGTCTTAGTTGTTGGCATTTTGAGCGCAATGCACAGGCTAATATTAAGAACGAAGACTTTACGAGCAAATTTCGTGATTTCATGTCGACCCATATGATGGTAGCTTAATTTGAAACCCAATGGTCAGCTATAGTGGCTGAATTTGTGCTTGAACAGAATATAGGGGTACAGAAGATGTATTCAAAGCAATGCAACTCGGTGGAAGCTTATCTTAAATGAACATTCTTTGCTGGTATGCAGAGCATTTAGCGCTGTGAGAGTACAAATGCATATCTTAGCCAGTTTATCCAACATAAACTAAAATTATATTTGTGCCACAGAAACATTTGATGAGTTCAAAACCAAATACAGTGCTCCTGTCTTAAGAACTCACTTATGTAGCCTGCAGAATCATGCTGCATAATTGTTCCAATTGAGGGTTTTTTCAAAGGTTAGAGATGAGATGCTGCAAGTAGGCGCGATTATCGTGGTAAAAACTATTAAAACCGTCGATGCTGCTTTGTACACAGTCACTGAATTTGGGATACCAGCAACATGGTGAAATGTCATCCATACTCTACAGGAAAACTAAATACATTGCTCTTGTAAAATGATGGAGTCCTTTGGGCTTCCGTGTAGGCACATGTTTCATGTCTTGAAAGTGGAACAAATCTAAAAAATTCCTGATAATATGGTTCTTTGTCAATGGACAAAAAAAGCCAAGGAGAACAATACTAGCACGACTGCAAAACTAGAAGTTAACACCGATGTTTCATAGATAGATGGATTTAGCGCATTGTTTGCAGCTTGCAATAAAATGTGCTACAATACATCAAAAAATGTTGAAGCCTACGAAAATGCCTTCGTGGAAATTAATCAGTTAACTTTAACTTATGAACAATAACTTGAATGAAATGCTCTCCCAAATAAAAAGGTGTGGACGGGAACAAAAATACGTAATCCAGCAGTTGTAAAGACCAAAGGTGCTATGTCTAAAGCGAAATTTGTAAAAAAAAGCTCTAGAAAGTGTGGAAAATGTCGTTGGGTTGGGCATATAGCACGAACTTGTCCTATTCAAGGGAATGATAGGACCCGAGTAAGGTATGTCCCAAGTTCTTTATCCCGTGTTTAATGTTTACATTAATTAACTTAATGCATTCAACATTGCATTGTTGCACATTTCATAGCAAGTAACTTTCATGGTATCGATTTTTAGTGTCGATGGTAGCTGTTTTGCCGCATTCGATTCATCAAGTGCCCAGAATCCTAGAGCCTTTGCCGATGTCAATCCAACATTCTTAGCTCATTTAGGCAACTAATTTTCTAATGTTTTCTATGGGTGGCCTCATTAAACAGTAGGAAATCAAAGCATTATAAGGAGTCAATATGTATAACCATTTGAATTCCACTATCATGTACGAACTTGAAAACCAGTTGTTGACTTGTTTGTTTTCATAATAATGATTTTGATAATAACAAACATGTTTTAAATTAATAAGTTTGAAAATTTTTTTAATTGGATCAAATTTTTTAAAAGTTGTATAATATTCAAAGCATGAAAAACCTTCTGGAAATAAACAGTGAACCGTTTATTGATAACGGTAAACCAGTAACAGTCCAGAGAGCAAATCTTAGATAATGGCAAACTGTTTTCGGATAACAATAGACTAATTGCATTCTAAAGAACAAATCTCAGATAACGACAAACCGTTTATGGATAACAGTAAATCGATTGCATTCTAGAGAGTAAATCTCAGATAACGGCAAACCGTTTATTAATAATGATAAACCAATAACAATCCATAGAGCAAATCTCAGATTTCAGCAAACTGTTTCCAGATAACGGTAAACTAGTTGCGGTCCAGAGAGCAAATCTCAGATAACGGCAAATCATTTCTGGATAACGGTAAACCGATTGCAGTCCAAAGAGCAATAATCTTGCAAATGGTAAATCGTTTATGTCGAACAGATAATCAATATCTTTGGATAGGATTCTGAAGCGATAACGGTAATCCGACATCTTCATAACGGCAATCCAATAATTTGAATTTTTGCATAACGGTCACTTGTATTAAGTTTTAGTTGGTTGCCTTAATTAAATTGTAATGATAATTCGACATCTTAATAACCAAATTTGCTTGGCTTGATTAAATTGTAATGGTAATCTGACATCTTAATAACTGAATTTGATTACCTTGATTAAATTATATTAAGTTTTAGTTGCTTAAATTTTTAGAAACCCAATTCTTCAGAATGAATTCTTGGGTTGCCTAGTCATTATTTCACTAGCTCAATATCAAATGATTGGATATGAACACATACGACAGTTAAATAATGTATCGACCAAGAATACATAACCATGTCATAAATTTAAAGATCATTCTCAATCAAGAATCATTTTACAGCCATATTAAGCAGCAAGACAAAAAAAAAAGTCGCTCTATCGCCTCCCAACACATTTCAAACAACTTGCAACAAATAGTATGCAGCCGCTTGCATAATCATTCCTAAGTGTGGCTCAATATCTAAGTGCGTGCTCTCGTGTTAACCTTCTTCTTCTTAAGAATATTGCCGCTTTGTTGGTCAGATGACTTTTTCACTTGAGAGGATACAGGTACACCATAGCAATATGATTCGCAAACTGAGCATTGGTTAGTTCTAGTAATTTATCTCGATTTTGATTCAATGCAGAATTAATAAGTTGAATGACTAGCCTACCCTAGGGATGATAAAAATCGGGTCCGGGTCCGGGTCCGGGTTTGGCCTTCCCTGTTCCGGATCCGGACACGAAAATATTATATCAGACCCGAATTTAAACCCGATTTTTATAACACCGGGTCCGGTACGAGTTAAACTCGGAATAATCTAGGTTTCTGGATTGCGGGTTTTCAACCCAGATCACATAAAAATAAAAAAAATAAAAAAATCAAATTCACTCCACATATTTACAAAACTAGATTCTAGCCAAATCAAATACAAAGCAATAAACCATTTTAAATTTACAGATTTTAAATTTCATAGCAATAAACCATTTATAAATACAGATCTATGATATAACATTCACAAAATGCAAATCCATGTCTACAATTCACGTCATAGCCGCGATTCATGGATTTAGTTCACAAACTTCAACAATTTGCGTCTGGTAAAGCAATGAACAGCAGCTATTGATGGTATGATGATGATGAACACGTCACAGCTGCAAGCATTATTTGCAAAAGGCAGATGAACGGCAGCTAAAACCAAGATCGCCATGGACAAACGACTGCCAAACAGAGGCTAATGATGATGATGATGAGCGGGAACACAATGATGTGAAGTGATGACGAGTGACGATGATGATTTGATGAAGAGAAGAACTGAAGAGAGACGAAAATGATGATTTGATGAAGAGAAGAGAAGAGAAAAGAAGTGAGGGAAGAGAAAAGGTGAAGAGATTGGAGAAGAATGAATGGGCGGCCGTGAAGTGAAAGTGTGAACTAGGGCATTGACTTTTTTTCCCCTTTTATATTAAAATAATAATTTAAATATAATGTTAAAATAAGGACATCCGGGTCCGGGTTCCGCATATGCGAGTTTATATTACTTTCATATAATTATCAAGTTAACAAAGGTTAATGATTAAGCAAGTTTGGCATGGTCGTACCAAAGTTGACGATTTCTTCGGAATGAATTCTGGGCTGTCCATATTGTTATCACATAAACCCCATAGTCATATTCATTCCTTTGCTTTGTAACTTCAATGCCGCGGTTGATTGGAAAGTCTTGGAACTTCACGTGTTGCATATTACTTGACAATTGGGGCTGTAGAATCTAATCTAGGGAATCTAGCTGTCGGTAATGTTGAAAACCAGACAATATTATAGATTTGAATAAAACACAATATACCTAACTGATAATATGAAATAAATTAGGAAAAAAAAGAACATGATTGATATACAATGCACATGGCTTGATCGTGCCTTCTTCTATTACTGTAGAGATCTAAAAGAGGATCTCTTATCTCTGCACTTGTATCTCTGACATTCACGATCAGTAGGTACCGATGAAATGATTCTTCGTTTATTGGCACATAAATATGCCATTATAGTTGTCAATGTCATACACCAAGCACACTAATATAAATTGAAATAAGCAAAAGGTTAAGAAACTAACCTTTTGACACCTATGCAACCGTTGCATATAATTATTTCCACATCTAGCTGCCTTCGCAAAACAATCAACCTCAGCTTCGACCATTAGAACTGACTGCTAAACATAATAAAGACAACGTTGCATCAAGAAGTTTACAAGTCTTATTAGGGAAACATATATAGGATTAGATCAAGTTAGGGATAGACAGCTTCAAAGAGCTTTATAAATAGAAGAAATCTTCTTTTGTTTAAGTAGAATGAGATATCAGTAGATATAAAAATAAAACATAGACTAACATAGCAAAATTCAATCCAAAAAAAACTTTAATGCTCTTGTTCAATTTCTTGATTGTTTTTACAAGTTATTACAAGTATATTTTTTAGTTATTCAACATGATGTATTGTAGCTAAGTTTACTTAGTTATTCTCCAATAGAGAAACCTAGTCTTTGTAAACTTCTATGTGTTTATAAATGAACAAGTTTATATGTTATAGGTCTTTCATTATAAATTAAGTATTTTTTTATTCACCCATATTGAACCTTTTTTTTTTTGGGGGAGGGGGGTAAAGAATAGAATCATACTTCAAAGCAAAAAAAAAAAGGTTTTTAGAAAAATCCAAAGCCTTAAAAAATGACCCTTGAGTGTTCAATTTTACTCCTAAGTACCGTTTCATGATATGCATTTTATGAAATTCTAGCTATGCAACCCAAGAGGGGGGTGAATTGGATTTTTAGAAAATATTCAATTCTAAAGCAAATCTTAATGTAATTCTAAAACGAAATTAAAGCAATGACAAGTAAATCAATCACAATATAAAAAGATAAGGGGACAGAGATTAAAACACGAAGATTTTTATGTGGTTCGGCCAACCTCGCCTACGTCCATGCCTCCAAGCTTTCCGGGCTTGAGGATTCCACTAAGCAAGCCTCTAAGGCTTCACATGCTTACAATTGACTTCCAAGGTGTCAATAAACCTTTACAACAAGAGATTATCCCCAATTTCTTAACCCAAGTGTATCCTAACACTTACAATCACTCAAAACAAAAGATTACAAATTGTTTTTCTCTCACATAATATTTAAGACTACAAATCAAAGCCCAATGTGTGAATAAATGAAGCAAGAATGTGTTCAAAGCTCTATGAAGATTGTATGCTTGATTATCAGCTCAATGGTAGTGTTGTGATCAACCTTTGTTTGAATTTGAATGAGCTTATTTATAATTAGAGCCGAAAACTAGCCGTTATTCACTTTATGCTCACTGTCGGATCGCCGTTAACTCAATGTTGGATCGCAATTTGACTGGTCAATACGACTGTTGGGCTGAATTTTCAAATTATCGGATCGCCGTTTTCAAGATGTCGGATCGCCGTTAGTGTCCAGTGACTGATCTCTCAATTTTGTTCTAGGTCGGCGAGCTGTTATCAGCATGTCGGATCGCCGTTAGAGTCCAGAGACTAATCTTCTATTCTGCTAGATGTCGGCGAGCCGTTATGAGGATGTCAGCTAACCGTTAGTTCCCAGAGGCTAATTCTCAATTTTATTCCAGGTCGGCGAGTTGTTATTGTCCAGAGACTGATCTTCAATTCTGCTTAATGTCGGCGAGCCGTTATTGTCCAGTTTCTGAATTTTAAGAAATCCTTTTTATTTCCAAAATTCTCAAGGTTTTTGTTTTCAATTGAAATCATTACCATGAGATATTTTTCATAGAATATAAAACATTCATAGAATGAGAATTATGATTTTAAGAGAATATGAAAACTGGTTGAGCATTTAAAGGATTAATAAATCTTAATCAAGTTTGTTATCATCAAAATCAATAATAAAGAAGGATTTATGTTTAACAATCTCCCCCTTTTTGATGATGACAAACTTTATAAGAAAGTATTTGTGCAATTTTGCTCCCCCTAAATATGTGCTTCCTCTTTTAAAATTTTTTTTAAAATTTAGCTCCCCCTAAATATATGCCCATCAAATTTTAATCACACTCAAATATTTTATTCAACAGATTATATATAGTTTATTCTCCCCCTTCATCATAAAAAAGAAATGAGTTCGAAGAGATTAAAAAGAAAAGTTCAGAGATTTACCCATGGCGTGTAAAAATTTTAGCAGAATCTCCCCTAAGAACTAAATATATCCTCAACAACAAAAGCAGTTAAAACACTCCCATATAAACTCCAACTTAGCAACCAACCTCCATACCAACAAAATCTTCATCAACATAATCAATATGCAACCATACCATCAAAATCAACACAATCACAAACATGGTTCAAATATCCAACGAAATCAACATAATCATAAACAAGGTTCAAATATCCAACGAAATCAACATAATCATAAAGAAGGTTCAAATAGCCGCCAAAACCAACATAAACATAAGTAAAAATCAAATAGCATCATAAAACTACATGAGATGAGTAATGTATGTGTGAAAAAAAAACATAGGGCAGAAACTAAGATGGGGCTGTGAAGAGGAACTGCCGGGATCATAACCAAGGTGACCAAGAATACAGCGCTGTCCAGCTATTAATTCCATTTGCCGATCTAACATCTGTTGTCGAAAAGTCGCAAAGTCAGAGCGAAGCTGCTGCTGCTGGGACAGTACATCAACTCTGTCGAAGAGCTGCTGAAGACGGTCCTCATGAACGGAAGATGCTGCAGGGGGTATAGCGGGCTCGGCTGCCTTGGCTGGCTCGTCATCCTGTGAGGATCCTGCAGCTGCTGCTGCTCGACGAGAGGCACGTGGTCTAGCTCCAAGGCGAAAGTCGGGTAACTCATCCTCGAAATAAACGTAATTGAGCATGCGATCATCCTCCGGGGCAATCAAAGAGTCTTTATTCTTGAAGGATGTTGTCTTTACCCACTTCCCATGTTTCTTAAAAAAAACCAATTGCAGACATAATCTCTCGACCTAAATTTTGAGTCTCAACATAAACAGGCTTAGAAAGAGGTACACTAAAGTGACGCAAAATCACAGTAATGATGCTGCCATATGGAAGGGACCGGTTGGTCACTTTAGGTATGGACAACATATGACGAAAGATAGTGAAAGATAAGCTCACATGCTATCTACGGATGAGGGAATCTAATAAACCGACATCAAGCCTAGTGACCTCATCAGTATGGCCCTGTCTAGGGGTGACCATGTGTTGGAGTATGATATGAAGTATGTGAACCTGGAATGGGAGAAGCTGAGACCTAAAGGGCAAAGAGCAGATGTCATCGGAAAGATCCCGATGCCTGCAAATGTTCCGTATGCCATCCATATGACGGAGTTCATTAAATTCAAGCTCTTTCCTAGTTGTGTAAATATCTAAACCTCCATAACGAATTCCAAGTATACGACATAATTCTATCTCATTAAACACAATACGAACTCCTCCTACGAAAGTGACAATTTGAGATTGCCGGGAAGAGGAGAGCTCCATAGCAGAGTAAAATACTCGCACAAGGTTTTCATAAACATGCTCTTTTATACTTAATGCCTTATTCCAATGACTCAGCAGGCGGGTAATATTACAACCACAAATTGTAATATCAGAAAACTCTGCAATGTCAAGAAAAACAAAGGGAGCTACCAGTTTACGCATGAATTTGTCGCGAAATCACTGAGCATAGGTAGCATTGGGAAAATAGAGACTCTCGAAGTCCTGAGAGGGAGGCCTGGAGGGACTGAAACTACGCCAGGCAACGTTTTTGGTTCGGGCATGCCTCTGTGATGGTGGTCTTGCGGCCATTGAAGGTTTTGGGAGAAAAGAAACGGGTAAAAAGGAAGATGAAGAGTCTAGAGAGTGATTGGAAGTTGAGATTGGATCAAAAATAGAGGAAACTTTAGTTAAAAATGGCAAGAACAGTGTGGCTGGTTCTAGGGTTTTGATTTTGTGATTTTTCAATTTTTGATTCAAAAACGAGTTTTGATCGATTAAAAGGATTCTAAAGATGATGAGAAAGGTTTCTAATGCTTCAATTTGGTGACAACTGACAGAAAAAGTGATTGATTTGAGAAAAGAAAACAAGGGCAGTCGCGGGTTTAGAGAGGAGGAAGAACAGTGAACAAAAGAAATGGGGAAGAAGACGAGTCACTATCCACTTATCGAAGGATATCGGCGAGCCGTTATAGAGATATCGGCGAGCCGTTATAGAAATATCGGCGAGCCGACAGCGTCCAGAATGTGTGTTAAACTTTCCTTTGAAAAACGGTGAGCCGTTATATTATATATCATCAAACCGACATTGTCCAGAGAGTTTGTCAAAGATTTTCTTGCAAACGGTGAGCCGTTACTGAAGATATCGGTGAACCGATAGAGTCCAAAATGCTTGCCAAGTTTCTACTCGAAAAGGTTAGCCGTTTATTGAGATAATGGCAATCCATTTTCTACAACTTATGATTTTGCACATCTAGTTTAGTATTTGGCCAACAAATAATACATTTCAAGATCATTTCATTGATCCGAAACATTTTAAAGGCCATTTTAATGCATGATTCATAAACTTGCATGTATTCAAACAATCAATTTATATTTAAGAATCGATAAAGCAAACTCATCACTTGTTTATCATGCTTAAGCATTTCATAACTATTAAAAAACAAATCATCCATCAACCAAACAATTCAATAGACTTAATGACATGAATAGAAATGTTAATGCGAAAATTTCATCATCTCAAGTTCATGCGAAAATTTCATCATCTCTTAAGAAATGATGTCTTATTTCTATATGCTTAGTTCTAGAGTGTTGAATAGGATTCTTAGAAAGATTTATAGCACTAGTATTATCACATTTAATAGGAATTTGTTCAAGGTTAATGCCATAGTCTCTAAGTGTTTGTTTCATCCAAAAAGCTTGCGCACAACAACTCCCTACAGCTATATATTCAGCCTCGGTAGTTGAAAGTGCAACAAAGTTTTGTTTCTTTCTAAACCATGAAACAAGTGAGTGACCTAGTATATGGCAAGTTCCACTAGTGCTTTTTCTATCAACTTTATAACTGGCAAAATCCGCATCCGAATAGCATTTTAAATCTATATGAGTTCCTCTAGGATACTAAAGACCGAGATCTATAGTTTCACTCAAATAACGAAAAATTCATTTGACAGCAAGCAAATGAAATTCCTTAGGACATGATTGAAATCTTGCACACAAACATACACTAAACATGATATCGGGTCTACTTGCAGTTAAATAAAGTAAAGATCTGATCATACCTCGATACATTTTGATATCTACTTCTTTACCTTTTTCATCTTTGTCAAACTTGGTTGTTGTGCTCATTGGAGTATTTTTGGTCTTTGAGTCATCAATGTCGAATCTCTTGAGAAGATCTTTCACATGCTTGGCTTGATTTATGAAGATTCCTTTCTCATTTTATTTTATTTGCAGCCCAAGGAAATACTTCAACTCTCCTATCATACTCATTTCAAATTCATTACTCATACAAGATGAAAATTCTTTGCACAACATTTCATTAGTAGAATCAAAGATAATATCATCAACATAAATTTGAGCAATAAGTAAATCTTGGTTCTTATGCTTAACAAAGAGAGTAGTATCCGCTTTACCCATCGAAAAACCATTTTCCAACAGGAAATTCTTAAGCCTATCATACCATGCTCTAGGTGCTTGTTTTTATCCATACAAAGCTTTAAACAACTTATAAATATAATTTGGAAACTTTTCATTCTCAAAACCAGGGGGTTGTTTCACATACACTTTTTCCATAATATAACCATTTAAAAAGGCACTTTTGACATCCATTTGAAACAAAATAAAATCTCCATGACATACAAATGCCAACAACATCCTAATAGATTCTAATCTAGTTACGGGTGCAAATGTTTCATCAAAGTCAACTCCCTCTTCTTGGTTGTATCCTTGAGCCACTAATCTAACTTTATTCCTTACCACCACACCGGATTCATCCATCTTATTTCTAAATACCCATTTAGTACCTATAACGGATTAATGTTCCGGTTTAGGAATTAATTTCCACACATTGTTTCTCTCAAATTGGTTTAACTCCTCTTGCATTGCTATAATCCAAGATTCATCATTTTCCGCATCCGCAAAGGATTTTGGTTCAATTTAAGAAATGAATGCATTATGCTCACAAGTATTTCTAAATGATGATCTAGTTGCTATGCCATGTGAGGGATATCCTAAAATTGCATCTTTAGGGTGAGAAGAAACATACCTCCACTCCTTAGGGAGTGTTTGAGTAGTACCTTCTTGTTGTTCCATATTTGTTTGCTCTTCATGTCTATTCTCTTGATTTTCTTGTGGTGCATTCTCTTGTATACCCTTTGATGATTCTTCTTGTAGCTCTCCATCTGCATCATCATTAACAACTTCTTTCTCCGAAGTGGAGGGGTTAGACTCATCAAATGAAACATGCATAGACTCTTCCACTACCAAAGTTCTTTTATTATACACTCAATAGCTTTACTTGTGTTTGAATAACCAAGAAAAATACCAACATCTGATTTTGGATCAAATTTACCTAGATTGTCTTTTGTGTTCAAAATAAAACATTTACAACCAAAAACTTTGAAGTAACCAATGTTGGGTTTGCTATCTTTCCAAAGTTCATAGGAAGTTTTATTGAGATGTGCCCTAATCAACACCCGATTTAAAACAAAACAAGCAGTGTTAACGGCTTCGGCCCAAAAGTATTTTGGTAAATCATTCTCATTCAACATAGTCCTAGCCATTTCTTGAATAGACTTATTCTTTCTCTCTACAACTCCATTTTGTTGTGAAGTCCTGGGTGAAGAGAATTGATGCTCAATGTCAAAATCATTACAAAAATTTTCAAATGCATGATTTTTAAATTCTCCACCATGATCACTTCTAATACAAGTAATGGAATAACCTTTTTCATTTTGAACCTTTTTACAGAAAATTCTAAATGCATCAAAGGCATCATCTTTATTAGCTAAGAACAATACCCATGTGTATCTAGAATAATCATCTACAATCACAAAAGCATAATATTTGCCATTTAAATTAGCATACCTTGAATGTTCAAATAAATCTATGTGAAAAAGTTGAAGAGGTTTTGAAGTGGAGATATGTTTTTTGTTTTTAAAAGAATTTTTAATTTGTTTTCCAAATTGACATGCTTCATAAATTCTATTCTTTTAAAAACCGATTTTTGAAAGACCTTTAACTAAATCATTTTTCGAAAATTTTAAGATCAAATCCATGCTTACATGTCCTAGCCTTCTATGCCAAAGCCAACTATCATCATGCAAAGCCGAAAAACATTTATCATGAGTAGATGCACATTCTATGTCAATGGTATAAACATTACCACATCTATTTCCAACAAATAAAACTTTACCATCACATAAATTCTCAATAATACAACTAGATTTATTAAAAATAACTTTATAACCTTTGTCACATAATTGACTAATAATAATCAAGTTGTGTTTCAAATTCTCAACTAAACATACATTTTCAATTAGAGTTGAGGATACTTTACCAACATTACCAATTCCGAGAATTTTTCCTTTTGAGTTGTCTCCAAATGATACATCTCCACCATTTTCAATTTTGGTGAAGCTTGAGAACCATGCATAGTTTTCGGTTATGTGCCTTGAACAACCACTATCCAAGTACCATTTATTTTTCTTTTTCTTCAAGCCCTGCAGAGAAAAACTCAAGTCTTAGGTACCCAAAACTTTTTGGGTCCTTCAGTGTTAGTAATGGTTCCTTTTGGAACTCAAATGCATTTCATACCATAATATGCATTTTTTTTCACTGGACATCTATTTTTCATATGACCATCTTGATTATAATAATGATATACAACTTGATTGTTAATAGATATATTCTTCACAAAGTAGTTCTTATAATACTTTTGCTTCAAATTAGGCTTATAGCCAATACCTCATTTGTCAAACACACATTTTTGGGAGTTTAGCAAGTTATCCAACATCTTTTGCCCATTTGTAAATTTTAGCTCATCTCATTTAGATCATTGCTCTTCTTTCTAAGCATTTTATTTTTATTTTTCAACTCATTCACATGTGATTCTAAATGCTCATGTGAAGTGTTAGAATTCTCAAATAATACAACTTTATCATGCAATGATTTATTCTCTACTTCTAAGCATGTAATTTTTGTATTTAGTGATTCATTTTCATTTTTGAGCTTTACCATTTCCTTTTTAAGACATACATTCTTTTTACCAATCTTCATCATCTCATTGTACAATTCTTTAAAAGCATCATACAAATCATCATAGGTAGGATCACTTACCTCATTGAGATCATCATCATCTCCTATTGCAATAAGCGTTAGGTTTGATACTTCTTGCGACTCTTCTTCATCACTTGAATCTTCATCGCTATCATCCCAAGTTGCAACCATGGCTTTCTTCTTGAATTTTTTGATAGAGGGCACTCCGATCTTATGTGGCCGGGCTTCTTGCATTCATAGCATGTGATTAACTCTTTCTTCTCCTTTTGATTCTTGAAATTTCTGAATTTTCTTCGCTCACCGATTTTCTTGAAAAACTTTATAAACCTCTTTGCTAGGATCACTTACCTCATTGAGATCATCATCATCTCCTATTGCAAAAAGCGTTAGGTTTGATACTTCTTGCGACTCTTCTTCATTACTTGAATCTTCATCGTTATCATCCCAAGTTGCAACCATGGCTTTCTTCTTGAATTTGTTGATAGAGGGCACTCCGATCTTATGTGGCCGGGCTTCTTGCATTCATAGCATGTGATTAACTCTTTCTTCTCCTTTTGATTCTTGAAATTTCTGAATTTTCTTCGCTCACCGGTTTTCTTGAAAAACTTTATAAACCTCTTTGCTAGCATAGCTAGCTCTTCATCATCTAGTTCACTTTCCCCATCACTCTCATATTTTGAGGTTTTGAGAGCATTGCTTTTCTTATTTTCCCCATTTCCTCTTCAGCCGCCAAGTCTTCCTCATAAGAGATAAGAGAACTAATTAAATCATCAATAGGTAAAACATTCAAATCTTTGGCTTCCTCAATGACAGTCCTTTTTTGTCTCCATTCCTTAGATAGCGATCTAATGATTTTCTTAACTTTCTCGCTATTAGAGAAGATCTTTCCTAGGGTTCCTAGGTTGTTCACTATGTCTGTAAATCTAGTATACATAGAGTACACACTCTTATTTTGTTCCATTTGGAACAACTTATATTGTCGAGTGTACCTACTAATTTTTGACTCTTTTACTTGATTCGTGTCTTCATAGACAACTTCAAGTTTGTGCCAAATTCCATTTGCACTTTCACAACTAGACACTCTATGAAACTCTTTCTTATCTAATACACAAAACAAAGCATTCATAACTTTAGAATTTAGAGAAGCTTTTCTCTTTTCCAATTCATTCCATTCCGATGAAGGTTTTGGAATATCCTCCCCAACTTCATTTTTAGTTAAGGGCATAAACGGACCATCACATACAACTTCCTAAATTTCATAATCTAGTGCTTGCAAATAAATTCTCATCATAGTTTTTCAATATGGGTAATCATTTCTATCAAAGGACGATGGTCTAGTTGTGGATTGTCCTTCCCTAAAAGTTGAGTCATTATGGGTTGCCATGGATCTTTTATTCTAGACGGTTAAGTCCCAACAAGAGAACCTTTCTCAGATACAAATTGAATTCTAACTATGCAACCCAAGAGGGGGGGTGAATTGGATTTTTAAAAAATATTGAATTCTAAAGCAAATCTTAATGCAATTCTAAAAGGAAATTAAAGTAATGACAAGTAAATCAATCACAATATAAAAAGATAAGGGGTGAGAGATTCAAACACGAAGATATTTACGTGGTTCGGCCAACCTCGCCTACATCCACGCCTCCAAGCTTTCCGGGCTTGAGGATTCCACTAAGCAAGCCTCCAAGGCTTCAAATACTAACAATTGAATTCAAGGTGTCAATAAACCTTTACAACAAGAGACTGTCCCCAATCTTTTAACCCAAGTGTATCCCAACACTTACAATCACTCAAAACAAAAGATTACAAATTGTTTTTCTCTCACACAATATTTAAGATTACAAATCAAAGCCCAATGTGTGAATAAATGAAGCAAGAATGTGTTTAAAGCTTTATGAAGATTGTATGCTTGATTATCAGCTCAATGGTAGTGTTGTGATCAACCTTTGTTTGAATTTGAATGAGCTTATTTATAGTTGGAGCCGAAAACTAGCTGTTAATCACTTTCTGCTCACTGTCGGATCGCCGTTAACTTAATGTCGGATCGTCGTTTGACTGGTCAATATGACCGTTGGGCTGAATTTTTAAATTGTAGGATCGGCGTTTTCAAGATGCCAGATCGCCGTTAGTGTCCAATGGCTGATCTCTCAATTTTGTTCCAGGTTAGCGAGCCGTTATCAGCATGTCGGATCGCCGTTAGAGTCCAAAGACTAATCTTCTATTCTACTAGATGTCGGCGAGCCATTATGAGGATGTCGGCGAACCGTTAGTTCCCAGAGGCTAATTCTCAATTTTGTTCCAGGTCGGCGAGCCATTATCAGGATGTCGGCGAGCCGTTATTGTCCAGAGACTGATCTTCAATTTTGCTTAATGTCGGCGAGCCGTTATTGTCCAGTTTCTGAATTTTAAGAAATCCTTGTTATTTCTAAAATTCTCAAGGTTTTTGTTTTCAATTGAAATCATTACCATGAGATATTTTTTTATAGAATATAAAACCTTTATAGAATGAGAATTATGATTTTAAGAGAATATGAAAGCTGGTTGAGCATTTAAAGGATTAATAAATCTTAATCAAGTTTGTTATCATCAAAATCAATAATAAAGAAGAATTTGTGTTTAACATTTTAGGGAAGAAGTCAGGCTTCGTGTTGGGATTTCCATGCCCTTAAAAGGAAAAAGATTTCTTAGTGAAACTCTAACTTTAATTGAGAGGCTTGATTTTACAGTTTGAACTTGAGAGAACAACTTTCAAAAATTTTCCAAAAGAAGGATACATTTTTGGTTGGTATTTGTGACAAAATACCTTGTTATCCAATCAATTTAACAGAAGTTTATGAAAGAATCGAGGAGTATATAAAAGAGAAAAACAACTGGTTATAAAAATTTTATCAAAATTTAGCTTGCATGCCTTTAGATAATTATACTTGTTTTACTTTTTAGCATTATTCTGTTGAAGCATTTAGTGAATACATTGAACAAGTTGATAATTTAGGAAGATTAGCTGTAATAGAAAGTCGTATAGACTGTAATATTAAACTTAGAATTATTGCTAATAGGAGAACAGAAGTAGCATTTACCGAATGATATAATATAGAGAACAACAAACCCGAATGATTAATTTAGAAGAAGTTATAATTAGAAATATTAGAAATAGTCTATGTCTAATATTACTACATTCCACTGTTCCCAACTCTGTAGATGTGAGTTAATATAAATATTAAATTACCTTAAAAATAAAATAAATGTAAGATAATACATAGAGGAATCCCAATAACTGGAATCCAAATTCAAGTTGTCAAGGAATTAATAGAAGAAATTTAAAATTGATATCTTCTAATTCATAGGACTTTTTAAGACTTTATAATTTATCTGGAAGCTTTAGTAAACATAGTAGAAAGTCAATGTTTTGTACAAAGCGAGCTAGCCATTAAAAATAATTAGGGTCATTATAATAAATCTAAACAATTTTGGTGTCCAGAAGAAATAAGTTCTGGTTTGATTCGGGCCAAATATCATTAATGCCAGATACTTTAAATAAATGATAAAAATATGTTGCATCCCATCTTTCTTTTCTACGTCACAAACAAGAAACTATCCACGCCTCCTATCTCCCCAAGCATTTTAACTGTCTTTCTCTTTACTCCAGTGTTCATATAATCCATCAATTTCATAATCTATTAAGGGGTCACATGCTAATATTAAGCACTAACTTGTCAAAAGGAGGTGTTGGTAAGTTTTGTAAATATATTTGTAAAAATCATTAGTAGAGTATATCTGTTGGACATTAATTTTTTTATTTTGTTAGACCCATGAATATAAAAGAATTTTGATAAGATGTGTTTTGTAAATCTTTCTTTATGTACCCTTGTCTAATTTGAGCATTACAAGTAACATTGTCTTCATGTATTAAGACAACGTTTTTGGTGCTATTAAACAAAGAAAGCATTCCAAATTGCATTGTAATAAGGAGTTAGTAATGACATTAAAAACTAAATATACACCCCCAGAAAATTCAACAGTTAGGAGATATAAGAGATGAATAAGATTAAAACAAAAAATCATACGTTTTAAGCACTGCAATATTAATCTGTCCTTTCTTCCTTCTTCTTTTCAAGTAAAAGTAGATTGTCGTTATTAAAATTAGTTTTAGGTAGAAGATAGTTGTTGATCATAGTTGTGGAGGAAGTAGTTAATTTAGACCTTTTTTTTTTATCGAAATTCAATGACTTTTTACTTAGTAGTAGTAATATACTTCATAAATCAATCTTAACTGCACATTCCTTTTTTTTTTTTTTAATAAATAACACATATCAATAGATTTTTAAAAGTCTAAGGTTGTGTTTGACATTAATATGCTGTGGATTTTTTAAGCTGCAATTGTTATGGCAAAAAAATTATAATTTTAAAATAAAAGTTGATAGTATGATAAATGACTTTTAAATAATAATTAATTTTGATAAAAGTAAAATAATGTTACAAGTTTTTCATTATAGAACAATAGGATAAAATTGATCATACTTTAAAACTACAGTAGCAAGTATTTACTGAATAATTTAATGTTATAAATTAAAAGGTATAGCCTTTCCAACTACAATATAGAAGACGGGTTCAGATAAACAATGACGAGAAAAAAAAATCAAGATTAAAACAATTAGTCATATGTTGATTGTTGCTTATTAGGACAATCAATCTCATCATATCTATTTTCGTTTCAATTCTTTTCAAGTGATTGAGTAATAATTAATTTTTAAATCTTGACTGAATACGTAACTCTAATAAAGTACTTGCTTCATTTTGATTAGAATAGGCAATGAGAAGGGGGAAAAAAAGGACGATTCATATGCAAGATTAAAACAATTAGTCCTATGTTCGTTATTAGGACAATCAATCTCAATTTATTACTATTACTTAGTCTAATTTAAATTACTCCCACCCAGTAGGATTTCAATTTGCAGACCTCCTCTTTTAAACACAAAAGTTTTTATCATCCAACTAAATAGCACCCTCAGAATCACTCACACGTACGTGAGTCGAAGAAAATACTGGCTGCATTTTGACTAGAATTTGACCAACAGGAAAGAAAATCAAAAGAAAAAGTTAGGCTAATACATCCGTCCTTTAGTCAAATGGATGTCAAATTAAGCCTCAGGAGGCATATCACTTGATTAGTATTAGTTTGGTGCAATGCATATCGCCAGCGCAATTTGGAATTTTACTGGAAAGTCAAATTAAATTGTGATTATGAAGAATTGGCTGCCACAAACCAGAGAGGCCAAGGCAACCAACAACAAAGAGGTAAATTACATTGTATCATGTGAAAAATGTTTTTCTTTCATAATTCGTTTTTTTACCAACTAGAAGAAAGTATAAATTTGATCTTAGTTAAGGAAGGTGGGAACGTGAAAAAAGAGCCTTTTTTGGGGCTGCTACGAAAATATTTGATCAAAAAATGCGTTCTTTTATGAGTTAATCTCAGTAGATCCGAATCTTCTCTTAATTTTTTTCAATTTTGTATAAGGTCATAATGCTAAGATTTAATTTATTTAAAATCAAAGCACATTATTTTGTTTACTAAATAAGCATATAAAACTTAACCGACCTTATCACAAACTAAGATAAAAGCGTAGTGAATCAACTGTGATCACCGTGCCGTCTGTTGATTCTTTGGTTTTCGAGATTGGATGGGTGGGAATCTAAGTGGACCCCACCCATTTAAGTGGATCCAATGACCAGTCTAATGTGATAATGCGACATCTTGACCACAACAGACTCTAGCCGGATCCCACAAACTAATGCTTCTTTCTCGCTTCTTCTTCTCTAAGTCATGTTTGGTTTTAAGAAATATAAGGGGAGGAGAAGAGAGAAAAGGAGAAAAAAATAAGAAGAGAAAGATTCCTTATCTAGCCAAACAATAAAAATGAGATTGACCCAATTTTTCACTCATTTTTTCTCTATCCTTTACATTTCTTTCCTCTCGTACCATTTCTTCCGACCAAACATGAGATAAAGCTTTTTATATTCCTGGTCGGTAGAGTCGCCCTCTAGTTATAGTTCAGATCGGAAAAAAAATCACCAGTCAGAGAACCCGAAGTCAAAGGCGGCCCAAAGCCAAGTCATATACCTACTTCTTATATCACAAACTTTAAACTTTTGGTACAAACTTGAGCAAAGAAGAAACACTGCCAATTAATTTTTAATTCTTTTAAGAATTTATGTCATGGAATTAGATTAAAATTGAATGCACTATTATTATTGGTAGTCTGAAATAACAATTAAAGACACTTGAAGTAGACAATATCAATTAAAGAAAATTCGATTGCAATAGTCTGCAATCAATTTAACTTTATTTTACAGATACAGATTGTTTGGGGTTAAAGTCGGGATACTGATTTGGAGCAATGGACAAGTGGCATGTGGCAATAGGGAATAAAAAAAGAAAAGTTAACACTTTTAAGTGAAGAGAGGATACCTCAAGATAAGCTAAGGTTAGTCTTTAAGACAGAGTACAACTCCAGTAAATTTGTCCAATTCAAGGGGCAAAATTAGAATTTAAAAAATGACAGTTGAAGCCTTCACTTGTGCGAGCTGCATTGCATTAGAAAAGGAATAAATATCTTTGTCCTTTAGGCTAAAAGTAAAGGAACAATAAAAGAATAATGGTTGAGCATAGCAATAAGAAAAGGACACGTTAACACTCCTCAACTGTCCTTTAAAAAGTAGTAGGACCACTGCACCACCAGCTTCCGCCATATGACAAAGAGCAAGGAACACATGAGGAATAAAGGAATTGATTGCTTACCAAGCTTATTTTGGTCACTATCTAGTGAATAAATGAAAGATGAAGATAGCCCCTCTTGAGGAAGGCAGTACCAACAGAAAATCTCCATGTGTAGAATAAACGAAAATGCTCCTAATGGCACCTATGTTGTAATTTCAGCTCAAGACACAAGATAAAGGTAATTTTTTCCAGGACTTTTTAAGAGGTTGTTTCATCTTCTTCTTCCTCCTTATATAACGTTTCTTCCTCCATTTTTATACCTTTATGAAAGATTTGAGCCATCACCTCTAAAAGAAGATTTTCCCTTATTCAAACTCTCTAATCTCCATAAGACCTTCATCTCTCTCATGTTATTATTTATCATAAAAAACGTTGAATAAGGTTTTGTTCATGTTGTAAAACAAATCATGTAATACTTCATATACATAATGGATTGGAGACGATTATTCCTATAAATGTAAGCTAAAATGCCAAACCACGTAAAATATTATGTTTTCATTACTGTTTATTCTTATTTTCTTCTTATTACAATGATTTTATTGCTCAAATCATATTTCTTATATGACTACTTGAATTATACCATGAGCTCTATGAAGCTCCCAAGATAAGCTTTCTAAAGCTATCCTCGAGTTCACCATGCATATCCCCCGAGCTCTCTTAGGCTCCTCCTGTCAACTCTTTTTTTAATTATTATATTCTTTATTTATTGGATATAACATCACCGTTGAATTTTATTTAATTGAATCCGACGGCTTATTTTGAAATTTCAACAAGCCCGGTATTGTAGTAGAAGCCCAAGTGGCTTGTGGAAGACTTAGCTAAGCATGGTTTCCTCACCGGTTGCCATGATTGGATGGTTAGTAAAATAGCCAAACGTGATGTCAAGTAAGCTATATGGGTCGCGTGCATATGAGAGATTTGTAATTATGTCATACGGATTAAAATGGTGGCAACGTTTGATTGGTCAAGGGCCATCATAAATAGAGCCGTGAATTTCATTTGTAAGACATGCAAGAAAATGAGAACGATTCTCATTTCGATAATTATTTTATGTACATACTAGTTTACTTAGGATATAAGACCATTTTTGAATTTATAGCAGAATCAAGTGTATACATGTATGTTTTACTTTCATTTTTACGTCCAATTAACAGTGAAAATTATTAAGAGGGTACACTTTTACGTTTTACCTAACAATAACTTACAATCATAGAGATGCTTTGTTAAAGTACAAAGATTCAACTTGACTTGCGAAAACAAAGAGAAGAGCAAAAGAATTATTTAATTAGCTGACTATTGACAGACCAAACCAGATAATATTTCAAGCTGCAAGCCTGCAAATCCTTACAAAGTAGAAATGGGCTAGCACTACAATCACGTGCGTCAGGCCCAACAAAGAATGCATAACAAAGTTCATGCCCGAAGCAGAAATTATTATTATCATTTTTTTTTTCATAATTGCTAATCTGGACGCGGCAAGCAAATCTTTATTAATTATAACAAGACAAGATAGACCTACAACGAGCGCCTTACCACAAAATCATAAAATAAATAGAAAGCAAAACTTATGACAAAATCATCCCAAGTTCGTTTTTCCTAAGGTTCGTTGGAGATGGTGGCTCATATCATTTTAATATTTCTATGGACAAGATTTAAGTCTTTCATAATTAAGCTAAAAAATACTTGTTTTGGTGGCTAACTAAAATTCTAAACTAATTGACAACAAACAGAATTATATTCCAAAATATCTTTTCCTCTGTCTTCTATCATTTTTTACATCTTCCACAACGTATTCTGATGCAATAGGACTTTGATCTTGATCCGGCTTAAGTAAAGAAAAAAATTTGCAGAAAAAGTTTATATAAAATGAGTTAGGGCTTTTTTTTTGTTAAATTCTCCTAAAATATTAATGGATGTTGTTTTTGTTGGCTTATTTACTGCTAACCCATGGTGATTTTAGTTTCTTCAGTTTTGTATATTATTCTATTTGTAATTTACGCAATTATTTTTTCAAGAAGTCACAAAATACAAATAAAAATAAAAGTAAAGTAAAGTATGAGGCTATGAGCCTGTCTCTTTATTTTGAGGGTTATCAACTTTTTAGTTAATTATTAGATGTAAAATCGTGGAAAGTAATTTTATTTCTTTTGATTCTGGTTTTCCTATTTAATTAATTTACCTGAATTTGATTCCAGCCTTCGTAATTTGTATATTCATCAATGCAATTGAAACATGTAAATTAATTATGGCAATAGTGTTTAGCTTTAAGATGAAGAAGCTAAAAAGCGAAGGGTGCGGAGAAGAAGATTAGAATACATAAACAAACATAACAAATAACAATAATAATAAAGAGGAGAAAACACAGCTTGAAGTTAATGTATGTTAGTTTTAAAATTTTAATTACGAGCGGTGCTATTGGCACCCAACAACCTCTTAAATCCACCCCTCGTATTTTCATTTACAAATTTACCCCTAACTGAAAAACCCTTACATACCTACATCCATTGCAAAGGCGCAAATGAAATTTAAAGACCACACTCACAGTTACAGATTATTCTTTCTCTTTTGAAGAGTTTGATGAATACTATTTAACCGTGGCAAAACTAGTTTACATTAATTAAAATACATTCATTAATCTACATTGGACTAGTCATTATTCTTAATCATTTTAAAAAATGTCAATGGCATCCTGTTTTGATGCGTAAAAAAAGAGTCCAACCCCAGTGTTTGGGGAAGAAATTAAAGATTAATAATGAAGCACCACGTGTTGATAAAAGTTATATGATTAAAAATAATCAGCAGAGAGTACCTGACCAACACCGGGTACACCTGATAATCAAGCTGGTACATCATGCCAAAAATAAGGTGGTAAAGAAAAGTTTCCAAAATATCAACTATCAGAAATATTTCCATTGCCCAAATAGCATATTTGATTTGGCAAGATCAAATAGGGAATATCTTGCTGAAAAAGATGGGACAGTTGGTTGTCATACCTACAAAAATCAAAATATAGCACACCAAGGACAATATGGCCCTTAGCTGCCACACCAAAAACTATCGAGGCAACTTTTGCAGAGGCATCTTTTGCAGAGGCATCCCAGACCACCATACAGCATGCACCATGTGTATAAAAGTGCAAACCAAGCTAATAACACCTTCCTTACTCCCCAAGCATGCTCCCAACAGCCCAAAAATCATGGCATGCAAAGGTGAAAGGACGAAAATATCTTGGAATGGACAACAAAATCACCATTACAAAGGCGCCACGTGGCAAGCCAGCCAAGGTACTCCATATATAAAGACATCAATTATCATCAAACACACCCACTCCACTAAAAAGGTTGAGGTTTTCTTCAAACTCCATCCACCATTTTCAAGAGCTTGCAAGTTTTTGATACTATAAACAAGTTTAAGAGGCTAACATGACCACTAGAATGTGCTCGCCCCTAACTCCATCTTTGATCTCTTTTTTATTGTTTTACATGTCTAAGATGACTTGGCGAGCTCTTTGAGACCAGATTCAAACATCCCACCTGATCCACCATCCTCTTATTCTTTATTCAATCCATTAAAAAAAAAAAAAAGTCCATAAACCTTGACCAAGCGAGGCACCCTACGTCCTAACTAAAATAAATTCATTAGCCTTCGTTATGTTTTAAAGTTTTCACTTACACACCTAAAATCTACTAAAAATAATTGGAGCCGTCTATGAGGAGCACTACAAAAAGATTTCATAACAGTACCTACTTTGATTTAGGTTTTGTTTGAATAAAAGGGCAATCGAGGTACCCTCATATGCAAACACCGCCATATGGAGTACTTGAGATATTCTAGCGATTGGCAAGTGAAGTTCTACCTACTAGATTAGGAAAAACGAAATATCACTCAACTATCCAGATTTAAGTCACCACCAACTCCATGTTTGACTTCGTTGATGACTCGCGGGGATAGAGAGTTGGGGCACCTGAATGAGGAAATACATGAAGGAAAATATGACGAGCAACAGTTGACGTTTGTAGAGGCACTCCAAATTCATGTGGAGCATGTCAATGGTTGGAAATATTGCCAAAAGTAAAATTTCAGGGATGTTCTCTTCACCTCTATTTAGTTTTTAATATCATCCATATGTGTTTATAAATATTATATGAAGACCTTATTGAGACCTCAGGGCTACCTTACAGTGGTCAATTTTATTACTAATATGTATCTATAATTATTATATGAAGACCCTAATGGGACCTATCGGGTACCCCACAGTGGTGAAGTCATTATGAATATGTAGCCGTAAATATTGTATAAAGACCTTGTGTGGATCTTAGGGGTACCTAGTATGGTTAGCTTTTATATAAATATACATCTGTAAAATATTGTGTGAAGATCCTATAGGGAACCCCAAGATACGTGATGCATTGGAAGTTTAATGTTCAAAATATTCCATTGATTATAGAGAATATAGGAATGAAAGAACAAACTAAATTCACATTGATTCAAAAGAATACTACGAATTTAGGGACTTAAGCCTCATTGATTCCGTAGAATACCTAGAATTAACTAAACTCAAATACTCACATAGAGATTTGAAATCTGGAAATATTATTAAAAATCAAAATCTTCAGTTTATTCCAAGAAATAACAAATAACAAATAATTAAGGCCCCCCGTAAAGCTACAAAAAGTACTTATTTATAATAAACACGACTTATCCTAATTTGACTAGAAAATCTATTTTAATATGACTCATACCTAAACTAGGAATACAACTAAAATAAGTTATGCCTAAATAATGAAACTTTAAATAAGGAACCAAATCAAACTAGAATATAAATTAATCAAAATATTCTTAAATACTATAAATTTCAACCTAATGAAGATTTCTTCAATTTCTTCCTCTGCATCAGTACCCTTGAAGCAGTCAGTTGCACTTTTCAATTCTTTTAGTCTTTAATGACAGAACTGGAGATCTCAAGATCATCACTTCTCATTAAGATAACCAAAGTTGAGTTATGTACACACTACAAGAATTTTAGGCTTTAGCGACGAAATTATTTTTGTCGCAACAAGGGACTTTTAGCGACCAAAAAAACATTTCGTCGCCAAATCCAATGAAGGAAAAATTAATATTTAATTTTAGGATTTTGCGACGAAACTTTCGTCGCTAAAAACTACATATTGCAGCGAAAAACTTTTTTTGTCCCCAAAATTTAGGCGGCAAAAGATAGATTGGCTCGCTACTTTTTAGCGACAAAATTTCAACATTTTGCGACGAACTATTTTGTCACTAAAAGTATATAATTAGCAACGACACTTGACTTGTTAGCGACGATACATTTCGTCGCTAAAGGAATATTTAGCGACAAAACTGTATTTGTCGCCGTTCTCGTTTTTTGCGATGAAACTTTTTGGTCGCTAAAGGATTCTTGTGGCGACAAAAATAGTTTTATCGCTAAAATCATTTTGGCGACACTCTTTAGCGATGAAATATTTCATCGCTAAAGATTGCCCTTTAGCGACGAAATAATATTTGTCGCTAATGGTATTTTTAGCGACCAAAAATTTCGTTGCTAATAGTGTGTCACTTTACAAGCTAATATAAAAGGTTTGGTGGGTTTGATTAAAAATATAAAAGGTAAAATCGAAATCGGCAATTCCTATCTAATTTCTAAACCTAAATCGGTAATTCCTCTCTCTCTCTCACATTCACGATCTCCCTCTCACCAAAAGCGACAGACCCGATTCAAGCTCCTAAGGTCAAGCATTCACTGCCGTCACCGCCATATACCGCTGCTCGTGTAATACTATCATATTCGGCAGTTGTCTCCACCACTGTCAGCCACTTCACATCTGCTGCCATCATCTTTGTAAGCAACTGCTCGTAACCTAATTCATCATCGCAAGCCGTCGCTGCCGCAATTGCTACCTCTCTCAGTCACTGCTCTCGCTCTAATGAAGGTGAGTACTGGCTATGGCCCTGTTGAGCTTTCTTGCCCGCATTTTTTTGCTGACTCTACACATCACAGAACTTTCAATTTTGTAGCATCTTCCTTAGTCTCCCTTACCTAGGTTTTCAATTAGATCATAAATGAAGTTTGTGAAAATTGAAGAAGCAAAAAGAGTGATAATATGAAATTAACAGGCGCAAAGAGTTTTGCAATCAATTCAGGGGAGGTATTAAAAGAAATAATAAAAAAAATTACAACTTGAAATCAAAACCCATGAGTTACCTCTAGCAAGCCATATTTGGGATAAATCTGTTCAGCGAGTTATGGAATTGGTTGGGTGTATAGTTTTTAGTATGAGATTTTGAAATACAGAAACTGAATTGGGGGATTTTACGAAGTGTGGTGTTGTTGGATGTTGAGAGAAAAATAAAAATAAAAAGCTTTTGCCGAATTGAATCTTAATTTTTTTTTAAATTATATGTTGCACTCACTGATTCAATTAATATTATCATACAATTACTTATGATAATATTTGATTATCTACATGAAGACATAAGGTTCAACTACTTACCCATTTAAGATTTTATCATGACTATTTCACATATATGAACCATCCAATATGTGACTAGTAAGATTAAAATACATAAATAAAATATTTTATTTTTCTTGATTTGAACTTTTTTAATACTATGATTTAAACAACGACGATGGAGACTTGGCCCCAGCTTGCAATAAATTCATTGCATGTTTTAGTTTTCATTCAGGGGTGAAGACTATGCTGCAACGTATTCCGTAATTTTTAAAATTGTCATAATATGTATTTGTTATATTAAAATGTTTATGTCTTTTTGGTAGATTAATTAAAGAATCACACTAGTGATTCTGGGTATCGTTATCAAGACAAGAGAAGAGTAGTAGTAGAATTAGAAACACTGAAGGTACTCTTGTTTTTCTGTTTAAACAAAGAGCATAATACATTGATTGAGATTTTAAGATACAATTGACAGAAAATATTGTAATATACAGCAATTTCTATTTAGAAAAATAGATGGTATCGTGTTTCTGTTTCCAATTTTCTATTCCTTCATCTACAAAAATACAGTTTCCAGCAACTGTAGTCTGTACATGGGCGTTACTGCCAATTAAGCATGGTATCGTGTTTTCAGTTTGTCGCATCTTAAATGAATTAGATTTCAATGTTGTACCAAGGTTAAACCTAATAAACCTTGCTCTATTATAGTACAGTTTACAATATTAGATAATTCTATGATTTAAACCTTAAATGGATAAAGCTGTTCACTGATTCAATTAATATGACTGGTGGTAAATAAATTTTCATATCATCTTATATAAAATTTTTGACACTTTGATATTAGACTTTTATCCATCCAATTATGGTATTACAAAAGATAGGATTGTTCTAGTAATATCTTAACAGTATTATAGCTTCTACGCTGATTATGGATAGAAATAAATTAATTGTTATTTGCTAATGGTTTTCTGTAGAGAAGAGGACAGCCGGTTCATAAATCTTCCAGGAATATCCGCTCAATACTCACAGCTATTAGTGAGCATTTAACGAAAAATTTCACGTGAGTTTCTACTATTATTAGCTGTTATTTGTTGCTATTTACTTCGAAACCTATTATTAGATAAATTTCTTGTTCTTCTTAATCTTATCTTTAAGAAAACTTCTTTAATTGTTTCACTAGACTTCAGGTTATGTTAATCTTTTTCTTTTCATCTCTTGTTTCAGGAACTGGACTACCTTGTTAGGGCGGTTTCAAGCCCAAAGAGGCCATTTACTGCCATTGTGGGTGGTTCAAAGGTCTCATCCAAGATTGGAGTTATTGAGTCACTCCTAGAAAAGTGTGATATCCTACTCCTTGGTAGAGGAATGATCTTCACGTTTTACAAGGCACAAGGAATCTCAGTGGGTTCATCTCTCGTTGAGGAGGATAAGCTTGACCTTGCTACATCACTTCTTGCAAAGGCCAAGGCTAAAGGTGTTAATCTTTTGTTACCCTCTGATGTGGTAATTGCTGACAAATTTGCCCCTGATGCAAACAACAAGGTTTGTTTCCTAAACGTTTTCTAAAGGCTGCTTTTCTTCTGGCATTTGCATTTCCATGTCTGCAGAATTAATCTTACTAAATACAGTGATGGAAACTATTGTCAACTTTAGTTTAAGAAATTAGGTACCAATGCCAAATGTTTTATGATTCAAAGCTCTATGAATCTGTTATACTTGTGGAGAATGAGGTTAGCATTGGTTTACTACTTATGCGAGTTTACAAAGAATCGCCATTCCCGATGGCTGGATGGGATTGGATATTGGACTAGATTCTGTTAAGACATTCAACGAAGCTTTAGATACTACCAAAACGGTCATTTGGAATGGCCTGATGGGAGTGTTTGAGTTTGACAAGTTCGCTGTTGGAACAGAGGTATGCAAGAAATGCTTGGCATTGGGTGTCGTATTGCTATTTATGATTCTGTTTATATCATAATGAAGCTTCGATTTTCTTTGCATTCCCAGATGTATATATAATTAGCAAAATGTTCCAGTTGATACCAATTATAGCATACGACATGCCCTGCTTTTAGGTTGAAATTCAATGTGAAATCTGGATCTTTATCCAAAATGCACAAAAACCTACAAAAGATCAATTACAATCGCAGCAATTTAAGATCGAAGACTTGTCTAAGGAGCTGAAGAATGTTACATCATTTTTAACAACATTGGCACCAAGCCAATTTGGCACCTCATCATAGTTTTTGTGAGTTACTTTTGTAGTTGGAGTTATTTATCTAGTTGGAGTTATGAAAGCTGAGATTTTATTATAGTTGTAATTTGTAGTTGAGATTTTATTGGCTCCTCATCACACTTGCAATTTGTAGTTGAGATTTTATTGTAGTTGGAGTTATGAAAGTTAATAAAATTAACTTTGTCTTTTTCAATTATTTATCTAATTAATAATTTTTTATTTTAAAAATTTAATAGATTTGATTAATAATAAACTATAAAAATTAAAAAAATAAAATAGCTTCCGGGCATATCTAGTGACCAGAATAATATTGATAAAAAAAAAGACTATTAGCGACGAAAATTGTTGTCGCAAAAAATTATTTCCGCGACGGCAGTAACTTTATCGCTAAAGGTGTTTTCAGCGACCAAAAAATTTCGTTGCAAAAGTATTTTCCGCGATGAAACAAATTCGTCGCCGAAGCAATTTTTAGCGATGAAACAAATTCGTCACAGAAAGGATTTTTAGCAATGAAAATTCTTCGTCACCAAAAATCTTGCTTTTGCCACGATAGCTTTTCATCACAAAAAATGGTTTCCACGACGATATTATTTGTCATTAAAATTATCGTTTAGCGACAAAATTAACTTTTGGCGACGAAATGAGCGACAATTGATTTCGACGTGTTTGATCATTTTGGCGATGAAATTATTTTCGTCGCTAAAGGTTTTAGTGACGAATTGAGTAATTCGTCGCCGAATGGCTAGCGCGACGCTACTATTGCGATGACTTGGCGATGAAATTTTTTTCGTCATCATAACTTTTAACGACGAAAAGTTACTGTTTTAAACCTTTTTTTTTTGTGGTGTGTAATGATCCCTGCTGCCATTACTTGTGAATGCATTTCCTTTCTAAAATATGATGATGTGTGCTCTTTCATTTGTGTTTCAATTATAAAATGTGGATAAGTAGTTTGAAATGTTATCCACTAAAATATATTTACCATTAAACTAACATCCTATTTGTTGTTGTGCAATGATTATAAAATAGCATGATATCAAGAGATCGCCTTGTTCCACTGTAACCAAGGTACCTAAACTATTTGGATCATGACGATCTACTCAAGGGCAAACCCAGTAAAAAGAATAAAAAAAAATCACTAGCAGCTTTTCAGAGCGACTATGAAAATGTCCTTATTTGGACAAGGAGAAGGAGGGTCAAAGAAGACCCGAAGATGAAGTACACAGTGGTAACCTAACATCATGAAAATTTGTTAAGACACCTAAAGCACTTATAAGGATAGGCAAGTAGCTACCTTTATCATCATCTATGTTGGTGAATGACGGATCATGAGGTTTTCGACCATCTCAAGGTAGGTGAGCAGCCATCTTTATCACCATCCACTACAACAAAACAAACAATAGATGACAGACAATTTATGACAGATTATAGGTATATCATAAAATTACGACAAAATTGTGATAGAATTTGAAATCTATCATAAATTTATGATGGGCTTGTGATTGAAATATTTACTATCATGAAATTATGATAGTTTTATGATAAGATTATTTTTTATCATAAAATTATGATAGAATTGTGATAGAAATTTATTCTATCAAAAAATTATGATAGAAAAATAATTTTGACCACCTTTGACCCAAACTTGATGTATTATTTTATTTAAAAAACAAAAGACGTGTTTTAGTAATTAAAAAAATGCCACCAAAACGCTACCGTTTTAATAAGTACTTACGCTTTCTTTCTTTTTTCTAAGTGTTAAACACTCACGTTTTCTCATCCAAATCCCTAAGTGCTGTCTCTTTCGTTCCTTCGTACCGCCGTTCCCAAACCCTAGCTTTTCTGAAACTAATTCTTCCCGCTCTTCTACCATTCACACACTGTCATTGCCGTCACACTTAGTTCAGCTTCTCCCTTTTTAAGCCATCAACCTCTTCAATTTCACTTTGGCTCCTAATACCGTCAATTTCTTTTACTTCGTTTAAAATTTTCCTAATAAAATCATTGTCTCTCCGTTTTGAAACCGTACGTCAATGCCTTCACAACATAGAGAGCACCATCCAAGCAAACAAAATTAAGCCAGTTCTTAAGGTAACCCTAACCCTCATTTAGGGAATCTTTGGTATTATCTATCTTGGATATTGGAGGCTAGATAGATCCATGTGGGTAAAATTGAAGCTGCATGTTCTTCTAATATTTTTTATTAATGGTATTATCTGTCTCGTAGCGTAAATTTTTGGTTAAACATATTGTTTTGATTCTCTTCTATGTTGTGACTGTTTCTATCAGATGCATTGTGGTTTCTTCACTTAATTCTCTATTCATCGATCTAGTTTTATCACGCTTTACGAAGCAGGTAACATTTTTCCTATTACTGTATATACCCCATATGCTTATGTGATTGCTCTTTGTAATAGGTTGTTTGTCTCTTCAATATTTTGTACCAAATTCTTTGTTGTTGGGTTTAAATTATTAATTGTTTCATTTATATTTGTTTAATAACAATTTGTATCTATTTTGATGGCATTTTGTTTGTTTTTGGAAATTGTGTTAATAGTGTGGGTACAATTCTGGATCAAACTTAGATAAATATTTGTGCACTGAATGTGACTTGCCTGGAACATAAATAGATTTTTAGGGATTCACTGTCTATAGGGGGAAAACCAGCGACATATAATTTGATGGTCAACCCGAATGGGGACTATATCAGTTTCCACTGCTGGTGTAACAAGCCACATACAAATGTTTCCCTAGCATAACCTAGTCATCTGTTTGGCATAAGGCACCCATACATAATACCAGCTAAGGCTTACCTCATACAGCAACAATTATTCCAGAAACATGGTACGGTCACTCAAAATGGGCTTTATCTAACTCAGCCTTAGTGTATAATTTATTTCTATATCAAAATTTGAAGCCATTTAGACAACTCTACAATAGGGTCTCATAGGATTAAACTAAACCAATCAAAATTGCCTTTTAATACATAGAAACAGCTGAGATTTAATGATTTATTAAAATTAAAATACTTAATATATAGGGATAAAACTTTCCAGAACATAGATAGATCTATGATTATACAACATATTAAAATTTCATATAATTCCGATATCATTGGGCTAGTGTAGAACACCTCTGTCAAAGTGGCTTACAATTGATAAACCACAAGTTCAATTACCATGTAATTTTCCATAATTGAAAGACATATTAAAGTTTAATGTATCTAAAATTCAGCTCATTTTGATACCATTACACCATTTGTTTATAACACCAAACATGGCATATACAGAGTTTCTGATAACTTTGGACCGCAGCTAACCAATGTAATGAAGTAATAAAAAATCAACTATTAGTTCCAAAATCTGCAAACTTGAAACATACATATTCAGCTTTAATTGCTCAAAATTTCAAGTCAATCAAGTATAGTTTAGTCACATTTTGAAACAATAAAACTTACCATAATAGTCCAACAATTCTCAAATTTTCTGGAGAATCCATAATTATCATCCTTTCACTTCTATAATCAATTTTCTAGCAACTTAAACAGCACCAAACCACATGCTTAAAGCAATATTAAACATGTAAAACAAACAACAGCCTTGCTTTTGAGTTTTGAAACAGAAAACATCACCAAATCATATAGCTTGAGATAATTAGATCAGTCTTAAGACTTTGACCATGTTTGCATTGGCAAAAAATATTAGTAGAACAATTGTTTTCTTTTAATAATATAATGTTATAGATGTCAAATAGTCTATGTGTTCTTTGCTAGACCAAACAGGTGATCATAATATTTTTTGGACTTAAGTCTTATTTATATCAGAACAAAATATAGATAAGTATGCGCCAAGAAAAAATTCAGTTTATGTATTCTTCGATGTGTTTTTCATTTGTTTTTGGATGTTTTTCATCTTCATTTGTTTATGTTGCAGCAAAGGTATTTAAGTCATTGTTAATTTGTACCTTGCATACATGTATTGGTAATATATTCTGATATTTTATTTATATTCTACCTCCTTAATGTGTCAGGATTAGATCTAATTGAAATTAAAAATGGATAATTCATGGATGCATTGTAGTAAAATGGCAAAAGAGTATGAAGATGGGGTTGAAAATTTTATGAGGTTTGCTATTGCTAATGCCGAAGGCAGTAGTGTCATTAGATGTCTGTGTACTAAATGTATGAATCTGTCCTTTCGTGCACATAAGGTTATTCGCGAACATCTGTATTTGCATGGGGAAGATGTCCATGACACACCACTTCCTAATGTAGAAGTAGATGTTCCGTTTGAGTTTATGGACTACGATAATGGTAACACAATAGATATGGTTAACGATGCTTCTAAGGATTGTGCTGCAGATCCTAAAGCATTTAAAGAACTTCTAGAATAGGCTGAGAAGCCTTTATACCCGAGATGCAAAAATTTAAAGAACTTCTAGTCAGGCACTTTGGTTAGCTTGTTCAATAGAAAAGGTAAATTTGGGTGGTTTGACACAAGTTTTACTGAGTTGTTAGGTCTTCTAGCCAAGTTGCTGCCTGAAAGTAATGAAATTCATGTGTCTATGTATGAGATCAAAAAGACAATGTCCGTTTTAGGCTTAGAATATGTGAAAATACATGCTTGCCCAAATGACTGCATACTCTACAGAAATGAGTATGAAAGCCTCTCTTAATGTCCTAGTTGTGGTTTATCTAGATGGAAAAAAAAGGATGGTAGTGTTGACCAGTATAGCAAAAGGGTTCCTGCGAAGCTTTTATGGTATTTTTTGATTATACCTAGATTTAAGCGCATATTTCAGTCCTCATAAACTGCCATAGACTTGACTTGGCATGCAAATGAGAGAGTCGATGATGGTAAGCTCTGACATCCGGCAGACTCACCATTATGGAAATTAGTAGATAACAAATGGCCGACTTTTGCATTAGATCCTAAAAATCTTCGCCTTGCCTTATCAGCTGATGGAATAAATCCACATAACTCTCTTAATAGTACATATAGTTGTTGGCCAGTTATTCTAGTGACATACAATCTTCCACCATGGTTGTGTATGAAACAAAAATTTATGATGTTGTCCCTACTGATTTCTGGTCCTCAACAACCGGACAATGACATTGATGTGTACTTGGCTCCTTTGATAGAAGATTTGCAAACTTTGTGGGAAGTGGGGGTGGAGGCTTGTGATGCCTATAGAAAGGAGTTTTTTAATATGCGGGCTGTGTTATTATGGACTATAAATGACTTTCCGGCATACGGAAATCTAGCTGGTTGCACTGTTAAAGGATATAATGCTTGTCCATATTGTGGTGTAGACACTACTAAATATAGACTTAAACACAGTGGAAAAAATACATATATCGGTCACTGTCATTGGCTTCCTCATGATCACAAATTCAATGACCAATATAAAACCTTTGACAACACAATAGAGAGAGAGTTTGATCCGAAACCGTTGAAGCGTGTGGCTGTTTTAGGGCTGGTTGATTCTATTGATTATAAATGAGGGAAGAAAAAGTCATTAAAACGTAAAAGTTCCGAAAATAATGACCGTATATGGTGGAAAAAAATTTATATTCTATAATTTAGAGTATTGGAAGCATTTACTTGTGCGTCATCATTTAGATGTTATGCACATTAAAAAGAATGTGTGCGAGAGCATTTATGGAATACTACTCCACATTCCGGGAAAGACCAAAGATGGTCTTAAGTCAAGTAATGATCTTGTGGACATGAAAATCAGGGATGAACTAGCACTAACTTTACAAAAGAACAAGCGCACCTTCCTTCCTGCAGCTTGTTACACATTAACGAGAGATGAAAAGACAAGGTTCTGCAAAGCTTTGAAAAGTATAAAAGTTCCTGCTGAATATTCTTCAAACATTAGAAATCTTGTGTCAATGAAGGACCTTAAACTTCGGGGCCTTAAGTCACATGACTGCAATGTTCTTATACAACAACTTCTCCCTATTGCCATTAAGTGTGTCTTGCCAAAGCATGTGAAAGGAGCTTTGATCAGGCTGTGTTGTTTCTTCAATTTGTTATGTTCCAATGTGGTTGATGTGACAACATTGGATAAATTACAGGCAGACCATGTGGTGACTTTATGCCTGTTAGAAAAATATTTTCCTCCCTCTTTCTTTGACATTATGGTGCACTTGACTGTGCGTTTAGTCAATGAAGTTAGATTATGTGGCCCAGTTTATCTTCGGTGGATGTATCCCTTCGAGAGATATATGAAAACTTTTAAAAGTTATGTCTGAAACCGCAACCGTCCTAAGGGTTGTATAGCGGAGAGTTATATTGCCGAAGAAGCATTAGAATTTTGTGCAGAATACATGTTAAACATTAGTACAATTGGGGTTCCACCTGGAGATGTGCAAAAGCTATCAAAAGATAAGCCACTATGTGGTGGGAAAGTGGTGAAAATTCCTACAAATTTGCTAGATCAAGCACATTTGTACATCTTGAATAACACACAAGAAGTGGTACCATACATTAGGTAATTTGCTTAATTTGTTCTAATCAAATCTAGATTTTTTTTTCTAATCTAAAAAACTAATTTTTCATGTTCTAAATCTTTAGTGACCACTTGGATTGGCTTAAAACATGTTATCCACATCAAAATGACAAATGGTTGCAAGAGGAATACAACTGTACATTTGCTGATTGGCTAGTTGATAAGGTTGAAGCATATATATATCATTAATTTTACTAAGTTTGTTGACCCTTTTTTTCCCTCTACCTAGTGATATAAACCTGCTTATCCTTTTTCTCTTGCTAGGTATATGACTTAATTGAAAAAGGTGATCATCTATTGGATACCTTACGTTGGTTATCACAAGTGCCTCTTCCTTTTCTAACTAAACATAATGGTTACGACATCAATGGTTTCCAGTTTGTTACACGAGATCGAGACTCAAGTCGTGTAACTCAAAATAGTGAAGTTAGTGTAGTTGATTCTGAAATATGTGACATGACATATTATGGAGTTATAGATGAGATTTGGGTACTTGACTATCATTTGTTAACAGTTGCGTCAAGAAAGATGAGCTTGGATTCATCTTAGTAGACATAAACAGATTAGGATATAAATCTGATCCATTTATATTGGCTTCTCAAGCCAAACAAGTATTTTATGTAAATGATCAAATTCAAACAAAATGGTCTATTGTATGTCATATGCCTATTAGAAGTAATCCCAATCAAATAAATGAAGATAAATTTAATAATGTAGTAGAATATCCTCCATTAACCAGAGAATTACGAACTAATAATTTGTTATATTCCACTAATGGCAATCGAGCGATCTACGTGCGTAACAGCAAAGAGGGAATTTGGGTTACAAATTGATTAGCTTCTTTTAGTAAGTAATTTTTTAACTATTTACCTTCTGTTATTTTTCAATTACGAATTTATATGATATTAAATTGATTAACTTTTTGTTCGTGCAGCTGATTAATTGTTATATAGGTTGATAAAATCATTTAACTAATGTTCTTCATTTATTTATTTAAGGGGCAGTAATAAGGCTAAGGGAAACATATTGTGGTTGATGGTGTATCTGATCAGGACTGTAATTTAGAAGGTGAAAAAGATGAGGCTGATTTGGATGGTGTTGCTAAGTTGGATGCTATTGAGATAGATGGAATTGAGTTTAATAGAGGAGATTTTGATGGTGCTGGTTTGGATGAAGATGATTTAGATGGTATTGAGAGAGAGTGCTAATATGGTTGCTCCTAATGTTGATGTTCCTGAAAGTAGTAACTCCAGGAGAGGTGTGAATATGGATGGTAGGCAAAATAAAAGACTTAAAACAAGAAAAGGAAAGATTATGGTGCAATACAATGAAATGGCGTTGCTGTAGAGGATGAAGCAATTGAGTTGGCTTCTTTTCTTGGCGTATTGGCTCGTACATCAGTTTCTATTCTTTATTTCAATTGGCGTAAGGTTCCTCCAGAGACAAAGGAGCGTTTGTGGAAATGTGTTCTGGTAATTCTTGAAAAACTTATTGCATTCTACTTAAACATTTTCTTGTCATTTTTCACTTATTAGTTATATGATTTGGATTTTTATTAACTGACATTTTAACAATCTTCCTCTATATTTAGGGTCGTTTCATTGTTCATCATAGAAGTAGGAAGCAGGTAATACAGTCAATCGGAACAGCATTTCGAAACTTCAAGTATATGCTGACGAAAAACTATATCTGGAGGTTCGCAAATGATAAAAAGAAACTGTATACACCGCCAATAGATTACCCTGAAATAAAGCGGCCTGTTTGGATAAAGATTGTCGATGAACGTGTATCCGAATCATTTGAACTAAGTATTTCAAAGTTAGGACAAGCAATACGCTAATAGTTACTTTACATTTACATTGTGTTAAAAAGATATTTTTTCTTATGCAGAAAATCAGTTGTGTCAATAAGAATCGGAGAGCTTTGAACAAGTGTAATCACCGTCTTAGTCGAAAAGGATATATTGGATTAATGAAAGAAATTGTAAGTTTGTATATATTGGTATAAATGGTATTTTTAACTATTACATTTTTCTATAGTTTACTAATCTAATTTCTTTTATCGAAACAGTGTGCAGAATCGAGTCTTTCTGAATACTTAATTGATAGGAGTGAGCTATGGAAGAGAGCTCAGATGCTAAAAAATGGAAGATACGACCTTGAGACTGAGCAAGTCATTAAGAAATTGGTAATCAAGTTTAACCAAAACAAAAATGGTTATGATATTAGATCTATACTCATTTTATAACATTTATTTAATAATATTAATTTCCTTATGATGTGGTGTTAGAAAAAGCTAAAAGAGGACCAAAAAGACTCTTTCACTTCAGATGCAAGAAATGACTTACTTGCACAAGCATTGGGAAAGCTTCCTCAGACTGGTCATATACAAGGCGTGGGCAAATTTATATCTACTTCTAACTACTCTTATGCCATTCGTGGACCCATCCGAAGTGAGAGAGAAAGGGAGCTAAATGCTTGGAAAAAATCAGTTGATGCTCAGATGCAAGAAATGACTTACTTGCACAAGCATTGGGAAAGCTTCCTCGGACTGGTCATATACAAGGCGTGGGCAAATTTATATCTGCTTCTAACTACTCTTATACATTCATGGACCCATCCGAAGTGAGAGAGAAAGGGAGCTAAATGCTTGGAAAAAATCAGTTGATGCTCAGTTGCAAGAAATTTGTAGAGAATTGAAGTGGACACCTCGCCATTCAGATGTGGTAAGTTCCACTTTCCCACAAAATCAAGGCATTGATAATGACAGCGAGGAAGGTGTACATCAGGTTACTTTATTTATAAAATTAACTGAATTATTCCTGGGTTATTTTTCCTTGTATATCTACCACTCAATACAATTTAATTTACCTTTTGCCAATAATGCTGACAGTAGCCAGAAAATTTGGGCAAGTCAGTTGAGAAGAAGAGGAAATGGATGTCCAGTCAGAAAGAAGAACAACCTAAGGTATCAACACTAAGAAAGAAAGAAGAAACTAATAAGAACGAAGAGACACCAAAAAACACCACTGCTGCCGTTCCGATGAAGTCTTCTTCTATTCCCATGAAGTCAGATAATTTAGGCGACTTGCCAAGAAATGCTACTGCAGAAATTTCAAGAAAAAGTCCAAGCTCAATCCTTCAATTCCAAAAGATTGTGCAAATGATGAGAGGAAAAGAGTTAGAAGCAGTAAAAAGCAATTGGACTTTGACTATGCTGATGGTATATGTAAGATTCATCTTGACAACCCAACAAAAGAGGCACTTTTGAAGAAGGATAAAGCCAAAAAAATTATAGTGCAGCCTATGAGGAGCACAAAGAGTGCGATGCTCAATCACCAGAACAGTCATCCGATGTTGTAATTATTTGGGAAGTTATGTGAGAAATACCTGCTTGGTGAAAATGATGGTGTTCTGACATATTTGATTGATGATAATGTACTCCAGAGAAAGGCTTGTGCTTATATTGGGAAAAAAGATTGCAACAATCTACTGTCTGATTGATGATAATGAATTCAAGCGTCAGGAGTGAATGCTATTCAAGTATATATGGCGTAAGTGGTTCTATGATTTTCCATTACACTATTTAATATCAATTTGGTATACTTTTTTATTGATGCACTGATTTTCTGTCAAGGATGTTGGATTCGACCATTCTACCAACCAGAAAAGGAACAAAACCATTCCGATTCATGTGTCCTAGTTTGGTTTGCCCAACAAATCAAAAGGTTGCAGAACGATTTCGCTCGAAGAGAGTTGAGCATATTCGCGACCGCTTGAAAAAGGCAAAAAAGGGACAACTCATTTTCATGTCATACAATCTTTCATAAGTTTTAATTTTATTTAAAACTTTTTACAGCTATTAAATTCATATTATGTTCACAGCTGTTTTTTAATTAATGGTTATGCTTTTGGCTTTTGTAGCTACCATTTGGTATTAGTTGTGTTTGATGTGGTCAAAAAGGAAGTATTTTATGTGGATCCTATGCAATCCAGACTTGAAACTGATTTGGAACAACTCCTTAAATTGAATGTATGCTAATCTATTTCCTGCAATTGATAGTTTAAGTTTCTTCAATATGATTAAGAGATAACAGGATAGTTTTGTTTCCAGCGCCATGACACTCTTCACATCAGAGGATGGTAAGGAAAAATTGAATTATAATACCAAGATGAGAATTGTGAAGGTAAAAAGAGAAAAGAAAAAAGTATTTTTATGCTCTATTGATTACGTACCTTAACTAAAATGGATGGGTTTTCATGAACAGGCTCCGAAACAAAATATCTCAAAATTGGAGTGTGGCTATTTTGTGTTAAAGTACATGAAGAAAATAATAGCAGATGTTAGTTTGTTAACCAATAATATTAGTTGATGATGAGATATGTTAACATTCTTTTATTTCCTACAAGTGACATTATTTTTAAAGTTTGACAATATTATTTCTTATGATTAGTGGGCTAACCATTTTTCCGACATTCTCATGGCGTCAGCAAAATGGTTAGTATTGAGTATAAAATTTGTAACAAAATGGTTTAATGGAAAGAAATCATACACTTTGGGTATTTTGATTGATTTTGCATAGGATGAATTAGATGAGGTTCGTTTGGATAGTGGGCTAACCATTTTCCGACATTCTCATGCATTATTCTTTGCAAGTTTTTTTGAGAAACTTGGCTTGATGGTTGGAAAAATGGTTAGTATTGAGTATAAAATTTGTAACAAAATGGTTAGCTGTTACAAATTGTTGAAATTGAATTTGTAGTATCAAATTATAATGTTTGTTGTTAAGGATTGTACTGTAGATGTTATGCATTTGATAACTTTGGGTATTTTGATTGATTTTGCATAGAATAGTTTGCTGGGTTTGGGTTGGATTGTTGCTGGATATATGATTGGAAGTGCTGTTGGAAGATAGTGGGTTGCTGGATATATGGCTGAAATTAAATTGATGAAGTTTTTGTTGGAAGATGGTGGGATGATGATAACGATTTGGATATGGTTGGAGTATTGCTAGATTTTATTTTGATATTATAATTTTGTAAGCGTTATTGTATTTTTATTAAGAAAAGAAAATCGGAATAGTTGAGATTTCACGGTTTTGGAAGCGATTATGTTTATAATATGGAATTGCAATGTTGACAAAAAGGCTTTGTCATTATGGAATATTTGGAGTTAAGAGTGCTAGAACTCCTGAAAGTCTTGCATTATTCTTTGCAAGTTTTTTTGAGAAACTTGGCTTGATGGTTGGAATTTTAGTTGCTTTTGTTGTAAAATAGATAAATATGAAGTATAGAGAATGTTGAGTTGTTTTTTGTACCTCTTTATTTGATTATTCACTCAAATTCGACTTGTAAAAATGAAGATTTCATAATGTTGATGATGATTTTAATTTTAATCAGCATGATTAAATATTTAATTTTTTGGAATGCTTGGCATAATGATGACATGCACCAATTGTGAACAATAATAGCGTGGCTGGAATTGGAATGTTAATTGTTTTCTGCTTTTTTAAATAGTATTCATTTTATTAATAAACAGGAATTTATAAACAATTGTAATTATAAATTTTAATTATTAAAAAAATTTATTATTTTATAACGGGAAATATCCGTCTCAAATCTTTGAACCGATTTCATAAATAATTTCCGATTTAATTAGGTTCTCTTAATTTGAAATTGAATAATAAATTAACAAATGATAATCAAATTTCCCGCCAAAATTTTTAAAAATGGCGCGAAAATTTAAATTATTTTTTTACATTAAAATATTATGTGATAGATGTATGACAGTAAAAAACCATCATAAATTCATAACGGATAAATATTTAATTTTTGAATTAATAATGATGACATAGATAGCGTGGCTGGAATTGGAAGTTAATTGTTTTCTTTTTTAAATAGTATTCATTTTATTAATAAACAGAATTTATAAACAATTGTAATTATAAATTCTTTATTAAAAAAATTTATTATTTTATCGAAATATCATCTATTATTGTCATAAATAATTTTTGTTGTAGTGATCGATCTATTTTGCTTATTTGATTGCACACAAATGGCAGATCATGAGGTTTTTGACCATTTCGTATAAGCGTAGTTATTTGCATCTATTACCATTTTTTGTTGTAGTGATCCTTATTTGACCTCTATCTTTATCTATATTGTCTATTAGATTCCATGCGAATGGTGGATCATAAGGTTTTCGACCATCTTATATAAGGGTAGGCGAGCAGTTACCTTTCTCTCTATCTATGTTATTTATTTGATCCCATGCGAATGGCAAATCATAAGGTTTTCAACCATCTCAAATAAGGGTAAGTGAGCAGTTGCCTTTATCTCTACCTAAGTTGTCTATTTGATTCCATGCAATGACAGATCATAATGTTTTTGACCATCTTGTATAACGCATATTTAGATGAATCTTCATATTAATAACAAAGCTAGGTTGCTCCATCATAAGAGAAGAATGAGCTCATTAAATATCTATGCTGATGGGTACGAGGAGTACCCTATATGCGAAATCAGAATTTAAGAATGCATCAAAGAAGCATAAGAGATCCTAAAAAGGCCACCAAGCCAAGTGTCAACATCCAAAGCTATGGACAATGAAAATAACATTGCAAACAATCACAAAATAAAAGGATTTTCCGAGTACAATATTCAACTTGTTTCGGTACCTGACAGAATGGGGAATAACTAAAAATCAAGAAAATAGTTTCAAGTATATAATTTGGGAAGAGTCCCAATGAGCACGTGGCAATAACAAACAAAGTTACATAACAGGCGGGTCATCTTCACTTTCAACTTTAAGGATAGGGGGATCAACAAAAATGCTTGAGATAGCAAAAGCATGAGCATCGACAATAAGGGCACCTGATTTTGATTTCAATTGAGGTACCCTGGATGACATCCATGGGCTTTTAGACTGGAATGCATGAGAAGCCCTACTATCCTCAATGGCCTTTAAGATGGCCAACTCATCTAACCACTTCTCTATTCTCAACACCACCAGCCCGAGTTCTACAATCTAAGCTTCAGTCATTGCGCGTTCGCAACTCTAAATGATCTATAGCCTACACGAGCCTTCTCTTCCGATGGATCATCGGGTATTCCTTCAAACATTCTTTTTCCTAAGCAAGCTTCTCCTCACGGGATAATATTCTCGGTAACACAGTGCATAAACCTAAATAAGTACAAAACCTTTTCATTCACCATCGGATCCAGCTCTTCTTCAGCAAAATTCTCAAGCAGAGAGAGGAAAGATCCTAATTTTCTTATGAGAATAGTTGAGGTACCCAGGAATTGTTGGTAGAAGAGCTTTGTGCCTAAAATTTTACCTCAGAGCACAATAAAGTGGGATAAATTTTGAGGAAGGAATGGCACCTAGAGTACCCGATATACGCTTGTTTATTTTGCTAAAAAAGAAGAAGAAGAAAAAGAAAAGTGGTTTGTGCGCATGGAAAACCACGTAGCCAGCTCAAAAAGCAGGTAGGTAATATACCTTTTCTTTAATTAGCCATCCATGAAGGGTGGCCAAATATTACCATGTGTTGCTCATAATTCTTCTATGAGTTTCTTATGCTCAATTGCTGATAAGAAGCCACGTAAGTTAAAGAGAACACCTAAGCCTAACAGCAAATATGAAAGAGTATGCTTGAGCATGAAAGCCATGCATGAAACATGCATCACGTGGAAATAGCATGAGAGTAAGTTCTGGAGCAAGTTTTGGTTGGTTTACTACATCAACTAATCGTGGCAGAGTTGGTAGGGACTAGGGATCATATCTTTAGTTGTTGTATTTGAGTTGTATACTGTTTCGAGTTTATAGCTAGGTTATTTAATAAATATTTGCTACTTCTTATTGTTAGCTTTGTTTATGCCATCATTCACGGTTGCAAAACAAAGTTGTCTGTCACACTTAAAACTATTAATAAGCTCCAGTAATGAATAAAGAATTAGGTAGAAAATTATCCAAACTCTTTGTCTTGTGGTTGTTGTTCTCACCCGAAGAAGAACATTTTAATTTTATTGATCGATTGTAACTAGCTACTGACTGGGACCGCATCAAGTGGTATTAGAGCCAGTTTACAATGACAACTAATAGGGAGCGTATCGATCGAGTAGAGTCTGAACTTAGGGAAATGCAGGATAAGATACAACGAATGGAAGTAGGGATCAATGACAAACTGGCTCATATTGAGGCAACGTTGAGCAAGCTTGCTGACTCGATCAACACATCTAATGGCTCACCAAGCATTAACATCCAAGCTGACTTGCCAAGCATTGACAACAACGCTGCGTCTTCACAGCCTGGTCGAGAGAACAGTGAAGAGGGACGCCAGCAGAACTCAAGTCTCGAGTTACGAAACTTGAGTTTCCTCACTACGCCGGTGATGACCCTACTGAGTGGTTTAATAGAGCCAGTCAGTTCTTCGAATATCAAGAGACGACTGATGAGTAGAAGGTGGTACTGGCCTCATTTCACTTGGAGGGTGAAGCAAACCAATGGTGGCAGTGGCTTTAAAGGGCTTATTGGGAAGAAAAGAAAAGTGTGACTTGGGATGTATTCATGGAGGAGCTTTGGGCAAGGTTTGGTTCTACGGATGGTGAGGATTTCGACGAAGCGTTGTCACTCGTTAAACAAACTGGCACTCTTCGGGAATATCAGAAGGAATTTGAGCGGCTTGGCAATCGAGTACTGGGGTGGACTCAAAAGGCACTATTAGGTACATTCATGAGAGGATTAAAGCCAGAGATATCAGAGGAAATCCGCGTGTTCAAACCAAGAACACTGAAGAAAATAAGCAGCTTGGCTCGCATGAAGGATAATCGACTTTCAAGACAGAAGAAATTCTTGTGGCAGCCACCCTCCAATCGCGCATCGCCAACATTGCCACCTACTCAAGCATCACCAACCGCACCTATTAAAAGATTACCATGGGATGAAATGAAAAGACGACGAGCACAAGGACTGTGTTTCACTTGCAACGAACGGTTCACTACATGTCGTAAATGTCAAGGGCCTCAACTTCTACTTCTCGAGAGCTACAACAACATCAAAGAGATCACTTGTGAAGAATTTGTAGAGGAACTACATGGAGAAGAAAACAAAGGGGAACAACCTGGGAAGACATGGCATTGCTACAGCAACAATTTCCACACATGACCCTTGAGGACAAGGGTCTACATCGAGGGGAAGGTATTGATAAGAAGCCACGTAAGTTAAAGAGGACACCTAAGCCTAACAGCAAATATGAAAGAGTATGCTTAAGCATGAAAGCCATGCATGAAGCATGCATCACGTGGAAATAGCATGAGAGTAAGTTTCGGGGCAAGTTTCGGTTGGTTTACTACGTCAACTAATTGTGGTAGAGTTGGTAGGGACTGGGGATCATATCTTTAGTTGTTGCATTTGAGTTGTATACTGTTTCGAGTTTATAGCTAGGTTGTTTAATAAATATTTTGCTACTTCTTATTGTTAGCTTTGTTTATGCCGTCATTCACGGTTGCAAAACAAAGTTGTTTGTCACACTTAGAACTATTAATAAGCTCCAGTGATGAATAAAGAATTAGGCAGAAAATTATCCAAACTCTTTGTCTTGTGGTTGTTGTTCTTACCCGGAGAAGAACATTTTAATTTTATTGATCGATTGTAACTAGCTACTAACTGGGACCGCATCAATTGCTTTCACCACAAAGAAACTAGGGGGATGTTGTTTAGGGAATAAATTAAAGATTAACAATGAAACACCACATGTCAATAGAAATTTATATCATTAAAAATAATCCTAGAGGGTACCCAACCTATGCCGGGTACACCTGATAATCAAGTTGGTACGCAGAGTATGCCATGCCAGAAGTAAGGTGGTAAAGAAAAGTCTCCAAACCATCAACAATGAGAAATATGTCCATTGCGCAATGAGCATATTTGTTTTGGCAAGATCAAGTGAGGTACCCTGCATCCTGAAAATAAATTCATTGTTTTAATTAGATTCCCCCCCTTTCTCTTGCAACCAAAATTTACTTAAAACACCAAACATCTGTATAGAGCTATCTAGCTTATTTTATTTATCTTGTATAGTGTAAGGTCTTATGTAACTTGTCATTTATACGGTGAATTAGTGATTACTTGCTCACATGGACGTAGGCTTTGCCCGAACCATATAAACATTGTGCATCCATTGTATTTATGTTTATTTTGCTGTATTTTCAATTTGTGATCGAGATTGTATTTATGTTTATTTTGTTGTATTTTCATGTGTGAATGTATTTGACGTACCCCACTTACATTATGTGTTTGGTGAGACCCATGAGCTATACCTCAGCTACCCCAGCTACCCTAAGTACTCTGTAAGACTAGCTACTCCCTAAATTAATTCCTACATGTTACTTTGGCTCACCATCTGAGGTACCTCAGCTAAACCACCAACCCCAAACATTAGAAAAACACGCCTAAACAAACTTAGCACAAGGTCCCGTCAAATATAAATTTATCCATTTGAGTCATATCTGAGCTGGATCCGATGAGAACCACATAATCGATTTAAATCAGATCCTAGCAAAAATTTGGTGAAAACACCTACAAAAATGTGATGAATAAAAAAAGATGAAAATGAAAACAACCCATGACTTGTTGTAAGCCTTTAGATGTACTCAAGACATTCAGATTTTAATTTTTTCTTATTTTGAATTTTAACTCCATGAGAAGTTAAATAATAGAAAAATTGCCATAAAAATATTCAATCCCAAAAACATATTGACTTTTTTTTTTAATAAGATGAGCGATTAGCATTAGTGACAAGCGAAACATAGAAATTTTTGTTTATGTACCTAAAGAAATTAAGAAAAGAGACGTCATGAATGGGGTTTGTTTGGAGGAAAGAGTGAAGTAGAGATATTTGTGGAACAAAAGAGGGTGTCAATAGAAGTTATATAACGTTTCAAATTCTTTAATAGGGTATATTTAGAAAAGGGGTTTTAAGAGGATAACAAGAGGGTGCTAATAGCCACACTCTTAATTAGCCACTAAAATATGACTTTTTATATTTAGTAAGGGAAAATTAAATCTTATCCATTGAAACATTAAAATGGCATGTATTCAACATCTTGACAAATCTTAAAAAAAGATTAGATTAAAAGAAGATTTGGATTCAGTTTGTCTAATATATCATTTTAAAATTATGCTAATTATATAATTTCTCCGCATCCTATGATTGGGTGGGGCTATTTGAACCCATTAAGATATTATCTAAAACCATTTACTTTTTTAAACCCATCACTAAAATTTAAAAATTAGAATTTCACTCTACTTACCCATCTCAATACCAAATATATCCTTAACAAAACAGAATTTTTCCTAATGTAATTACTAAATATACCCATTAAAAATCATTAACATAGCTGGCTAGAGTTTTCAATTTAGCTTAATGAAAATGTGCAAATAAAATTTAATCTAAATCACTCAAACAAAATTTAAGTTGCCTAACTTTTAGGCCAAATGAACATTACAGTTAAATCAAGCATTTGGGATTGAATTTAATCAATTAATTATACAAACAAATATAAATATAAATGAAAATTTAAACAAATCAAATAAAATTTTTGAAGAGATAGTTTTTTTTCTCCATGTTTCTTTCTCTAGCCCCCATTTCCAAAGCTATCTCTACCCAAAAAGCAAAATCAAAATCAGAACTGAATTCATCATTTTAAAATGAAATAATTTCATTGACTTTCCTATTTGGTCTAAAGCACCTAATATTTGTGTTTCTTGCCAATTAGGCAAAAGTTGTAGGAAATCTTTTAATTTATCTAATAATAAAGTAGATTTTCCATTACAAAAAGTGCATTATGATTTTATGAGGACCAGTTCCCATTACTTCTAATCAACATTTTCGTTATTATGCATTATTTGTAGATGACTACTTACATTTTAGTTGGTTATATACCTTAAAACAAAAATATGATTTCTTTAGGTGCTTCTTCAAATTTTAGAAAAAAGTTGAAGATTGATTGGACAAAAAGATCACAATATTTCAAAGCGATGAGGAGGGGAATTTAATTCTACAGCCTTTTATTAAACATCCTGAAAATTGCAGCATCACAAGAGAAATTTCATGCCCATACATTTTGGAGCAAAATGGTGTTGTTGAGAGAAAACATAGACACATCAATAAGATAGCCTTAACTGTGATGTTTCATGCTTCTTTGCCACTCAAATTATGGGTGGATTCTTTTCTTGCTGCTGCTTATCATTAATAGGCTGCCTCTTTCAACTTTAAAAAATAAAAGCCTTTAATGAAATTTGTTTCAAAAAATTAACAAAATATAGACGATTAAAGGTCTCAGGTTGTAGATGCTTTCCTTATCTTCGGGATTATAGTAAAAAAAAAATTTTGATAGAACATAATACCTATGTGTTTTCATAAGCTATAGTCCCCTCCATAAAGAATATTGTTGTCTACAACCTGATACTAATCGTGAATATATATCAAGGCATGCTGTTTTTTATGAAAAATTATTTACCCTTCAAAAAATTAACTCAATCTTTTAATGCGCAGGAATAAAGTACATTAACTACTTTCCCTCTACAAGATGAGTAGCTCTCAAAGAATTCTCCAATTATGAAAATTTTAATGATCCACGTGCTGTCAAAGCAAATAATTCTAAAGGAATTATAACACAACAACAAATATGCAATTCATGCTTCATGTGGATGAAAACTTGGACAACAACTCAAACATTGCTTCTTCAGTTATTTCAGATTTGCAGCAAGACAATTTGGAAGATAATTTAAATACTTTTTCCACTACTTGAGCGACTCCACAGACAACTAGCGACTCCACAGACAACTAAGAAGCAACTATAAATATTTTTGGAGTCTCCACATGAAATGCAAATTTTGACTACCAATGACTTAAATCCTAATAGTTTACGTGCGACTAAACCAAACAATTTACCCAGAAATGCGGACAACAACTCTGCTACAATTCACATTTCCAACCACTTATTTGTGGAACTCAAAATACCAAACACTGTCACAGAATCGTAAAGCCTAAATACTCATCCCATTATTACATGTAATAAACTCAAGCAAAATCCTAAGTTAGCCCTTCAAACCAGCCACATTAACCAAACTGAACCCAAAATGCTCAAAACTACCTTAAAGAATCTAGTTTTGGATTCAAGCTAGAGCTTCAAGCATTGCATAAAATCAAACGTGGGTCTTTGTGTTGCGGCCTAACAATGTCAATGTCATCGATTCGAAGTGGGTATATCATATCAAATACAAAGAAGATAGAACCACTGATAGCTACAAAGCTCGATTAGTTGCTAATGGATTCACACCGATTCCCAAAGTCAACTTTGATGAAACTTTCAATACTGCTATAAAGGCTAGAACTATTCGCCTTATCCTTGTAATTTCTGTGAGCTCAAAATGGCTTACCAAGTAGCTAGATGTTTGCAGCACTTTTCTTCATAGACTATTAAAGGAGACTGTCGACATGGAGCATTCACCTAGGTTTCACGATCCGCGTCATCCATCATATGTTTGCGAATTTCAAAAATTGCTCTATGGCCTGAAACAGGCATCTAGATTGTGGTTCGATTGTCTTTCTCATGCCTTAGTTTCTTTTGGATTTTCTAGTAGCAAAGCTGATAACTTTTTGTTTATATCTAATAATAAATCCATTATTATACTTATAATAATTTATTTACATGAAATAATGAGAAGGAAATCCAATCAATCATCAACAATCTCGGCACAAAAGTTTGCTCTAAAAGATCTTGGTAATCTACATTACTTCTTCAGCATTGAAGTTCAACAATTCACGCATGACATCTTTCTATCCCAAGCGAAGTACACTAAAGACCTTCTTTGCAAGGCACGGATGCAGGATTGTTCTCCTATCAACATGCCAATGGTTGTACGATCAGTATTGCGTTCAGATAATAATGAACTTGTAGATGCAACTGAATTTAGATGCCTTGTTGGAAGTCTTTAGTATCTCACCTACATAACGATAGATATCACATTCGCTGTCAATCAAGTTTCTCAGCACTTACAAGCGCCAACAAAAGCCAATCTTAAGAGAGTGAAAAGAATCCTTCATTACCTTAAAGGTACCTTTGACTTTGGCCTCAGATTTTTGCCTCAAAATTTTCTTAAGCTCTATGCCTTTTCGGATTCCGATTGGGCTGCATGTCTGATAACAAGACGAATTATAACAAGATTTTGCATTTATCTTGAAGGCAATCATATCTCTTGGAGCTCAAAGAAACAACACACTAACTCTCACTCAAGCGCCGAGCCCGAATATAGGTCCATGGCCTCTGCCACCGCTAAATTAACATGGCTCACATATCTGCTTAAAGACATTGGGTTATGTATTCCAAAAGTACAAACACTTCTTTGTGACAATATGAGTGCAATCCATATGACTAAGAACCCAATGTTTTACGCTAGAATTAAACATATTGAGCTTAACGTGTATTTTGTTCGTGAAAAGATTGCTAAAGAATCATTATTTACACAACATGTGCCTCACATCTTCAATTTGCTAACACTACTCTTACAAAACCATTGGGGACTCATCAATTTCTCGCACTTTGAACCAAGCTAGGCGTTCATCGTGTCACAGCCTACCCTGAGGGGGGGTTCATAAAGACAAGTCACAGCTAGAAACACATATGTTAGTTTCCACTGCTATAGCAAAAGAATTTCCAACATCTTTTCTGAGCCACAATTGATGCGAAATAGAGTAGTAGTATAATCATGCTGGATTTGGCACAACGGCTAGTTTTTTTTTTTTTTGTTTTTTTGAATAAACGGCTAGTTGATTATTATAATTATTGTAAATATTTTCTTTCCTTTTGTAGTACCTTGAACATCTTTATATACCTTGTATATTCAAGCAATTGTAGCAAGAAAACAATTACTTTATTCACCATTTTCAAGCATCTTAAATAATTTTAAATATTATGTACTAACTTCTCAAGAGGTGGTGTTGGTAAGTTCAATAAATATATATGTAAAATCATTAGTAGAGCATAATTGTTTCACATTAATTTTTTATTTTATTAGAGCTCATGAGTGTAGAAGAATTTTGATAAGATATGTTTGGTAAATCTCTCTTTGTGTATCTTTGTCTAATTTAACATTTAAGGTAGCATTACCTTCTATGTTTTAAGACAAAGTTTTTGGTGCTTCTTATTAAACAAAGAAAGCATTAAAATGAAATTGTAATAAAGAGTTAGTAACTACATTAAAAATTAAATATACACCTCTAGAAAATGGGTAAATGCTCATTTAATTCTTATATTTTGACTTGAGTTTCATTTAGTCCCTATATTTAAAAAATATCACAAGCCACCCTTGTTGTTAATTACATGCCTAACCTTATTTTTTCTTTCCTTTTATAATAATACCCTTATAATAATATTCTTAGCAGTGTTAATGAAAAACAAAAAATTGATAATTTGTCAAATTAGCCTTGAAAGTAACATAAAAATTTACCCAAGTGTTTATCTTATTATTTTACTTTTAGGATTAATTTGATAAAATATTTTTTTTATAAATAATTATTAGTAAGATTTGTTGTAAGGATATTAAACATTGCTTTAAGTTGGTTTATCTTAATTTATTTATAAATAATTATTAGCAAGATTATTACACTGGTATAAAAAATACTAGTTCTTTCATGCTGATATTTATTTGTTCATTTGCTAATAAATAATTATTAGATAATTTGCTAAAATTAACTTTTTTAAAATAAATTAAGTAATTTCAAGAATATTGTTGCAATGATATTATTATAAAAGCTAAGAAAAAGTAAGTATAAGAATGTAATATATTTAACTGTAAGGGTGCTTTGATATATTTTTTAAAATATAGAGATTAAATTGGCACTTAGTCAAAAAATAGGGACTAAACCATAATTTATTGCCTTGAAAACTATACAATTATGAGATATAATAGATGAAAAAAATAGAAAAATAAAATAAAACTTAAGCGTTTTAAGAGCTTCAAAATTGATTTGTTCTTTTTTTTTTCTTCTTTTTCAAGTGATAGTAGACTGTCATTCTTAAAATAAGTTTTAGGTAGAAGAACAGTTGTTGATCATAGTTGTGGAGGAAGTAATTAATTTAGATAATTTTTATTGCAGGTTCAATTTAGATAATATGCTTGATAGATCAATCTAAACTACACATACTCTCTCTCTCTTTTGTTTTTTAATTAATGACGCACGACAATAGATTTTTAAAAGTCTAACATTTTTTTTTGGCATTAAGATATTGTGGCTTTAAGCCATAGAGATAATGAAAAAAAAAAATTATAGCTCTAAAATAAATGTTGATGGAATAGTAAATATGATTTGTAAATAATAATGTTGATAAAAATAAAAAAGATTTATAGGCTTTTTTCATCATACAACCATAGGATAAAATCAACCATAACTTTCAAACTACAGTATTTATCGAATAGTTCAATGTTATAACTTAAGAGCCATAGCTTGTCAACTAAACACGGGTTCAAATAGACAATGAGAGAAAAGATAAAAATTCAAGATTAAAACAATCGGTAAAAAATCAAGATTAAAACAATCAGCCTGATTATTGCTTATTAGGACAATCAATCATGAGTTCATTTGTAAATTCTCATCATTTCTATTTTTGTTTCAATTATTTTTAAGTGAGTAAGTGACAAATTAATTTTTGAATCTTGATTGAAGACGTAACTCTAATAAAACTTGCTGCCTTTTGATAAGAAATCTTGATTGATTACGTAACTATAAGCAAATACAAAATACTTGCTGCATTTTGATTAGAATACACAATGAGATAAAAAACAAAAAAAACAATTCTTATCTAATATTAAAACCATCAGTTTATACGTTGATTTTTGGGATAATCAATCCATGTTCATTGAGGGAAAAAAAAAATTCCATCCCTAGGGTTTCATGTAATAACTCATTTAATCCTTACTTTTTAAAAAATAGCTCAAAACATCTTTCCGTTAACTCACTATTAGTTTAATGTCGTTAACTAGTAATTCATTAAGGACAAAATAAGAGTTTTCATTAAAGAGATATAAACTATATTAAAATAATTTTTTTACACAATTAAATAACACTACAAAATATGCAAAATTCATTAATTTGTTTTAAATGAAATCAACGATGAAATAATTTGATATAATCACTGAATAATTGCCATAAGTAAGAAACTGTAATTAACACAATATCTATAAATCATCAGAAGAAAAACTAAAAAATACAACTAAATTTTATTTACTTGTATGTGCTGAATATCATTTTAATCTTTAATCAATTTTCATTTTGAGCTTTACCATTACTCTTCTTTGATCATTATTGTCTTCCAAAGTCCTTACCACTGTTTCCCTAAGTCTACTCATAGTGTAATTAAAGGGTATACTTATATGAATATGAAAATTATGATTATTTTTTGTACTTCGATCTAAAATTTATAGGGCTTTCACGCCGCCAAAATATGAACTAGAAATTTTCATCTTTTTCGATATTTTTTGTTTAGTGGGATTAAATAAAAATAATTTTTAGTTATATGTCAACTTTTATTTATTTGTTCTAATTTTCTCTTTCATAGAAAATTCTTTTTTGTCCTCAATGAATTATTAACAAATAACATTTAATTAACGTTGAGCTAACGGAAGGATATTTTAAGTTATTGTTTAAAAAATAAGGATGAAATGAGCTATTTGCACGAAACCCTAAGGATGAGAAATGTTTTTTCCCGTTCATTAATTTTATTAGTCTAACTTTAATTTAATTCCCTCCTAGCTATGTAAATAGGGTTCGAATTCCCAGATCTCCTCTTTTAAACGTAGAGATTTTATCATCTAACTAATGGCACCCTCCCACTTCCTCACACGTACGTAAGTCGAAGAAATTACCGGCCGCATCTTGATTAGAATTTGACCAACGGGAAAGAAAATCAAAAGAAGAAATTATCCTAGTATATCATTCGTTCATTTAAATGAAAATCAAATTAAAGCCTCGGTAGACACATGACTTGACTAGTATTAGTGTAGTCCAAATTCAAATTAAATGACAATTGTGAAGAATTGGCTGCAACAAACCAGGGGGGCAAGAATAAGCAGCAAAATGGTAAATCACATTGTATCATGTGCAAAATGTTTTTCTTCCAGTTTCTGCACTTTCACTCATTACTGGGCAACAATCTTAAAAGTTTTATCAAATAGAAAGTACAAATTTGTTCGTAGACAAGAAAGTACAACATTTGATCAAAATATGGATTCTCGCTTAATCTAATATTTTCTAAATTTTCTATAAGAACATAAGGTTAGAATTTAATCTGTTTTAGACTTTCCTATTAAAATCAAAACACATCGTTTTCCTAACTAAATAAAAGATGTTTAGTGGATTGAACGTCTAAAAGATTACATAGCAATTCAATCACTGCCCAAGATTACAAACAATAAAGTGATGTTATCGATTCAAGAGTGTAGATATGTATCGGGAATATAAAATGTTTGCTAATCTGGCTGCCACTTTTACGCAGTTGGTATTAGGATTTTTTCCCCATTGTAGGATCTACATATAGAATATATATGTAAGCTATTTAGAATGGAAGCTAAACTGAATGTTTATGGGGATAATTTGCTCGGTTGATTGTGGATGAATTTCAATTTCTAAAGCATAAATCAGGATATAATATAAGCATCAGGAAACATATTTGTTTTTCTTATCCTCTATTTAGAGTTGAGGGGTTTAGCTACCTGTCAGCTATTGTTACATTTTGGCGTGAATGTTTAGGCATGAATTGGCAGAAGAATGTTATAATGATGATGATGCAATGTTATCTATCTTTCAGGGGTCCACCTATGTTGCAACTGTTGTACGGTACAACAATTACTTCCAGCCATTACATCCAATTAGTGTAACTGTGCAACTGTAGATTTAATGGCCGGAAGCAACTGTTGTACCATACAACAGTTGCAACATTGTTTTGTCCATCTTTCAGTTATGGAAGGGTGTAATGGAGGAGTTTAAAATTCATTATTTATTTGCAAAATATAGTTTTGATTCTTGTCCGATTAGGCCTTTTTGTTGAAAGTATGAAACTTGTGGAATGTGTACGACACCGTATTATCTATTTGTAATGCATTTACTTGAGTTTTTAGTAACTTAATTGTCATTTTTTTAATACAGGTAGTAGCAATAACCACAATCTTGACTTAATCTTGGAATTTCTCAGTGTTCCAGTGCTAATGATCTTATTCATCACATTCATTGTGATTATTGTAAACTGCCCAACAAAGAAAGACCAGCAGCTAAATTACCTATGCTTTTCTCAATGAGGTTAGTAACCACCCTTTTTGCTTATTCTTAATACACTTTCGATTTAACAAATTGATAGCTCTCAGTTTAATTAATTTTTATTTTTTTTTCAGTTAATAATTATGCACAAATAATATGTTAATTTAGTCTCATACCATTTAGATTTAGTAGTTGTGTACAAACTACAATTTTGAAAAAATTAGGAAACTGCGTAGATTGCAGCATGTAAATTTTATCAGTTTTTTTATTGTGCATGTCTTGAATGGTGCAGGATGACTTACAATAAACCAAAGCATGTATATGGGTCAAAACTAAATAATCAGAGCAAATGTCAAATTGGAACATGGAAACAATAATAGAAGACTTCATTTCGATTACCATAAGAAAGAATTCGTAGAAGCAATTGTTAGAGCCACAAAGGAATAAACTTGGTTAGTTGTCTATTAGCAACAAAACTTGAAATCACAAATAATTGAAATTGAAACTGAAACAGAGAAATGAAATGATGCTAAACAAAGAACAATGACAAGAACCAGAAATGCAAAGAATAAAGAAGCAAGCAAAGCAAAGAAAAAGCAAAAGCAAAAAAAAGAAGCGTAAACAAAGAACAACAAAGAAGAACTAAGTAAAAACAGCAAGAAGAAACAGCAACAACAGCAACAACAGCAGCAACAGCAAGCAAACCCGAGGCCTGTCAAACCAGTGTCCTTAAAACAGATTAACCACCTACTGGTATGCTTTAGGTTTGTTGGTTTCTGTTTCCCAGGATACAACGGGTACGAACAAATCTGTTAAGCAGTTTGTTCCGGCGAACCACAACAGTTCAAAACTCGACCAGAAAAAACCAGAAAGAAGAAGAAGGAGACGGAAGGAAGAAATCGTGCAGTTTGCTTATGATTTTCAGTGTAATGAAAACAGAAGAGGGACTGCCTTTTTATAGTCATGTGGGTGTGTAACAGCAGCTCCAGAATTGAATTTGAAATTCAATTCATGCTGTTTAATTCGTGTAACAGTCATTTTAAATTCAATTCATGTTGTATAACAGCCATTTTGAATTCAATTCAAGCTATTTAATTCGTATAACAGTCATTTGAATTAAACAAAATTGAATTCTCGGTTTTAATTACATAACAGCCAGCATAATGAAGAAGTTGTTACAAGTTCTTTGAATTCAAAATTGCAAACTGTTATTAAAAAAATTAAAAGGGAATTAAAAACGTGCCATGCAAGCTTGGACGATTTTGGGCTGACATTCGCGTACGCAGGACGCGCGGGCGCACACGAGTTCAACCGAATCGGTCTTGGATTCGCACCCCCCCTGCGCACGCGCGTGTGGAGAGCCTTTATCCATAATATTCTTGCTCATGCATGGTTGAGTGTTTACATATAAACACAAACTCCTAGGCTTATTTTTCCCATGTGGGATAAGCTCATTCCCTTTTAAATTTCCAACATCATGGGTGCACCTTGTGAGACAATTTCTCATTCACCCATGCACCATTTTGAGTAAACAAATATATATTCTTTAAGTATTTACGGAGTATAATCCGTACATCTCAAAATTTTCCACTTCCGATAAGTGGGACCCACTCAAAATGTGCCCTTAAAATGCTATTTTTCCAACAATCCCCCACATGAATGAAAATTGGCAGTAAAACAGAAAACCGCTAAATTTTGACATCAAAATCATTTTTGACGTTAATGATCGAATTTATTGGATTGATACATTGCATAGGATAGGTAGGTCTTATCCTTTGAACCTTCCCTTGTAATAGTATATTTAATTTACTGGCTGATCAGTAGACGCGATGTCTTTGAACTGTGCTGCCATTAGTGTAAATAATCATATACCACACACAAATATCTCTCCTAACACTGTTGAGTTCTCATGGTTATGTTCATTTTGGCCTTGAACATATACCTGGTTCTGCAAGAGTTTCTAAGAGCTGAACCCCTATCAACTCCCTTTGAAGCGGCCCTACTTCTCTCTCACATAGGTGATATCTTAATTAAGAGTAACCCGCATTACTCCGCTCGGATTTCCGACGCATAAGAATCATTAAGAGTCTAGCTCAACCTTTATCTCTCACGGGCATCACTGTTTCATCATAGGAATGGTCAATGAGGTAATCCTCTCAAGAGAACGACCCTCCACAGTGACTCATCTTTAGTCTTTAACAATTAGGTTGTCCCATTGAACCTAGATCTTGGGATCTCCAGTCAACTAAGTTGGGTTTTCCTTTGTTAATAACTAATTATTCTAAGGGATTCAATCCCATTCCCCTTGATGATTTTCCTACCAGCTCTCTATTTAACACTTTGGTTAGCGGATCCGCAATGTTATCCTTTGACCTCACATAGTCAATAGAAATAACTCCAGTAGAAATAAGTTGTCTAATGGTATTATGCCTACGACGTATGTGTCTAGACTTACCATTATACATATTGCTCTGTGCCCTACCAATAGCTGATTGACTATCGCAATGTATACAAATTGTAGGTACAGGCTTTGGCCACTTCGGAATACTTTCTAAAAAGTTGCGTAGCCATTCTGCTTCTTCACCACATTTATCTAAAGCAATGAATTCAGATTCCATTGTAGACCTGGCAATTACTGTTTGTTTAGAAGACCTCCATGATACAGCTGCGCCTGCTAGTGTAAACACGTAACCACTAGTGGATTTTAAGTCTTTTACATCAGAAATCCAGTTAGCATCACTATATCCTTCTAAAACTTCTGGATACCTTGTATAATGCAGCCCATAACTACGAGTGTATCGAAGATACCTAAGTACTCTTACGATAGCTTTCCAGTGATCAGTTCCTGGATTACTCGTATACCTACTCAGTTTACTTTATCAGTATACGCTAGATCCGGTCTAGTACGGTTTGTTAAGTACATTAGACTCGCCTATTATTCTAGCATATTCCACTTGAGAAATACCTTCCTCTATTTTTTGTGAGATGTATACTCGTATCTAATGGAGTTTTAGACACGGTATTATCATCTTTATTAAATTTCCCAAGAATTTTATCTACATAATGAGATTGATTTAGAATAAGTCCATTAGAAGCCCTTGAGATTTTAATCCCCAAAATGACATCAGCAAGACCCATGTCTTTCATGTCAAACTTAGACTTCAACATATTCTTGGTAGATTTAATCATGTCATTATCACTCCCAACAATGAGCATGTCATCAACATATAAACATAAAATGACATAGCCATTTTCTGTTTCTTTGACATAAACACATTTGTCACATTCGTTGATTTTAAAGCCACTTGTGATCATCGTATGATCAAATTTTTCATGCCACTGTTTTGGTGCTTGTTTTAAACCATATAATGACTTTACCAATTTACAGACTTTCTTTTCTTGTCCTGGAGCTATAAAGCCTTCAGGTTGCTCCATGTAGATTTCTTCATCTAAATCTCCATTTAGGAAAGCAGTCTTTACATCCATTTGATGTATCTCGAGATTTCGCAAAGCTGCAATCGCTATTATCATCCTGATGGAATTTATTCTCGTAACAGGAGAATAGGTATCAAAGTAATCAAGGCCTTCTCGTTGCCTATAACCTTTAATTACAAGCCTAGCCTTGTACTTATCGATTGATCCATCGGCTTTCAATTTCCTTTTGAAAATCCATTTATACCCTAAAGGTTTACATCCTGGAGGAAGATCTACTAGCTCCCAGGTATGATTTTGTAAAATGGATTCAACTTCACTATTAATGGCTTCTTTCCATAAAGCGCCTTCCGGTGAAGTTACAGCTTCCTTAAAGCTTTGAGGTTCATTTTCTAGCAAAAATGTCAGAAAGTCTGGACCAAAAGACTTTTCTATTCTAGCTCTTTTGCTACGTCTGACCTCAATTTCTTGTTCCTCTTCTTCTTCTTCTAGAACTTCATCGTTCTCTTCATTATGAAATTGTCGTAGTTCACTCGATTCCACTCTAGAATTGCAAGGAAACACATGTTCAAAAAACGATGCATTTCTTGATTCTATTATCGTATTTTTGTGGACATCTGGAACTTTTGACTCATGCACCAGAAATCGATAAGCACTACTGTTTTGTGCATAACCAATGAAAATGCAATCAACAGTTTTCGGTCCTATTTTCACCTTTTTGTTTGAAGGAACCATTACCTTAGCAAGGCACCCCCACACTCGTAAGTATTTATAGGAAGGTGCTCTTCCTTTCCACAGCTCATATGGGGTTTTATCTTCTTGCTTTCGGGGTATTTTATTCAATAAATAATTAGCCGATGAACAATGACTTCTCCCCACATATTCTGAGGTAATCCAGAACTTATCAACATCGCATTCATCATTTCTTTTAAAGTTCTATTTTTCCGTTCTGCAATCCCATTAGATTGAGGTGAATATGGTGCCGTGACTTGATGTATGATTCCACTTTGTTCACATAGTGTTTCAAACGGAACAACATACTCACCACCACGGTCACTTCTTAATTCTTTGATTTTTCTATTAAGTTGATTCTCAACTTCATTTTTATAAAGAATAAACTTTTCTAAAGCTTCATCTTTACTTTTCAACAAATATACATAGCAATATTTTGTGCAATCATCTATAAAAGTAATAAAATATTTATTACCACCTCTTGTTTGAATAGATTTAAAATCACAAATATCACTATGTATTAAATCAAGTGGTTCGGTGTTTCTTTTAATTGTTTGGAAAGATGACCTGGTTAGTTTTGCCTCAACACAAGTTTTACACTTATGTTTTAAATCAATTTGGAAATTGGGAATATGCTTCATGTTAATTAATTTACGCAATGAATTAAAATTAACATGTCCTAATCTACTATGCCAAAGATTAGAAGACTCAAGCAAATAAGCAGAAGTACTAGCTTCATTATTAATTATTGGTTTCACAACCATTACATTGAGCTTAAAGAGCCCATTATTAACATAACCCTTTCCCACATACATCCCATTCTTTGACAAAACTACCCTATCAGACTCAAACACCATTCGGAAGCCATGTTTGTTCAGCAGCGATCCAGACACCAAATTCTTCCGAATTTCTGGCACATAAAGCACATTGTTCAGAGTCAGCTCTTTTCCAGAAGTCATCTTCAAAATCACCTTCCCTTGACCCTCAATCTCAGATGTAGCAGAATTCCCCATGAATAGCTTCTCCCCATTGCTTATCGCTTCGAAAGAAGTGAACAACCCTTTGTCTGAGCAAACATGTCTGGTTGCTCCCGTATCAATCCACCATTCTCTTGGATTAGAGCCAACCAGATTCACTTCTGAAACCACGGCAGAGAGGTTTATGTCTGAAACATGTTGAGTGATGTTTTCAACCACATTTGCCTCTCGCTTCTTTTTAGGCAACCTGCAATCCGAAGCCTTGTGTCCCATCTTATCACAATTAAAGCATTTTCCTTGAAACTTTGTTTGCTTAGAAATTCCTCCTTTCGGACCCAATTTTTTATTCTTCACATTTTTAGGTCTATGTTCAACAACATTTGCCTTTAGCACAGAATTAGCCCCTCTTCTTTCTGCATTCCGGTTATCTTCTTCAATTCGAAGCTTAACCACCAGCCCTTCAATATTCATTTCCTTGCGCTTATGCTTCAAGTAGCTCTTGAAATCTTTCCAAGCAGGAGGTAATTTCTCAATAATTGCAGCCACTTGGAAAGTTTCACTTAGCATCATCCCTTCTGCAAGGATTTCAGATAGTATGATCTGAAGTTCTTGTACTTGACTCATTACTGTTTTGGAATCCACCATTTTATAGTCTAGGAAACGGCCAACAACAAATTTTTTAGTACCCGCATCCTCAGATTTATATTTCCGGTCTAAGGAATCCCAAAGCTCCTTGGCTGTTTTCTTTCCTATGTAAACATTATACAAGGAATCACTAAGGCCATTCATTACATAATTTTTACACAAAAAATCAGAATGATGCCATGCATCAATTGCACTTGCAACTTGAACATCCGTTTCATCCTCATTGGGTTTAGGAGCCTCCTCCGTCAAGAACCTCGCAAGGTTCAATGTGGTCAAGTAAAAGAACATCTTTTGCTGCCACCTTTTAAAATTCTGGCCGTTGAATTTTTCAGGCCTCTCCGCACGGTTAACAGGAATTGGCACAGAAGTTGGTTCCTTGACAACGGTTTGTCCAGCAACAGGAGCTGAAACAGGGACATATTGAACTTGATCATTGGTTTCAGTTTCCATCTCAACGACTTAATCTGTTTTAAGATTGTTAGAGCCACAAAGGAATAAACTTGGTTAGTTGTCTATTAGCAACAAAACTTGAAATCACAAATAATTGAAATTGAAACTGAAACAGAGAAATGAAATGATGCTAAACAAAGAACAGCGGCAACAGAAGAACTAAATCATGAAGAATAAAGAAGCAAGCAAAGAAGCAGACAAAAGAAGCAAAAAAAAAGAAAAAAACAAAGAACAACAAAAAAGAACTGTAAGCAAAAAAAGAAGAAGAAAAAGAATAACAAGAAGAAGCAAAAGAAGCAAACCCGAGGCAAGCAAACCAGGCTGTCAGTCCTTAAAACAGATTAACCACCTACTGGTATGCTTTAGGTTTGTTGGTTTCTGTTTCCCAGGATACAACGGGTACGAACAAATCTGTTAAGCACGAACAGTTTGTTCCGGCGAACCACAACAGTTCAAAACTCGACCAGAAAAAACCAGAAAGAAGAAGAAGGAGACGGAAGGAAGAAATCGTGCAGTTTGCTTATGATTTTCAGTGTAATGAAAACAGAAGAGGGACTGCCTTTTTATAGTCATGTGGGTGTGTAACAGCAGCTCCAGAATTGAATTTGAAATTCAATTCATGCTGTTTAATTCGTGTAACAGTCATTTTAAATTCAATTCATGTTGTATAACAGCCATTTTGAATTCAATTCAAGCTATTTAATTCGTATAACAGTCATTTGAATTAAACAAAATTGAATTCTCGGTTTTAATTACATAACAGCCAGCATAATGAGGAAGCTGTTACAAGTTCTTTGAATTCAAACTGCAAACTGTTATTTAAAAAATTAAAAAGAGAATTAAAAACGTGCCATGCAAGCTTGGACGATTTTGGGCTGACATTCGCGTACGCAGGACGCGCGGGCGCACACGAGTTCAACCGAATCGGTCTTGGATTCGCACCCCCCCTGCGCATGCGCGTGTGGAGAGAGCCTTTATCCATAATATTCTTGCTCATGCATGGTTGAGTGTTTACATATAAACACAAACTCCTAGGCTTATTTTTCCCATGTGGGATAAGCTCATTCCCTTTTAAATTTCCAACATCATGGGTGCACCTTGTGAGACAATTTCTCATTCACCCATGCACCATTTTGAGTAAACAAATATATATTCTTTAAGTATTTACGGAGTATAATCCGTACATCTCAAAATTTTCCACTTCCGATAAGTGGGACCCACTCAAAATGTGCCCTTAAAATGCTATTTTTCCAACAGCAATAAACATGTGTTGGAAGATTGTGTTGTTACTATATATCAGTTTGTAAATTATTTGTAGTTGGTAAACAATGTAATAATTTTTAAATTGTTCATTGCAATGTAATAGTTTTCATATTGTTACATGTAAATTTCAATTCAAATGCCAATTGCAAATTTTCAATTTCTATTATATCAATTGTTAATTTTTTTTAATTTTTCTCAAATAAGCATTGATACCAAAGTATCATTATATTTATTATGCCTTTGTATTAGTATTTGTTTGATACCATAGTCTCATTATATATGTGATGTTCAAGCATCAACATTTTTTTGATACTGTGGTGACATAGATTCGCTGACACAAAAAATATGCGTCAGAAAATTTCTTGCACCGTGATCAGTGACACTAAACTCGGTGTCAGTAAAAACCGTTACTGATATCGAAATAGTATCAGAGAATACCATTTTTCTACTAGTGATAACAAGTGTTAAAAGATTTGGATTCTTTCCAAATAAGAGTTTCTTTCTTCTTATAAATCCCATGAATCTAAATAGGAATAAATATGATCTTCTTGCCTTACTTGTCTCCCAAGAAATATCTAGAGCATTAAATGAACTTACTATTTGAACCAACTTCTTGCTCTAATTAGATCTCATGCGCCAATTATAGAATCCCACTATTAATTGACTTGTTAAATTAGACATCTAATTAAATTAGGAAACAAATATTCCTAATAAATTGGAATCTCACTAAATTAGGGAATTAATAAATTAATCCATATTACAAGATATGCAATAAATAAACTTCCAATTTAACTAGACTTGCCATAAAATACCAACTCTATAAATAATGACCTTAAGATAGTCGATCGTGAAGTTGCTTTGTCGATCAGCTTATATAATAGCTGATATGAAACCTAGATTGCATAAGTTACAACCATATGGATAACAGCTTCATAACTAACTTGATTCCCTCTTCGCGTGCCTGATCACAATCATCACTTAAACCTCAGCCAGTACTGTCTTCATCTCATATCGTTTTGTAATTTAAGGAAGTCACATGTTTAGCTTGTGATAACCTTAGCAAATTGAATAGGCTAAAATGATGCCATTTAACTAGCCTAGGTTTTGAATTCATCATTTTAGTCCACAATTAGATTAAAATTGAATGCATTATCATTATTGGCAGTCTAAAATAACAATTAAAGACACTTAAAGTAGACAATATCAATTGAAAACAACTCTATTGCAATAGTTTGAATCAATTTTACTTTATTTAACATATATAAATATTGCTCCATCTCTCTCAATCTACATTTAATTTGGGTCCCTAGAAAGACAATTTAAAAAAATGAAACAAAGAAAGAAAGGAAAGAAAAATATCCAATCTATTTAATTGATTGATTATCAAAGTTTGTTGGGTAAACACGAAATAGGAGAAAGGGCAATAGGAAACAGAAAGAGAAAAAATGACAAGATTAAAAGAAGTAGAAGTGCAGTTAATGTTTATTAGACATCCGTTAATCTTATAGTTTTAATTAATGGAAGAAAATCATATGTTAGCCTTCTATGACTTAAATGAAACTATTATAACTTTATACAAGCTTAGGAACGATTAGATTAAAAGTGAATCCAAATTTAATTTCATCCATAAAAGGTTTTGTAGTCCAATGAGAGAACCTGCGCCCTAAAAGTTGAGAGGAATAAGTTCAAGTCCTATGACCAATAAAAAATTTATGTTAAAGCTTTAGTTCTCCTTCTATTAATAAGAGAGGATTAGAAGAAGGAGAAAACTGATATTTAAATTCAGCTATTTTACTCAAAGAGAAATACTTCTATGAGCAAGGAGCACCATCTCAACAAAGATCTATAGATCCGAATAGGACCCACTCAATAAAACCTATTAAAATTTAACCAAACAAAAAAAAAAAGGAAATATGGATCCAAAGATCCATATTGATGAGATGATGCGCTCAACCGATTGAAGTTCTTCTCTTACCCTAAATACTCGAGACCATATCCTCTGGCTTTCTTGGTTATCAAATAATCATGATTAAAGAATTAAAGGTGGAATTACAACTGTTAGGATCTTCGTGCAACTGATGGAGCTGCCTATATCAGCTACTTGATGAAATACTTAAAATAAATGGGGTTATAGTTTGAAAAGAAAAAAAGAAAAAGAAAAAGAAAAAGGAGCTTTCAACCAAACCATCACAAGGGGTGATCATATCTTCCCGGCAATGGACACCGCCCGCTATAATTAAACCCGCACCTACTGCGGATTTTGACAATTACCAAACTTTCTATGGTACCTACGCAGGTTTTTTAAACGTTCTCACATTTAAAATCATAAATGTTTAATATGTAAATTTATATTAATGACCTAAAATTTCACATAACATGCTCAATCCTAAATTTAATCAATGTAAATAGAAAATTAAAATTTCAACATCAATCCAACAAAAATTCTCAAATTTAAGTATAAAATATATAAATTCAGAGAAAAACAAAAAATGCCATGAAATATTCATGATTGTGCGGTTGTGGCTCACAGTTGAAAGGGGAGTGCATGTGCCACTACTGCTCACGGGTGAAAGGGAAATAGTTTGAGTTTGGTAGGCTAGGTTTTGCGACTGCTATTCATAGGTGAAAAGAAAATAGCTAATACCAAACCCACCCGCAACATAGTGCGGGTTCAATTTCCAATACCAAACTTGCCAGCAACCCATGAAATTAGCTGCAGGCGGGTTTTGGCGGGTGGATTTAGGAGGGTTTGTAAGTACCATTGCTATCCCTAATCTTCCCTCACAATTCACAAATGTATAATATCCTTTATATTTTTTAACTCACAAATGTAGCTAAAGCTATCAAAACGGATTACTTAGTCATGTTTTAGTCATATATTGTGTGATGTGAATTTTGTATCATATGAAATTTAAATTAGGTCAAATACGATTCATTTAATAATTGGGTCAAAAATATTAAGATTTTAATCCGACAGCAAAAATAAATGAATTATTTAATAATTTGTTTAATATTTTTCTATTTGATTTTACACGCACACACTCTCTCTCTCTCTCACACACCCCAATATATATATTACAAAAGATACATATGTACTAGTATTTTACAAATTTATACTATTAAAGTTCTAAATCTATATAGAATTTTATAAATGAAACACTATGTACATGTTCATCCTTCCCCCAAACCAAAAAAAAAAATAAGGAGAATTATGTCTAGATTTGGATTTTGATGATGATAACCTACAAATTTATTTAGAATAAAAAATACAATCTTGTCATTAATCAGGTAAATAGGCCAAGAACTTTAACCTGAACCCAACATAAAAAAAATTCATGACAACCCAGATCCGATTTATTTAATAATCGTGTCGAATTTGATTATTGTACCCATTTACTCAAATCGTATTCGTGTCGAGTAGTTGGATTATCACAAAATTTTTCAGTTCTAAATGTAACATAGCCATATCAATGTAAATAAAAGTTGACTTTATAGCCATATCAATATAAATAAAAGTTGACTTTATTTGGTAAGTTTGATTTTTTTTTTTTTTTTGAGGGAAACAAGAAAATAGTGTTTGATTTTTAAATAATGTTTTTGATAGGAAAAAAAAAATAGTGAACGTGTTCTTTGTGGACAATACCGGTCATTTACAAATCCTTCAGTTTTCATTTTATGAACTCAATTAGAACACTTTACTTGAAGCTTACTGTTCTACATGGACAGCACAGGTAATTTATTGTCTGATTTTGGTCCCTTTTCGCCTTTTTTCATTCCTCAAATTATTTTCGGAGTTTAATCTAAAGAACATTTTGCTTTGCTACGTATCAATATAACATATCAAACATTGATTTTATTAATTCATTTTAGAAATAAATGAGATTGAATTAGAATTAATCTGTTATGACCTTATCGTGGATGTCTACCCACTGATCTCTAGTTAATTAAGCTAGTAAGGTGGACCAAAGTTAATTAGCCAAGTTACTTGGAAGGCTAAGGTTTGTTGGCTCAAGCGTGGAAGATTTAGTTAAGCCAAGTTCCCTCACCGATTGCCATGATTGGTTGGTTAGTAAAATAGCTCGCACGTGATGTCAAGCAAGCTATACAAGCCACTTACATATGAGAGCTTTGTAACTATGTCATACAGCTTAAATGGTGGCAACGTTTGATTGGTCAATGGCCATTATAAATAGAGCCGTGAATTTCATTTGTAATTCATCCAAAAAAAAAAAATGAGGACGATTCTCATTTCAACACAACATTATTCTTCCTCTCCCTTTATATTATTTACGTTCTTCCTAGTTTACTTAAAGATATAAGTTCACTTCTGAATTTATAACACAATCAATTTTATAAATATATGTTTTACTTTTATTTTTATGACCAATTAACAATGAAAATTATTAAGAGGTGAACCATTTTACCTGACAATAACCTGCAATCATAGAGAAGCTTTATTAAAGTATAAAGTTTAAAATTGACTTGCGAAAACAAAGAGGAGAAAAAGAATTATTTAATTAGCTGACTATTGACAAAGTAGAAATGGGCTAACAGTATAATGACATGCATCAGGCCCCACAAAGTATGCATTAATAAAATTTGCGCCCATAGCAGAAATTATGAATTATTATTATTATTTTTAATGCTAACCTCGACGGTGCGAGCAAATCCTTATTAATTGTAACAAGACAAGATAGCCCTACAACAAGCACTTTCCAACAAAATTATTAAAGAAATAGAAAGCTGAAACTGTTTAGCAATAACATAGTCACAGACATGTGTCTGACCTGTAGCATCTTAACAGGGGAAGCTTTGGGCTTATTGCTCACAATTCATCTTTCACCAAGTTGAAAGGCGGGATGCTTTGCTCATTTCTGAAGAAATCTTCAGGATCCACCATAGTTTTCACATGCACAAGCCTGTAGAAATTGTTCTTGAAATACTTTTTTCCCCAAACGCTTGCTTCCCGAACGCTTGTGTGGCCCAATTTGTTGTTTGTTCCAATGTCAAGATCCCTGTTATTAATATATGCTGCTCGAGGATTTTTTGTAACATAAGGAGTCATATAATTGAACAACTTTCTGACCATATTTAAGTGCCTTTGATACGCTTCATCAGTTGCATCTTCCCATTCCGCATAGTATAAAAGTGTGTATATGTTGCCAGCTCTATGTGGGAATGGAATTTCGGACTCTGAAATCTCACTCATTTTTCCACCGTAAGGAAAAAACACAAGAAGGCCGTATGTTCGTGGATCCTCCTCATAAAATAAATCATATGCCCCTTCAAGAGCTTCCACAGGAATCGGCTCTGTTACAAAGTCTGCTTTTCCTATGAAAAACCTTTTGACAAATCTCTCATTAACCAATACATCTGCATTAATTGACTCTCTAATCTTGAATCCGTCAAGGTAAACGATGGATTCAATGAAGCTCATTTCTCTGCAGTCTTCTTTAATTAATCCAAGCTCAGGGAAACTCTCCTGCATCAATGGAAGTAGCCTATCAACCCCACCTAGAAACAACGATGTGAATAAACAGACCATAGTGGAATTCGCTCTGTATAAGAAGGGTGAGATGAACAAATCTTTATGGACCCTGTCTCCAATGTACTGCCATTTGTGAAGTAGCCTTGTTGCATTTTGTTCCAAGGTTCTTGGGACGGCGAATACAGTCACAGTTGGCGGAACAGCAACTAGCTTTATTTTCCATGAAACAATGATTCCAAAACTAGATCCTCCACTCCCACGAATAGCCCAAAATAGATCTTCTCCCATTGATTCCCTATTCAAAAATCTGCCTGAACATAATCAAAACAGCAAAGATGTAAACGAAGTTATAGATTGTGTCCAAACAGAACTGAAGGAGTGATTTTTAAACAGCTTTTCCTTAATTGATCACGTGAGTACAAATCCTGCAAAACTAATTGACAAGCTGAAAACTGATTTGAGCTTATCGCACAACTCAAAACTCCTGATAACACCCCTCTATGAAATTTACAATTTTAACCTTAATGGAAATTACAATATGAGACAACGGCATGTACAATTGTATTCACGCATAATTTCTTCTTAATTAAGAAATTTTTACAGCCCATATCGTCTTTACTTCATGATGCTATGCAAATAATTGACGAATACTCATTTCTTTTTTTTCCTTTTTTATTTCAATTTCTTACATAAGAAGGGTTAGGGTGTGGTATTGCCGGCGGTTGGTGGCTGTCATGCTGGTCTCTCTCATGTAACTGCTTTTTGATGGGTTCCAAAACAAATGCCCAGCTCAGAAAGATGAAGCCTAGACCAATTTTAGTTATTTTTCAAATTTTAAAAGATTTTTCCAAATTAAAAAAAAAAATCTGAAAATTTCTTAAGAAGCACTTAGTAGTGAGGATGAAAATGATGAAACATAATTAACAGAGAGGAGTCGGCCATCTTCCAATTTAGATAATAAATTTTTTTTTCTTACTGCGATTGCTATTAAAATTTGCCCAACAAAGTCTATAAATTTAAGAAGATCTTCAGGAGAAAAGATCAAAGAGCCATAATCCTCAAAATTAAGCATCGATACTTTCAAAGGAAAAAAAAAAAGCATCAACGCTTTCATCTTTCAATTCCAAAGACAAAGTTTATTGGCGATGGTCGGATATGAAAGCATTGATCCCGGAAAGACTAATAACAGAGGCGGTATAAGTTGGAAGTGAAACTAACTCATGCGGCTACGAGAATCTAGATTTTTATGGGTTACGGGGTTTGTTTGAGAAAAACAAATAAGAAAAGTAGAAAAATATACGAAGGGCAGTTTTGGAATTACTGCGGTGTTTATTAACATTTTTAATTTTAAGGATAGGGGTTTTACAAGAAAATTTGAGGGGTGTTAAAAGCTTATCACAAAAAACGAATAGGAGGCTTGTAAACCACAAATTACGTGTAGTGACTATGTTCAACTAACTGTATTTTGGGCTTTGCCCACCTCCTATTAGTTTTTTTTTTAAAATATTTATATGATTTATTGTCTTGATATTTGTGTAATAAAAAAATAATTTTATTGATTAATTTATGTCTATTAATCATTTTGAAATTGTGTAAGAAAAATATTTTGATAGATTAATTATGTCATTGATAACTTTGAAATTATACTAATTAAATAATTTCTCGACATTCTATGATTTGATAAAATGATTACAAATATCACTTATGTTTTATAAAATAATCAGATTGGTGCTTCTTAAGAGAATTGTATCCTATGACTACAATGACCAACAGAATTTTCTCTATATTATCTCCTTAAAATTTCTCACCTTTGGCGTCAATCATGCGAGCATCCACTATGTGATCAGCAGCCATACCGTATTTACGCAACAAGGCACCGTAGCCGCCGCCACTAAAATGTCCACCAACGCCCACTCCAGGGCAAGTTCCTACCGGAACGGCAAGCAGATTTTGACTCTTCTCAGCAATTCTATAATTAAGTTCCCCGAGGGTGGCACCGGATTGAACCCATGCTGTTTTTGCTTCTGCATCAACACTGATTTCACTAAAATTTACCAAATCAACAATGATGAAAGGAACGTCAGATATAGAGGAAAGACCCTCATGATCATGACCACCACTTCGTACTCTAATTTGCAGACCATTATTTTTGGAGCATTTAATGGCTGCTTGAATTTCTGACACGTGGAATGGGGTGATGATGAATAGAGGTTTCGGGTTTGGGGGGGACGAGAAAATAAGATTCTGTATTGAGGCCTTCAATACTGAGGAATAAGAAGAGTTATTTTGGGTGTAAATCACTTTAGCAATGGTGTCAGATTGTAGAGAGAGACATTTGAGAAAATTTTCATGACTTTCAGCTGCAAAAGCCTCCCCCTGAAATTTTATTAAAAGAACAAAAATAAGTGAGACAATCTTTGGGCATAAAAAATTGTGAGGCTTCATTTCTTTCGACGTTACTGACAGCTCCAATGAAAGAAGCAAAGTAAATTTATCCTCTATATATACACAAATGAAGAGTACATTTAAATGTTAAAAAGTCAAAATCTCATAAGCATTTGTGGTGCCATTTTCTAGCCGCAAAAATTGACGGAAGACTTCGAGCCGCATGCATGTATTTGTCAAAAGTGAAGAAATTTGCTTGCTGATTTCTTAAGTTTTTTTTGTTTAGATAATTAGACGTGTGTACGGAGAAATTCTCTTATAAATATTAAGTAATTTTTATTAAAAAAAGTATTTTAAAACATAGAGAGTTCAGGAAATTTAGTTTATGTGATTATGTGAATACAAGTGTAGAAAAAAAAGTATTTATAAGTGAGCTCTTAAAAAGTTAGGAGTTTTTTTTTTTTGTTCAGTTAAAATATTTGTCTTAGGAAAATTATTTAAATATAAGCTGTACTTGGTACTTGATAAGTGAGATATTATTACTTAAGTTTATACTCTAATAATTATTAGTAAAATAATTATTCTTGAATTAGCTTTATAATTGATTCAAGTTAAATTTTTATGTTTTTATCTTTTGTGGATTATTAAGTACATGTTGATTATGCTTTTGTGCATAAATAGTAGCAGACCACATCAAATGATGCTCTATCCACAATATTAAGAATAAAAAGTTAATGGCGAAGTGTCAATTCGCTACCAACCACATAAGACTAGTAACAACTCCAAAGATCTAATTAAAAATTTGTATTTATTTATATATAAGAGAAGGATCAATGTCACGAAGTCATGGATTTGCTCAAGAAGTAACTTTCATTAACTGGCCACCTTAATTTCAATTCTAGAAGAAGTGTGAGACTAAAAAAGCTTATTTGGTTTTGCCACCAACCCTACCTTTAAAAAAGATGTCTCCTTCAAATTACATATATATATATATATATATATATATATATATATATATATATATATATTTTGTCACTAGTTCCTAACGTTTAGATCAATGAATAAATAAGGGTATGCCCATGTCTTAAATTCTATTTTTCTCACCATGGACTGTATGTTTCTTTTATACGTCACACACAAGAAACACCCACGCAACACCGAGAGCGTTTTACTGATCAGTTCTTTTTCTTTTTTAGTTTTAAATAGAAGTTGACAATTGTTCTCAAAATAAATGTTACGTAGAAAGACAGTTGAAAATACTAACCATACACTAACATTAAAATATAGATGATATAAAATCTATAAAAAGTCAGGAGAATTTATATTATGAGATAACTATAATCCGTTGAACAAATATGTGGAAAGGTAGTTAATTATTTTTTTACTCAGAGTTAGATCATTTTCAGTACAAGTTTATAGTGATCTTTTACTTTTTAAATGCTTGATAAATCAACATTGACTTCACATCTTTTTGTAAATGACACATCAATAAATTTTAAAAAGTTTAAGGCTCTGTTTGGCTGCTGTAGTTTTTTAAGCCATGGTTATTATCAAAAAAATTATAATTCTAAAATAAAAATTGGCAATGTCTGATAAATATAACATTTAAATAATAATCTTGACAAAAATAATAAAAATATCATAAATTTTTCATCATGGATAAAATCAATCCTAACTTCCATACCATATCAGCAAGTTTTTGCTAGATATTTAATGTTTTAGCTAAAAAACTACTAGCAGTAACAAAAAATAAAAATCCAAGACTAACTTCCGATAGAAATAACATAAAAATAAAAATTCAACCCAGACCTCGTATTTTTAATAAAAAGGATTTTACCATTCAACCGAATATCACCCATAACAATCAATCCGAAGTTGATTTGTCAATTGTAACCATTTCTACTTTTGTTTCAATTCTTCTCTTGTGCTTGGGCGATTAATTTCTAAAACTTGATTGCATACGTGCATAACTCCAACAAAATACTGGCTGCATTTCTATTTGAATTTGACAAACAGCAAAAAATAAATAAAAGAAAAATGTAATCTCTATCATTCCTTCAAATCAAAATCAAACTAAAACCTGAATAGACATATCACTTGACTAGTAATAGTAGTCCATTGTATCTGGCCAGCGCAATTTGGAAGTATATTGGAAAATCAACTTTTGAATGATGATGATTATGAAGAATTGGCTGCAACGAACCAGAGGCAGAGGCAAGCAAGAATTAACAGCAAAGAGGTAATTAGATGATACAAATTCTTTCAGCAGTTTTTGTGCCCAAGGGATGTAAATTACATTGTGTCATATGAAAAATATTGATCTTTCTTTCATAATTCGTTTGTTTATATTTTTAGACTTCTACTCATTACAGGGCAACAATGTTAAAAAAGTTTTATCAAGTAGAAGAAAGTATAAATTAAAAAGCAATTTGGGACTGCTTGAGGCAAACAACATTTGATCAAATTACGTGTTCTTTTCTGGATTAATTTCATCAGTTACATGCATTAAATCGGCTTCGATTATTAATTTTGGACTTCACATCGTTACTTGACTCTCGTATTGACTTAATTTTGGCCTTTTCATATATGGTTAAATCTAAGACTCAGAGAATGTTATTGATTAAGTAGGGAAATGGTAAATTCCGCAGAAGAAGAAAGGAGTTTTATTGCATTATATCGGAAATCTAATAAAAGGTAATCAAGAAATTTGAGTTCGTAATCCGCTCATATCCTTGGAAAGGGAATATGTTGTCATTAGGTTAAATAATTTTTTTTAAAAAATTAATAATCAATTTAATTTAAGTAATTTATTCTAATATAAATATTGTATGGTACGGCATACCGCCTCAACAATAAATTTTTTTTTTTTTAAAGAAAGGAATAAAAGCTTTAAATTAATACTGAAATTTTGAAAACCAATAATAGACAAACCAATGACACTTTTTCCAAATAACAGATGCCTAATTAAATCTTCACAGCAGAAGATTGTTCAGGGACCTTTTATTGTTGTATGATACCACAAGGTTTTTTAGCTTAAAAGTCTGATAATTAAGTATGCATGATAAGCACGACACTGCATATAGCGAGAAACTACTGAAGACAATCAATAAGAATGACGAATGACAGCTATTAGTTAGTGGAGTTTGGAGATTCGTAGCCATAAGGGTTCTTGCTGGCCCAATTCCATTGATCCCTGCACATCTCGTCAATGCCATACTTTGCCTTCCAATTCAACTCGCGTTCTGCCTTTTCTGTTGATGCATAAACAATTTCAGCGTCACCAGGTCGCCTCCCAGACTTTACAAGTGGAATTTTCTTTCCAGAGGCTTTTTCGAAGGCTGCAACCATCTCCAAAACTGATGACCCTTTTCCTGTTCCCAAGTTGTACACCTCACAACCAACCTTTGGATCATCAAGCTTACGCAACGCAGCAATGTGCCCATCAGCCAAATCAACAACATGAATGTAATCACGGACCACAGTGCCATCCTTTGTTGAGTAATCAGTTCCAAATACTGTCAGGGCAGGACGCCTGCCAACAGCAACTTGAGTGACGAAGGGCATGAGATTGTTTGGAATTCCACGGGGATCCTCACCAATTTTGCCACTTGGATGTGCACCAACAGGATTGAAGTATCTCAGCAATATGATCTTACATTCGGAGTCTGAGCGGTGGACGTCACGACAAATCTCTTCAATGAAAAGCTTGCTACGTCCATAAGGATTCATTGCCTGTAAGGGGAACTCTTCTGTACATGGAACCACCTTTGGCCAGCCATAAGCTGTGGCTGATGATGAGAAGACCAGATTTTTGCAGCCATGTGCTGCCATAACTTCCAAGAGAGTTATGGTTCCAGTAAGATTGTTGTCAAAGTATGGCAATGGTTTCTGCACACTTTCACCAACAGCTTTCAGTCCGGCAAAATGGATGACAGCATCAAACTTTGCTCCGGCAAACACTACCTCCAGCGCTGCTTTGTCCCGGAGATCCAACTTATGAAAGGTCATGTTGTTGCCTTGATAGCCAGCGAGTTCTTTGACTTTTGCGACGGCGATTTCCGAGGCGTTATCGAGATTGTCAACGACTACGGTTTTGTAACCGCCTAACAGCAATTGAAGCACGGTGTGGCTTCCAATGTAACCGACGCCACCGATCACCAAAATGTTCTTAGCCATGTCTACCGAATAGACTAATCAGAAGATTACAAAAAAGAAAATTGAACAAAGGATACGAAAAACTGAAGAAACGAGAGTTGCGAAGGAAGTGATGAGACTTGCGCTTGCTTGTCCTCGCTCTGAGAAATTTAGAAGAAAAGAAAAGTAAAACTTGTTATTTTGGCAGGTTTGTGGGTCTGAGATGGGATCCACTGTAATGGAATCCACTGAATTTAAAGTAAAAGTTCATGGATCCCGCTCCACATTTGTTCGGCCTTACATGGCAGGTCGTTATTGCTAAGTTGGTGCTCGGTGCATGCGGTCCACAGAAATTTTTCTGTTACCCCCAATATGTACTCTGTTTTGGAAAATCATATTTTATTGGCATTTTATAACATACGGTCAACACTACGTTATCAGATAATCCTGATTAAGGTAGAATTGAAGGCATAAGCGGTCTTCTAAATGTGAAAATATCTGCAGCATTTACAACTGACAGGGCTCTTCGTGCTACTGTTGGAGTTGCCTGTATGAGCTACTCGACAAAATACTTGAAACAAACCCACTGCTACAGTGAGATAACGTTGCTTCTAAAACACATGCACAGTTAAAAAAAAAAAAGAAGACAGGGGGAGAGCTGTCGCATGCCAGGCAGATCAATTCAGGGGCTGGTCCCACGCAGTCTTATCCTTTGTAAATCACAAGTGTAACTTAGCAACAGTAATATATAAAATAAATTGTATTACAGCGAATATTTTTCTTATTTTTAATTCATCTTTTATTTTACGGTGTATTTACTTCATGAGAATAGGAAATGAAAATGAAGGAATGGGAATAAAACTCGTGTTTACTTGGTAAAATATAATTTGAGAATGAGAATAAAATATGTGGGTCCCACATAATTTGGGAATAAGAAATGGGAATCCAATTCCCATGGGGGATTGGGAATGAAAATGTAGGAATGGTAATGAAACATAAATTTATTTTTTTATCCTTTTAATTTTTTCATATTTCCTAAATTACCCTTGTTCAAATCACAAATAATTTTATTATTTTAAATGTCATTAATAATAATTATTATTATTATTAAATTTTATAATTTTAGTTATTATTATTAATTATTATTATTATTAATATTATCATTATTAACAATAAAAATAATGATAAAAATAATAATTAATAAAAATAATTAATTTATCATTATTAACAATATTATCCTTATTATTGTTGTTATTATTATTATTATTAATTTTATTATTATTATTATTAAATTTTAGTAACTTTATTATTTTAGTTATTATTTATTATTTTTATTAATATTATCATTATTAACATTTATAAAAATTAATTATAATAATAATAAAAAATAAATAATAACAATAATTATTAATAACTAAAATAATAAATATTAAAATTAATAACAATAATTAATAATAAATAAAATAATAACGTTAATAAATTTATTTTTAATAATAATAATAATAGTAACAATAATTAATAATAACTATAATAACAAAGCTAATAAAATTTAATTATAATAATAATAATAATAATTAATAATAACTAAAATAATAAAGTTAATAAAATTTAATAATAATAATAATAATAATAAAATTAATAATAATAAGGATAATATTGTTAATAATGATAAATTAATAATTTTTATTAATTATTATTTTTATCATTATTTCTATTGTTAATAATGATAATATTAATAAAAATATTAATAACAATAATTAATAATAACTAAAATAATAAATTTTAATATTAATAACAATAATTTTAATTTTAATAATAATAATAAAATTAATAATAATAATAACAACAATAAGGAAAATATTGTTAATAATGATAAATTAACTATTTTTATTAATTATTATTTTTATCATTATTTTTATTGTTAATAATGATAATATTAATAATAATAATTAATAATAACTAAAATATTATTATTATTAATTTTATTTTTAATTAATATCATTTTTATAATAATATTTATACATGTATCTAGTCAATGAAAATTATATTATTTAATACTATGGATATTTTGGTCAATTGATTATCATTCCCATTCCTAATTCCCATTTATTTTGCCAGATAAACACATCAATGGCATTCCAGTATATTCTCATTCCCATTTATTTTTGCCAAGTAAAGATTGAAATTTCATTCCCATCCCAGCTCATTCCCATTCTACCACATTCCCATTCCTTAGAACTAAACGCACAATTAATATTTTAATATAGTAAAAAATTCTCTTATTGTGAAATTAATCTTCGTCTATTCATATTTTTATAGAGCAATTTTTCCTTGTTAGATAATAACTAATACACTTTATTAAAGTGTATATATTTTTTACTTTTATCTTATCCCTTACTTTAACTAATACATTACTATTAGAAAGGGATAAGATAAAAGTAAAAAATATATACACTTATTATAGTGTATATATATATATAAAGGATTTTAGACTTTATTAAGCCTGAAAAAACTATTAAATTATACAATTTAATAATATAATACCATTACACTATTAAACTTGTGATTTAATAGTTTTCACGACCATTATACTATTAAATCATATGATTTAATAACTTTCCTGACTTTAACAAATAAAGAATCTCAGAGTTTGTTAATGTTCGAAAAACTTGTTAAATTGTGCAGTTTAATAATGTAATGACCATGAAAGATGATAAACTGCAAGGTTTAATAGCATAATGACATTATAATAAAGTCCAAGATCATAAATCTGATTACCACTATATATATATAGATACACACACAAAGAGGTAGAGAGAGCAATTCTCCCCACATAAGATAATGATATACGTATGTGTTTTTTTTTCCACTCATTATTTATTTATTTATATATATATATTAATATGTTATTATTAACTTGCATTCATTCCAATGTGCAGAAACATATTGTACTATATGTTCTTTGTTATTATTAACTTGATTTAATATACCTCCATAACCTGAAAACACTACCTTCATTTATTAATTCAGGATTTTAAAGTGTAGGAAAGTCTAGAAAAGTTTTAAAACTCTGCGGTTTTAAAGTGTTAATTTCACAATGGTCCCGCACTTTAAAATTCCGGACCAGAAAACTACTATAATGTTTATATATATATATAGACTTTCCCGAGATGTTCTTGCACTTTAAAAACCTTGATTGGAAAATTTCTAATATACTTACATACAGATATATATATATGTGTGTGTGTGTGTGTGTGTATTAGAAATTTTCCAATCAGGATTTTTAAAGTACGAGAAAGTCTCGGGAAAGTTTAGGAAAACTTTAATTCATAATGCTATTAAATGCCATGGTTTTAAAGTTTTTCGGGAAGTTTCCTGCACTTTAAGATCCTGGATATATATATAGGCATCCTCGCTTCAATGCCGGTGAAATACAAAAATCAATAAACTTGTTAAAACTTCTTTATCAACATGTTGTTTGATAAAATAACTTAACTAAAAAGACATGAAAACAAGTATTACCAAAAGTACCTATAGTCTCATCTTTTTATCTTTAATTTTAGGGAAAAAGCCCATCAATACCTTCAAGGTTTATTTAAAATGGTCACATAGAGCCATTGCAATATCTCCAATTCTTCTATGGCATTTCAGTCATTTCAGTAGACTAAGTGTAATTTAGTCTGTTTTCATTTCTTAGTAATCCTAGTACCTAGTGTAAAACAAAAAAATATGTCATCACAGTTATGAGAGAGAGAGAGAGAGAGAGATTGGTAAAATAAAGAAAGAAGGAAAGAGAGAAAGGAGATAAATAAGAAGAAAAAACATTTCTTTTCCTAGTTTCAGCCACGACTAAATAAGAGAAAGATTCATGAGATCAAATTGTGTCAATTGAAGTGTTGTTTTGTGTTTAAAGAGAAGATTGAGATAAGTTCCAATGATTGGTCCTTGTTAATTGTTAGAGGTAAACACGATTAAATATTAGTGTTAGAAGTAGAAATTTAAGATTTTGCAAGAAAATATACTGCCAATATGTTGTTTCAAAAATCATAATAAACATATTCAAAAATGTTTTGAAACAAGTTTCAAAACAATTGGACAGGAATTCAATTTTTTATGAACTTTCAAATTCAAGTTTAAAAGCTTGGAAATTTTTGTTTCTAGGGAAGAATATGAATTGTGAAATTATTTTACCATACTTAGACTTCTTTAAAAACTATTGAAAATAATTTACATTTTGGACTTAATCAATTCAATGGTTTTTATAATGCCAAAAAGCAGTTTGACAGACTTGATGAAGTCTTAAATGTAAATTATTTTGATAGCTTTTAAAATAGTTTAGGTATGATAAAATAATTTCGCAGTTCATGTTCTTCACTAAAAATAGAAATTCTAGACTTTTCAAAAAATCATAATGAAATAAATTCTTATTCAATTAGCTTGAAAAAAGTTTCAAAACATTCTTAAGAACGTCTAATTTAACATATACAAAAGCCATAATCAAAATCAATTTGTATTAATAACTAAGATTTTTAAAACAAACTACAACTAGCATATTTCCTTATAAAGTCTTAAATTTCTACTTCTATTGCTATTATCTAATCATGCTTTTCTATAACAATTAACAAAGATCAATAATCAAAATGTATCTTAATTTTCTCTCATAGCACATGCACTTCACATTGATATAACTTTAATCTCATAAATCTCCCTCTTGTTTTGCCCATGGCTGAAACTAGGAAGAGAAATGTATTTCTTCTTCTTTCTTCTCTATCTTTTCTTCTTCTTTCTTTTTATCGATCTCCCTCTCTTAAAATAGGGATGGAATATTTTTCTTTTATGCTAAGGCATTAAGTTTATTAAGGATGCGAAAATACTTAATTACCTTTAATCTGTGAAATGACTAAAATGCCCTAAAAGAGTTAAGGTTATTACAATGCTATGAAACTTTTATCATTGAATGTCCAGAATGTCAAAACGCATGTGCTCTATAAATTTTGAGATTTTTTTTTTATAAGGGAATAACTTATTAAACATCAGAGATCATGCGTTGTTCTATTTTGGAAACGGGTATTGTGATTATTTAAGATTGATTTTAAGAGATGCTTATAAAGAGAATTTTGAAGACTTGGAGTTTATAATTATGTTTTAATTTATGCTCTTATTACAGTTTTATTATTGATTTTAGGGCAAGGCTATTGATACTCTTTTGTTACAGTTCTCCTATATGCCCCGAGTAAAGCCCCGAGTCAAGGCCCGAATATTGTGAAAACGACGTCGTTTTTTTTAATCCTTTTTTCTCTTGATTTCAGCTGGGCAGCACGCGTGCGAGCACTCCTTTTTCATCAAACGATCAAACGATGTCGCTTTGCTCTGCTTCAATTCATTTAAGTTGGGCAGCACGTTGTGAGCGTTGCTCTGCTTCAATTCATTTCGAAAATAAATCAAAACATAAAAAATTTTATGCCCAGGCCAAACACTGATTACAGAAGCTTGTAGTTGAGACAGGAATAGAAACAGAGACAACAAAAACAATCAGGAGTTCACAGACAAACACAAAAAAAAAAAAAATTCCAGCAACAATTCCAGCAAAAAAAATTCTAGTAACACTAACACTTCCCGCAAAAAAAATTCCAGTAACACTTTTAGCAAAACAAATTCCAACAGCAACAACTCCAGCACCAATTCCAGCACCACTAACACTTCCAGCAAAAAAAAAATTCCAATAACACTTCCAGCAAAAAAAATTCCAGCAGCAACAACCTGGCCAAGGGTAGCCGTGGTGTGGCGCTTTGTGAGTGGATGAGGAGGGAGTACCGGTTGTCGCGTAACTGTCGGTGATGGCAACGGAGACCTCAATCGCGTGATGGCGGTGGTTCGTCGTCTATGAGCTCGTTCGTCGTCTGTGCCGGCTGTTCGCGTGATCGTCGGGTGATTGCTGTTTGTGGGTGTGATTTTGTGGTTTGTCAAAAGGAAAGTAAGAGAGTGCGTGAGTTTGTGGTTTCTGATTGCAGATTAAATTGAAAATGATGTGTTTTCAATTTAATCAAAACAACGTCGTTTTTTCAATTCGGGGCACAATTCAAGGTTAAAGTCGGGGGAAATAGCTTTTTCCCTTTTGTTATTTACAAATGCTGAGAGATTAGTAGCTTAAGCTTGTAAATGAGTCACAATAAATACATGTATATGTTCGACATGTTTGAAAGCCAATTTTGATATTTACGAGTATAGAATTATATGAATTTCCCATGTATTTATATGTTGTGTTGCTATGTGTTAAGCATTTTTGTTGTGTTGCTATGTGTTAAGCATTTTTGTGTACATTAGCACATGTACGCGAAAAACTGAGATTTTAGCAAACTGATTTTAAAGAAAGTTAGTTTTCTATTTCTTTTGGAAACTTAAATTCGTTACTCCCTTGGTAGGCAATCTATATGTTATGTTATGAGATAAGTGGGTGAAAGACGCTTGCATGAAGTTCAAAATGAGTATTATATAATATTATGAATGTTAAGTAGGAGTCTTACTAAGTCAGAATTAAATGAAGGTAGTTCAAATGATTTGAAATGACCTGTAAAGTTTAAAGTTACAAAGGAGGTTTTAATGAATTTGGTTTATGATGTTTTGGAAGGCCATTGCATATCATGCATTTGCATTTTATATAAATATGTATGTATTTTGATACATAAAAAATTGGTTTGCTTACTAAATTTGTACTCATTATTGTTTAGTGTAATTTCCAAAGATCAAGATTAATTTATGATGAGTAAGGAGAAGAGCTTGAATTAAAGATGGTATATGGTTTTAATGATTGGATTTTTGTATATTGCATAGAGATTTTAAGTTTATTTATGAATTGTATCCAACGACCACCCCTTGATTCCCGACAGAGTTTCAGGGTGTTGTTTCACATGTTTGGCTTCATAAATGGTCACATAGACCTTTTTTTTTTATACCCTTTGACTATAGTTAAAATAAATAAAATTGTATTTTAATAAGATAAAAATAATATATAAATATCGTTATTAATAAAATAACATATATATATATATATATAATGACAATTATTTCTAATATTAAGTTATTATTAGTCTATCCTAATTAATTTTATTACTAATAAAATCTATTAATCTAAAATTTGACTTTAAGATCTATATTAATACATACATAGTTAAAAAAATATTATAAATAAATGATATAAAGTTTTTAAATTACTTTGTGTTAAGAGCTAGAGTCTTTTTTAAGTTGGTATCTTATAACAGTTTAGGATTTGTAAGTCCCAAATTGAAAGTCTATATTGTTTGGAAGACCTCTTTATTTATTTATTTTCCCGAAATTATGACTTTGTTCTTTTATTTAGGGAGATTACATAGTACACAAGGAGACTTGTTTTGGAAGCAAATCAATATTAAAAAGTAATATGGATTCTTACTATGATTCATTATAAGACTATCATGCTATTCTTATAAATTGGGATATATTCCACGCAGTAAAAGTAGTTCACCACAAGCATGCGGGAATATTATCAGATGAACAGCACCGTAAGTAGTATTTGGTGAATAGTATTGGTGAAAATGTCCTGAATAGTACTAGTGAACAGTAATTACCAACAATATTCATGGAGTTCTAATATTTATATTCATCTCACTCTTAGATGTACTATTTGTTTATTAGTCTCTTTGGGATAAAGAAGTCATTTGCAACAACGAATGGATTTTACATTAAGGTTGTAGACAAGAAAACAAAGGATGTTCACCAAGCTGATTCAACTAAGTAGATTCAATTGAGATGGCGACAAGAGTAAGAAGGAGTCTGAAATCGTGTAAAAACCTAATAGGCTGTAATCTTCTTAATACTTAGTGAATTGCTTTATATGTAGGTGTGGTTTCACGTATATAAGATTGTGATATGAACTATGTAAAAATCCCTGTGTGCTTTATTTTACATAATTTTTATTATTTGTATTTAAATAATTAATTTAATTAATTAAGAATAATTGACCTACATGTATATAAATATATCTCATTTTTTTCTTACACTCGAAGGGCCCGTTTGAGATTTCTCTTGAGAGGGTTAAAAGTGATTTTAAAAATCTAATAGCAAATTGTGGTGTTTGGTAAATTTTTTTTAAAAAAAAATTTGGCAAAATTACCCTGTCCTACAACATAATTAAAAATCAAGAAATGAGCAGTGTTTTAAAATTTGATTTTGAGAATTACTTTTACACTTAATACAATTCCATATATATTATCCGTATTATTTATGAAATAAAATCATTAACTTTAAAAATATTATTATTATTAACAATTATATTGAGATAACAAAACTGAAAATAAAATTATAATGTAAAATAATTATTTTAGTTATCAATCATTATAAGCACACAATAAAAAAATATTTTTTATAATATTTATATAAATTATATTCTATATTATATGTAATTCAATCATTTATATTATAACTATTTAACAGTAACATTTATCAAATATATACAATTAGTTAACTAAATAAATAGACGGTGTTTGTGAAATTGTTTTCAATGTTTGTCGTTTTAGTTGACCAAATAAATAAATGGTCGTCGATCTCCTGTTAATCAAGTAATTGAAACTGTGTTCATCACCCTAATCATTTTTACTTTGCCATTTGATCCTATATATCCACTCTTTTCATTTGTACACACCCTCTATAAATCATTCAATTGTTTTCATTTAGTGAACTCAATTAGAACCCTTTGTTTGAAGTGTACCGGTCATTTTGTCGTTTAATTTTGTATCCATTGTTTCCTTTCTTCATTCCTCAAATTATTTTCAGGGTTTCTCTTAAGAACACTTTGCTTTGCTACGTACCAATATATCAAATATTATATTTATGAATAATAAATTTATTATTCACATTAAAAATAAATGAGATTGAATTAGAATGAATCAAATTTATACATATATGTCTACTATTTTTTTTCACTTCCAGTCAACGATGAAAATTATTAAGAGGGGACCCTTTTACGTAACAATAACTTACAATCATGGAGATGCTTTATTAAAGCATAGTGCTGGACTAAGCAGAGTGTAAACTGATCACAAGTTGCCACTTATACAATTCAATTATTTCAAATATTATAATTTTTTAATTTTAAATGACAATCTAAAGATTTACTGTATGTCACAGTATAAAGATTGAAATTGACTTGCGAAGACAATGACAAGCTAAAAAGAATTATTTAATCAGCGGACAGTCTACGAACCAAACTAGATAATATTTATTAGGCTACGCACGAAAAATACAAGCAGAAAATCCTTCCAAAGTTGAACACATCAAAGTATGCATTAATAAAATTGATGCCTGAAAGCAAAAGCAGAAATTATAAAATTTTTTAAGCGAACCTGACGGTGCGAGCAAATCTTTATTAATTAAAAAGAAAAAAAGACAAGGCACAACTTGTCAAGAGCACCTTACTACAAAAACATTAAAGAAATGGAAAGCAGAAATCATTTAGCAATATAATAATAATCACATACATGTATCTGACCCTGCATTGTGTTAACAGGGGAAGCATTGGACTTGCTCACAATTCATCTTTCACCAAGTTGAAAGGCGGGATGCTTTGTTCATTTCTGAAGAAATTTTCTGGATCTACCATAGTTTTCACATGCACCAGCCTGTAGAAATTGTTCTTGAAATACTTTTTGCCCCAAACACTGGCTTCCTGGACGCTTGTGTGGCCAAATTTGTTATTTGTTCCGATGTCAAGATCCCTATAATTAATATATGCTGTTCTAGGATTTTTGGCGACATAGGGAGTCATGTAATTGAACAACTTTTTGAGCATATTGACATGCCTTTGGTATGCGTCATCAGTTGCTTCTTGTCCCCATTCCGCATAGTATAAAAGTGTGTATATGTTGCCAGCTCTATGTGGGTACGGAATTTCGGCCTCTGAAATCTCACTAATCTTCCCACCATATGGGAAAAACACTAGAAGGCCATTGGTTTTCTGATCCTGTTCAAAAAATATATCATAAATTCCTTGAAAAGCTTCTTCAGGAATTGGTTCTGTCAGATAATCTGCTTTTCCTATGAAAGGTCTTTTGGGAAAATTCCTACCACGCAATACATCCAAATCAATCGACTCTCTAATCTCAAATCCATCGAGATAGACGATAGATTCAACAAATGTCATTTCCTTGCAGTCTTCTTTAGTCAAACCGAGCTCAGGAAAGCTGTCCTGCATCAAGCGAAGTAGCCTGTCAACCCCACCAAGAAACAATGATGTGAACAAAGAGACCATGGTGGAATTCTCTTGGAATAAGAAGGGTGAAATGAATAAATCTTCATGAACCCTGTCTGCTATGTACTGCCATTTGTTAAGTAGCTTTGTTGCATTTTGTTCTAAGGTTCTCGGGACGGCGAACACAGTCACAGTTGACGGAACAGCGACTAGATTTATTTTCCATGAGACAATGATTCCAAAGCTAGCTCCTCCGCCTCCACGAATGGCCCAAAATAGATCTTCTCCCATTGATTCTCTATTTAGAAATCTACCTGAAAAGAAACAAAACAAAGATGGAAAATGTAGATAAATCAACCTATGATTGGATGTGACTTTGGCAAGGTAATAATATTTGATTTGAGCTTTGTCCGCCCCTAATATTTTTTTTTTTTTTTTTTGGAGAGGAAAATAACTGATTGAATAATTCATTTATTTCCAAATTATGTTGATTATATCATTTCTTGACTCTCCGTTATTTAAGAAAATGGTCAGAGAGATCTTCAAATTCTATCACCTCTATAAATTCACCCTTTAAGCCTACTTAGAACAAATAAGAGTTATTACTATTTTCTCTTTATTTTTTCTTTAAAATTTCTCACCTTTGACGTCAATCATGTGAGCATCAACTATGTGATCAGCAGCAGCACCATACTTACGCAACAAGGCACCGTAGCCGCCGCCACTAAAATGTCCACCAACGCCCACACTAGGGCAAGTTCCTACTGGAAAGGCTAGCAGATTCTGACTCTTCTCAGCAATTCTATAATTAAGTTGGCCAACGGTGGACCCAGATTCAACCCATGCTGTTTTTTCTTCTACATCAACACTGATTTCACTGAAATTTATCAAATCAATGATGATGAAAGGAACATCAGAAATAGAGGAAAGACCCTCATGATCATGACCTCCACTTCGTACTCTAATTTGCAGACCATTTTTTTTGGAGCATTTAACGGCTGCTTGAATTTCTGACACGTGAAATGGGGTGATGATGAATACAGGTTTCGGGTTTGCGGGGGTTGAGAAAATGAGATTTTGTATTGAAGCCTTCAATACTGATGAATATGAAGCGTTGTTTTGGGTGTAAAGCACTTTAGAAATGGTGTCTGACTGTAGAGAAAGACATTTGAGAAAATTTTCATGATTTTCAGCTGCTAAAGCCACCCCGTGAGATAACAATAAAAGAGAAGAAAAAAATGAGAGAATGTTTGGGCAGAACAAACCGCGAGGCTTCATTTCTTTTGATGTTACAGATAGATTCGCTTAAAGGAGCCGAAGATATCAACCTATATATATGCACGAATGATCAAAAGTCAATGGCGAAGTGTGAATTCGCTGCCAGCCCCATAGGGGCGGACCATGCCCTTTTTGTTAGCCCCGCTAATTTTTTTAAATTTATTGTAAATATTTTTTTGTAAAGATCGGTGATGAGATCTCAAAACTCTTAAAATATATATATATATATATATATATATATATATATATATATATGACAAAAAATTGACAATTTTGTAATAAATAAGCTAATACTACAAAATGTTAATTTTGTACTGTAAAGAATTATTTAATGAAATCTTTTTTTATTTTATTGATAGAGATGCTGAACTATTCAGATAATTTAGTGTAATAAAAAAGAAAAGAACAAGTATGACTGTGAAGGAAATATGTCATGATATTATAAAAATATTGTTGATTGTTACTATATACTTTTTTATAACTTCCTAGTAATTTTAATATATGGACATATATTTCTTTTGCTGAGACCAATCATAGTATTTGTTTTATAATAAATTAAAGTAGTAGCAACACTCTAGTTTGATATCAATTTATTCAATAAATATTAATTTAATTATTTTATGAAAAGGCATCTAATTTCAATTAAAAAAAGGCGTTGAATACTTATAATGGGAGCATATTTAAAAATATTAAAAATTATATTATTATACGAAAAACTGAAAAATATAATGGGAGCATATTTAAAAATATTAAAAATTTATTATTATACGAAAAACTGAAAAATCAAGAGGTATTAATAAATTTTTTTGGAGCTAGACCAAGCTACAGACCGGTGTAGCCCTAGTAATCAACACAAAAGCACTAATTAAAAAAACATAGGTTATTTATATAGAGGAGAAGGACCAACGCTCTCTTCAAATTTTGCCTCAGAGGTTTGATAGAGTGTATTTAAATAACTTTTATTAAATGGCGACTCTAATTTTAATTCTGATTGATGTAATAAACTAAAAAATATCGTGTCTGAATGTATGTGTATATATATATATATATATATATATATATATATATTTGGCTTTACCTATCACTCCATCCTTCAAGCTGCACAATTTTTTACCATCAATGAATAATCAAGACCAAAGAATAGATGTAACTGATGAGTAAATGATAAAAATTAAAACAAATATATAAAATATAAGCCTTAAATACTATTTTTTTCTCATCGTGGAGTCATCCTAACCCAATTTTCTTTTACACTTCACAAACAAGAAAGTCAATAGCCATGCTATATAAAAATCTTGCTCTTTACTCCTCTCACTATTAGAAAAATAGGCTATCATAACAGAGAATATATGTCATCCAACCCTCTTTATGACAGAGTTTCTATCTGTTATTATAACTCCTGTGAAACATCCGTGATAGTAATTTATCTATCTTAAGAGTATGTGACAGCTTATAGCTATCACAAATGTGTCATAACAAAAGCAACGTCGTTTTAATATTTTGGTGGTAAATTTGTTTTACTGGAAAAAAAACTTTTAGTGGGTGTTATGAATTCAATTTTAAATTATGGCAGGTAATTATGTATCGTAACTTTATGATGATAATATGGTGTCACGATGAGAATTTTTTTAAATAATAATATTATTAAAATAATTTTTAATATTTTTAAATCAGAATTTTTTTAATATTTTAAATAATATTAATATTTTAAATATTTTTAAATTAGAAAATAATTTTTAATATTTTACATAAAAATATTATTAAATAATATTTTTAATATTATTATTTTATAATTTTATAAATGCCAGTGAAATTTAAAAATCAAAATATGTATAAAATCAATACATCTAAATTATCTCCACAATATCATCAAAACATTACTAAATCATCACTTGAAATAACTATAACATTGTCAAAACATCATCTATTCAATTATCACAAATCTACATCCCAACACTACCATCTGGATCATTACCAGCATAGAAAAACATCATAACACTATATATCATCGGAAACACTAGCAGGCTAATCAAGATTCACTACTACTTAGACTTTATCAAACAATATTAGCATATAAAATTCACTACCACTTAGACTTTATCAAGATTCACTATCATCTGGAACACTACCAGCATACAAAATTCACCACCACTTAGACTTTATCAAACAATATCATCATCAACTCCACTGCTCATACTATCAACTCAGACACAAAGGAAGCATACTCGAGACGCACTTCATCAAGCTCACTTTGAGTGTATTCAGATTTCCCTTTAAACTATCAAATGATGATCACGTGTCAAACTAAAGTAAACTATATATAGTTAAAGGTATTAAGTGAAGTAATCCTACAATGCATCTGAAAGAATGTGTACTTACATCATGGAGAAGTAAACTCGGGTCTGCAATTTTGTCTTTCATAAACCTCAGCACATAGTATCCACACTCAGTACTCCCTGGTTGATTTAAGGACCATATCATCAACAAAATAATCTTTAATACATATGCATATGAATTCTTTCAAGTTATTAAATATTAATAAGTAATGCGCTGCCAAAAAAAAAAAAGAAAAAAGAAAGTCATGATTACTTACCAAAACTTTTGTGATCTGTGGTTTCACCCCTTTTTTTACCAGTCATCGCAACATGCATTGAAATCCCACTATATTATAATACATGCAGTCAGTAAATAAACATGATATATAAAATTATATTAGAAATACAATATCACCATACTTGGTAACTATGTCCTTCAGGTCACTGTCGTCACCCAAATCGTTGTTCGTAGAATCTAGATAAAACGCTTGCTTTATCGTCATATCAATTACAATCAACACTCAATGGAAACTATTACACAAAGATATTGAAATTATGAATCAATTTTAGTAAATGATCATCAATATAAAGTAAATAGAATTGTAAAATCATTTGCCCTTTGTTTGCTTTGTTCAACCGTTCGACAATAAATTGTGCCTTTTTTACCCTTGTAGCAAAGGCATCCTTATCATGGGCTGATGATACGAGTCCTGTGTGTATGAAGCCAAATGGTCTGCCCACTATATCATTCGTCATGTATGCATACAACATCCTAATGCAATATAGATGATGAAATCGTGGGAATGTTGCCAATAAAAAAATATCACTAAAAAAAAAGAAAACAAAGAAAGGAAGCAATAATTACTAAAAAAATGAAAAAAAACTAGTAATTATAATTTTGTAGACTTACGCGATATATAGATGTATATGATTTGCTCCTAGCTCTTTTCATCAAAATCAATGTTGACATTCATCGAGACCAATATGTGCTTTAGTTGGATGCTTGTATACCCCTTCATCCAACTGATAAGGTATGTAATAACCCATTTGAGCCAAGTTCTTTTCACAAAGATTTCCAAATATTACAAGCCCAGCACCCGGTTCATATGTACAATATGATAATTCCTTGTTATTCTTCTTGACAGTGCCTTCTCTTAAGGCTTTTTTGGTGATGTCTTCTTTCTTGGACTGCATGGTTTGTCTCTTAGACAATCAAAAGTCATTCTTGGTTTCTTGTGAGGCTTTATTGGTGATTCTTTCTTCTTTCTTGGTGATTGCCTTTTCTTAAGACTTTCTGGTTTGTCTCTAGGACAATCAACAATCACTTGCTACTTTGGTGATTCCTTCTTCTAAAATGAATTTAAAGCAATAACAAATAAATTTATCACACTATATAAAAAGGATAAGGGAAGAGTGATTGCCTTTTCTTTGGACTTTCTGGTTTGTCTCCTGGACAATCAGTAGTCACTTGTTTCTTTGGTGACTCCTTCTTCTTCCTTGGTGATTTTCTTTTCTTTGGAAATGTTTCATGCTTCTTCTTTGCAAGTGATCCTTTCCTTGTCATACCGATGACCGTTGGCTGGATTTTCAAAATGTCGGACAAGCTTGTAAAAAACAAACAAACAAAAAAAGATTGTTATTATAGTTTTGACTATGGCTAAAATTGTCTAAAATCCAATGTTTAAGTCATTTTTTTAACTTGATTGTGCACAACAATCTGTATCATATCTTGTCCTCATTACAAGCAGTCATTTCTTCAGTTTCATCTTTAATTGTTTACTTATCTAATGGAAAGTTTGAGCTTCAAACATCTGAATGTCGAGGTTGCTTTTTAATCTTCTTCTTCAGATCACTCAACTCTGGTTCTTGCTTATCTAACCTCTCTATATGTTTAGTCGCTCTTGTCGCATCTAAAATGAATTGTTTGGGGGTGTCAAAGTACATCTTAAGAGATACAAATTTCCTAACATCCTGCATATGTCTAGAAGTGACAGGCCTTCCAATTGAACGTGCAAGAATATCATTTCTTGCATCAGCTTTAAATTCTCCTTTTTTTAGCTTTCTCCTCCAGTGCATCCTAATTGTATAATAATCATATTGATGAATATCAAATGTTTCCCAATATAACCTAATTAAAAAAAAAAATTACTATTACTTACAATCTTCTTCACAACTGAATCAACATCAGGGTCATATTCACTGTTTTTCATCTTTCTAGCATGCTTCCATGCTACACTCCTGTTAACTTCAGTTTCGACAAGTCCAATTTCCGAGCAATGTAGGTTAAAAAAATAATAATATCACTGCTGGTATGCATCCTTAATTAACCACGAATTGTAAGTAGTAAATTGAAACAAAAGGTTTACCAATTTATCATCATCAAACCAACCATCTCTATACCAATAGCTATACAAGAATGGTCAAGTTAGTATCATATTACTTACAATTTCATCAAGCAATCCAGCATATCATTTTCTACTTAAACGATGGTTCCACTTGTTCTTAGCCCTCTTATTTTGCTATTGACGCCTAATTCTCTGCATAAAACAATCCTTGATTAGATTTAAAGATGGTTTTATGAAATGCCTAAATGTTTAACATTTAAAAGTATTCACCTCAAACTCAATGGACAATCTAGAATTCACAAATTATCCCAAACATTTTGAGGAATATAACTGTAGTGAAAAGGTGACCGCTTCAACCTTTTACGATTGTGCTTGTGTGGCAAGATATACTTTCTGTTGAGCAAGTACTTAAAGTTTTTGAATGCACTACCAAATGCTTGAAAAACTTGCTTCTTACTATTTGGATGAACAATAAAACGTTCCTGAGAAAAATACATGGCATAATGATCAAATAGTTTAACATATACATTATTCAATTCTGAGATATAAATATAAATAATCATTTTACCTTAATAAACTCCCACAAACGGCTCTTTAAATCTGGAGTAACCTTTCTCCATTCTTGCTTAATATCTGAAATAGAAGTACGGCCCAAATCCCAATAAAGCTTGTTAATTCAGTAGCTTCGGGGCCAACAGGTACACCGAGCCCATTATACTTGACTACAAGCTTCCCACCACTCATCCTCATCCTGCCAGAATTTTTAATTGGTCCTCTTACAGTGGAACTACTCTTTGGAACATCATTTTCATCCTCTGAATTATGAAACTCATCAGGAACCTCCTCATTCCTTGAATTATCTTCATCAAGAAACTCTTCATTACCCGAATAATCAGTACTTTCCTTGTTAGAGTGTTCATCAGCAAGTCCTTTTCCTTTATCCATAAGGTTGCTCCTGCAATAAATCCACATTTAGTATTAGAACATTATACAACGTATAAGTAATGAAAAACAATAATCTAAAGTCAATACAAGGAATATAAAATAATAAAAGATAACGTAACACAAAACTATTATAAGACATACAAGCAGTGAATGCCATCAGCTTTTTCAAGCATCAATCCAAATGCCATGCTTGCCATCTCTTGCATATCTGTCCGCATCATTTAAATTTTCAATATTTGGTAACCCATTTGTTAGAGGATCATGTTTCATCATGATATCTATATCTTCAGCACTTGTTTTTTTTAGAATGTCTCTACGATGCATATGACTTACAACTGACCATCTTTTATCAAGTTGATCAGTGACATAAAAGACTTGTGTTGCTTGTGAAGCCAATATAAATGGGTCTGATTTACGACCCAAGCGATTTAAGTCCACTAAAGTGAAGCCAAATTCATTGATTTTAACATCCCCATTATTTTAAACCCAATCACACTTGAACAAAGGGATTCTAAACATATGGTAGTCAAGGTCCTGTATTTCGTTAATAACTCCATAGTAAGACATGTCACCAATAATAGGATTTTTGTCCTTGGCACTTGCTACTTGTAAAGTTGCTGCAATAAGACTAACTCCACTATTTTGATGAACTCATTGTTCATCTCGTTCTCGAGTATGGAAACGATATCCATTGATGTCATATCTTGGGTGCTTAACTACAAAAGGATGGGGTCCTTGAGATAGGTGTTCCACTTGTTGATGTCATATCATCTCATATACCTACATAATAATAATAATCATAATGAATGAATAATTGTATAAACATGCTAATAGATTTACTAAAAAGAATACATAATGGAACATATATATTATTAACCTTCTTATTAAGCCAAGTTGAAAAAGTGTGGTTGTGCTCATTGCTCAACCATCTCTCATTCTTCGCTTTTTGTGAATGATGACCCTTTAGCCATTCAATGTGCTCACTACATATTTGACATATACATATTAAGCTACTGTTTAAATTCTGTAAAAATAATTCAGTAAAGGAACAAATTAAAGGTTAAACATTAACAAACCTAATAAATGGCTGAACTTCTTCTGTGTTTTGCAACACATACATGTGTGCTTGATGAATTAAAGAATGATCAACTTGCTCAAATTTTCCACCAAGCAAAGGCTTATCAATTGAAGATGTTTCAACATGTCCAGAAGGAAGGTCAATTGTACGCATGTTTCAAACATATTCTGCACAAAATTCCAGAGCCTCTTCAGCAATGTAACTCTTAGCCATGTGTTGAGTGTTTGAAAGTGTATATTTATAAAGGAGAAAATCGTCATTTTGTACTTCAAGTTTTACTAACATTCCTACTTTTATGTAGTTAAGCTTCTTGTAATTTAATTACGTGTGTTTCATTTTAATTAAGTATTTTATGTATTTTAGGAGTATCGTGGTCATTTCACAATGAACGAGAGATCAGACAGTAAAACGGACATCACTTTTGAACTCAGGACAGTCGAAAACCTTAGGAGGAGCATAAAAGAAAAAATGTCAATGTTCACATGTACAGTACTGTCCATGTTACTGTTCATTACACTGTTCACACATACGAAACGATGACATGACATTAACCGATGATGTGGCATTGACTGATGAGGTGTCATGATTCTATTGGATAAAATTCTTATGCACTATTGAGCGGTGACGTGGCAACATGTTAGTGGACCAAAAATTACGCGTACGGTACGTGCATATACACAGGATTATTTTCAACCAAACCGTGTCACTGTTCAAGCCGGTTGACTGCTCAAACAGTGTGGTCAAACCGTGTCACTGTGCAAACTGCGTGGTCAAACCTCGTACTGTTGACTAATGACGTGGTGCAATCCTGAGCGTCCAAACTGTTTTTAATCCGGTGGTCATAATTTACTCAATGTATCTATAAAAAGGGAGCCTCTGCTCCCCAATTTGATACTCCTGAATCCATTTTTAGGTTTCATTTTCTGTAATTCCTTCTCCATCTTGTATTTTCTACATATTTTAATAAATTTCTATTTTGCCCCTAGTTCAATTATGAGTAGCTAATTTTCTTTTAAGTTTGGGTTGAAGGTGAAGTCTCAACATGTGTCATGAGCTTTATTTGGTAAATTTATTTTCTCTTCCCCTCTAATTATTATGGATGTTTTGACTTTTCGTCGACAAATAATAATAATCTTGTCTAGATACCGCCCTGGTTTCACCGGCTCCCTAGTACAAGGTTATTATTATTTGGCATAATAAGCCCTTAACACTATATTGATTAGAGTGTGGTTCATGAGATCTGGATTCCCCCCCCCTCATGATTTAATTGGCACTAATAAATAATATTTAGCCCATGATGCATGTTGATACGGATCCAGATACCCAAGCGCTTCATTTTAATAGTTTTCTCTTCAATTTATTCCCATCATTTTAATTTAAATTCTAGGATAATCTAATCATTTCCACCACAAAACCACCCACTTACAAAATTAATTCTACACGTAATTAAAATTCACCTCCTCATGGGATCGACACTCATCACCATTGATATATTCTACAATAGATTCGTGCACTTGCAAATTCAATAAAATTTGCACAACACCATGCATCCCTCAGGGTTACTATGGTTTGAACATAAGCCTTTAGGCCTTTCATGTTCCTCTCAAATGGGTACATCCATCTTAAGTATACCGGCCCACATAGTCTAACTTCATTAACTAAATGGACGGTTAAATGGATCATTATATCAAAAAAATATGGTGGAAAATATTTTTCCAGCAAGCTTAAGGTCAGCGCAATGTCTTCTTCCATTTGGTCAAGTTTGGTCACATCAACAGCCGTTGTGTATAAGGACTTAAAGAAGAAGCACAATCTAATAATGGCATATTTAACATGATCTGGTAAGATAGACCTTAAAGTAATAGGTAAAAGTTATTGCATGAGAATATGACAGTCATGAGACTTTAAAGCTTGTAGTTTTAAGTCTTTCATTGACACTAGGTTCTTAATGTTTGAATAATAACCTACAGGAACCTTTATACTTTTTAATGCTTTACAAAACCTTTTCTTTTCTTCTTTAGTCAAGGTGTAACAAGCTGGAGGCAAAAAAGTACGATTATTTTCTTTAACATCAGGTGCCAATTTCTTCCTAATTTTTAAAACTTTTAGATCTCACCTCGATTTAATGCCATCTTTGGTCTTTCTCGGTATATTTAGTAATGTTCCATAGATGCTTTCACAAACATTTTTTTCAATGTGCATAACGTCTAACTGGTGACGAATAAGCAAGTACTTTCAATACTCTAACTTAAAGAATATTGATTTTTTCTTCTACTAAACATGATCATCATCATCATCCTTTTTCTCGCCTCTTTTTTTGCGCTTTTTATTTTTCCCTTTACCCCATTTGTTTTCAATACTCTCCACCTTTCAAAAAATGGCCTCACCATTCAATGGTTTCGGAGGAGGCTCTCTTTCATGTTTATTATTAAAAGGTTTCTTTTTGAGTTCGAAAGGGATGATCATGAGGAAGCCAACGGTGATGGCCAATATAAGCATTTTTTTCCTGTGTTTAATTCTACATTTTGGCATATCTTCACCGCAATAAGAACAAGCATAATAACCCTTAACTGTACAACCCGCCAAATTACCATAAGCGGAAAAGTCATTTATAGTCCATAATAGTACAACCCGTAAATTAAAGAACTCTTTTTTGTATGCATCATAAGCTTCCACACCAACATCCCATTGAGTTTGCAAGTCCTTTATTAGTCGTGCCAAGTACACATCAATATCATTACTGGGCTGTTGTAGACAAGAAATTCATAAGGATAACATCATAAATTTTCGTTTCATACACAAACAGGGTGGAAGATTGTATGTTACAAGAATAATCAACCAGCAACTATATGTACTACTAAGAGAGCTATGAGGATTAATGCCATCAGTTAATAGGGCAAGACGCAGATTTCTAGGTATAGAAGGGAAATACCATAACACTTTTCCAGGAAGCCCCTTCTTATAAGTAGCAACACTACCCTCCTTTTTTTTCCACCTAGATTCACCGCATGTAGGACAATTAGAAAGGCTTTCATACTCCTTTCTATAGAGTATACAATCATTTGGACAAGCATGAATTTTGATATGCTCTAAGCTTAAGCACTTATTGTCTTTTTGGCTTCATATATTGATATAGGCAATCCATTTCCTTCTGGTAACATGTCAGAAAGAGCACTTAACAAATCTGAAAAGCTACTATCAGACCATCGTACCTGCCCTTTATATTGTACAATTTAACTAAAGCTAATAACTTGGTAAATTTGTTTGATCCAGGGTACAAAGGCTTCTCAGAATCTTCTAATAGATTTTTGAATGCTTTAATATCACTATCACAATCCTTAAAAGCATCTTCCACCATTTCAACAGTATTACCACCATCATAATCCATATATCCATTGTCATTTTGGCAACCTATATTGTCAGGAGATTTGCTGCGAATATCTTCCCCGTGCCAAACCCATGTTTTGTATGACATATCAAAACTCCATATAATTAAATGATCTTTCACTTCTTTAGACCTATGAAATGCTAAATTCCAACATTTATCACATGGACACCTAACAACACTAATTTTTTGATTACTTTCAACTGCAGTCTTAATAAATTTTTCCACACCAGCCTCATACTCATCAGACAATCTATCATATTTAAGCCAAGATTTATCCATTTTTTGTCTAGTACCTGACATATAATTGAGATAAATTTCAACATAATGTACTAATGGGCAGTAATGATAAATGGTTTCCATTATCAATAAATTAAGCAACAAAACATTATTAATAATCAGTTTATAAATTCAATGAAATAAATAAGTTTAAAACAAAACTTGTCATCACGTGCAACAAATATAATTTTACCAAAATGCTATCATCATTTACCAAAACCATCGACTAACCATACCCAACTAATAATATCCTAAATAACTTGGCCCATATACATTTAACATTTATTTAAAAAAATTCTAACAATCCAGCATTTTATAAATCACAAGACTCTAAATATATAAAGAAAAAAATTACTTAGTCCACATGACCAATGCCCACAAATGGTACCATTTCCTTCAAACATAAAAAAGACAATTGAAAAGGGGGCCTCACTTTTTAACTCCATAAATTACACAAAATCTAACTCACAATCGTTAAAAAAAAAGGTCAACACCATTGGACCACAGTTTCGGATTCATCCCAAGAAAAGACACCAGTTAATGAAAAGTGCTATATCATCAACCAAAATCACTTCACACACATACAAGCTTTGACTGAAAAATTATAGAATATAACAATATTTAGACAAACCATTGACAACAAACATTTTTTAAACATTGAACAGAAAGGCAAGTAAAAAATTGAACAAACCTGATGTTAGAAATTGAGTTTGAAAGGGAACAGGGCAGTGAAATCCTGCAATTCAGAATAAATTTTTTTAAAAAAAAAGAGGAGGACATGCTAAATTAAATGATTGAGCAATTTCTAAGTTTAATAAAAGGACAAAGTATAAGCTTCTTGAATTAAAAAATAAATAAATAACAACAGAAAAAAAATGAGAATTAAAAAATAATAATAAAGATAAACTTACGGCATAAATTATAAACAAATAAGAGAGATAACAACAAAAATAACAATTAATTTTATAATGGCCAATTGATTTATTCATAATAAAAATTAAAAAAGTTAATTGACGACAAACCTAAGGATTCAGCATTGACAGGATGGCTTCTTCAACACCAATTGAACAATATAAAGAAGTAGTGACACCGATGGCTTCAATAATGGACGTGAAGGCGCAACAATGAGCGTATGTGGTGATTTTGTGCCTAAAAACAATGGGTTCAAAATCATGGGAGTTCAAAATAAGGACGCGAAGGCTCGTTCAATAGCATATACTATGATTTTGGTTTCCATGCAATGGATTTCAAAACCAATTTGCAGATTAAAATAGGTTAATAAACGGATTTTGAGGGGTTTCACTGCTTTGGTTTCTCAACCCTTGCTGATAGAGGGATAAGTCAAAGTGCCAACACTTAGAATTCTTTTGGTAGTTTAGGCAATATAGTTAAACGATAGCGTTTAAATGTTAAATAAATATTTTCTAAAAAAATTTTAAATTTGTTAAACGGTGTCGTTTCATGCCCAAATTAATTCCATCAGAAACTCACGGTTTGATTAAATATTAATATGCTATCATGTTTATCTGATATATAAAAAATCTACCATAAATTTGTCATGGATTTATAATGTACGAAAATTCTGTCATGTGTCTATCATGTTCTTGTGATAAATGACTAATTTTCTAATATCTATCACAAAAATTCTATCATTGTAGCCCATTTTTTTAGTAGTGTCTTATTAATATCTTTTATACCCATATTTTTATCCAACCTGAGTTCAAGGACTCACATCCAGTAACATGTCTTAATCTAAATTACGATAAAACAATATAAGTCAATCCTCGTCAAACTTGAATTCTATAGGATAAGATATAAGTTTTCCTAACTTAATTGTGCTTCTGATTATTTTTCTTATATAAAGAGTCAGTTATACATGAGAAAGGCATATTAGAGAAGGGGATATAATATCCTCTAATCTTTTCCTCTTACTCGCTTTTCTCTCTCTTATTATTTATTATTATCATGTTGCGCTTGATCTCTAACTTAAGTATTGGAGTATCTACGTCAGTAGCACCCTTGGTGATCTCTGATAGGTCATTTTTTTGTAAGATTTCAACTATCGAACTCTTTATTCCAAGGACATCAAGTACTTTCATAGCCCACTCCATAAGTAAAACAACTCTTTCTCCACCCTTATTGTTGATTTAAATTTTGGGATTAACAATTGGCACTATCTGTGGGGAATGACCAAAAGCCTACAAAGCTAGACAGCCATAGTGGGAAAAGTAATAAAACAAAGAAAGAAAGAAACATGACGGATCAAGAGAGAAGAAGAAATAGGTCAACTCAGGTCAGGTACAAATTCCCAAACCTAAGCGCAAACCTTAGCCATCATTTACAGCAGCCACAATAACACTGATTCAAGCTCCGATGACCACTATGAAAACCTTTAAGAACCAGCAAATAAGGTGCCCCTTTCTTGACTGCAAAAAACAAATGACTAGAAACAACCACGCGAAGCTATGAGCTTTGCAGCTCCACCGCTACAAAACGATAAGAATTTTTCAGATTCTGACCTACAACATCCCCTTTAATTCCAACCATCACCACCAACTAGAAGCCACTGAATTTGCTGCTGATAGTCGCTGAAGCACATGTGGCTGCAGATCTCAATCTTCTGCCGCCTCCAGGCATCACCACATACTGCCACTATTGTTGGACTTCTTATGGGTTGAAGCTTTTAAACCAATCACAATTGCTTGATTTTCGGCCACCGGTGCCAGTAAGGTAAAACCCTAAATTCACATAATTATAATTTTGCCCCTTCGTTGTTTTAATTTATAGTTTTGCCATGGTTGCCTCATCTTTATGCTTGTTTACATGATTATGCTCGCCCTCATGCTAATGAGCCTCGATCACGTAATACGAACATCAGCCTCATGCTTTTGGCCGTAAATCTTGTAATATGTATGTTAAGTCCATTATTTATAGAGTTGGCATCTTATGGTAAGTTTAGTTAAATTGAAATATTATTTATTGCATATCATATAATAGGGATTAATTTATTAATTCCCTAATTTAGTGAGATTCTAATTTATTAGGAATATTTGTTTCCTAATTTAATTAGGAATATTTGTTTCCTAATTTAATTAGATGTTAAATTTAGCAAGTTTATAATTGACACATGAGATCTATTTAGAGCAAGAAGTTGGTTCAAACTGAAAATTTATTAAATGATCTAGATATTTCTTGGGAGACAAGCAAGGTAAGAAAATGATATTTATTTCTATTCAGATTCATAGGAATTATAAGAGGAAAGAAACTCTTATTTGGAAAGAATCCAAGTCTTTTCAGACTTGCTATTTTTGTAAAATCCGGGTGCCTATATAAAGAGAGGTATTTCAAAATTGAAGGCACACAATACAAAACATAAAGTAGAGAAGCAAAATTCGGCTTCCTTCCTAGAGAATCCAGACTTGGCACATAATGTTGTGATGATTTATTTACTTATCTTTTTTTCATCTCTGTGGAGAGTCTATGCGGATCTTAGATCACTAGACATTGAAGAATTGAAGAATTGCTATTAATTACTTTGCGAAGTGTCTTAAGAATTGTGGATCAAGAGGCGTAGCAATTATTCAAGAAAAGCATATTCAATCTAATGTTGAGTAAACTGTATGGTGATAAATTGTAAGTGAGAGTTTTAAGTTTGGTAAATCCATAGGCTGTAACATCTCAACTTAGTAAATTACTTTTCTTTTGGGCATGGCCTCATGGATGAAGGATTGATTAATCTGAACCACGTAAAAATCTCTGTGTCATGTATGTTTTGCAATTTATTGTGTTTTTGAAAAATTAATATTTTTTATAGGTTGTAACATCTCAACTTAGTAAATTACTTTTCTTCTGGGCATGGCCTCATGGATGAAGGATTGATTAATCTGAACCACGTAAAAATCTCCATGTCATGTATTTTTTGTAATTTATTGTGTTTTTGAAAAATTAATATTTTTTATGCTGATGAACAGTAACTATAAACAGTATTTGTGAATAATATTTTTGAAAATTAATTAAGCTATTAATTTTAGTGTTTTAATTGCCTACATATATTTACAATAGATCTAAATTCCTTTCAATGTACCTCGGCCTCATACTCATGAGTCTCAATCTCATTATACGAATCTCGACCTCATATGCTTGGTCCTCAATTTTGCAATTGGTACATCAACTTCATATTCTTGGGCCTGGTCGTAATACTTATCTCGGCCTTATACTCATGGCCCTTGATCTCATTACATAAATCTCAGCCTCATACTCTTTTTCCTCGATCTCATCACCTATAGCTCGGCCCCTTGCAAATAGACCTTAATCTTGTAACACATAGCCTAACCTTATCTCTTCAATCTCAATCGGACGACACTTAGTTCGACCTCATCTTTTTCGGCTTCAACCTTGGCCTGATGACCTCATACCATTCAAGTACTGCTCTTGTCATTCAAGTTATCCTCGTGACATTTGAGTACTCTTAATATCGTGGCATGATTTAGAAGTCCTTGACACAACATCGTAGACATTATTACGGCATAATTTGTAGGGCTTTAATGCGGCATTATCTTAATTTCATGGCCCATATCGCAGTATTGTCATAATTTAATGGCCTTTGATGCTGTATCATCTTAATTATATAGCCCTTATCAAGGCACAATTTATAAGCCCTTGACGCAGCATCATCTTATTTATGTGGCCTTCATCACAACATAATTGAATGACCTTTGTCACAACATTATTTTAATCTTATGGTCATATCACGGCATTCGAGATCTCTTCGTACGATTCAAGTTATCCTTATGATATTCAAGATTTCCTTATGTCATTCAAGTTATCCTATGACATTCAATGAGAAATGATAAAAAAAATCTAACATACTACAAACTAGAGGGCTCTTGTTATGCCTATATTTTTACTAAACCTAAGCCCAAGGACCCAAGTCCAATAACATGTCCTAACTTAAGTAAGATAAAACAATACAAATACTAATCCTCGTCAAACTCAAGGCTTACAGAATAAGAGATAAGTTTTCGTAGTTTAATTATACTTCTAATTATTTCTATTCTATAAAGGGGGCCACCAGTACTCAAAAGTGCAAGTATCAAAGGTACACATGAGCAATAGGTATATTGGAGGAGGGTACAATATCCTCAAAGCCTTTTCTCTTATTCTCTTTTCTCTCTCTTATTATTTATTTATTATCGTGCCACTCTCGATCTTTGACTTAAGCATCAAACGGTCTATACCAGTAACACCCCGACGACCCTTGATGGGTTTTTGCTTTGTAGGATTCTAACTAGCAAACTCCTTATTTTGAGGACATCAAGCTCTCTCACAACCGGTTCTCTAGGTAAAAAACTCTTTAGCAGATCTTATCGTTGATCCAAATTTTGGTATCAACAATTTCATCTATAAATTATATAATTTCATAACCTATTAAGTCGTGGTATGCTAATGCTCAATACTAGACTCTCAAAAGGTGATGTTGGGTACCTTTGTGTGTGTGCGTGTGTGTGTGTCTACAAAATTGTTAGTAGAGTACTTCTATTTTACATTCATTTTTTAGTTTATTAGAGCTCATGAGTAGAAAAGAATTTTAGTGAAATGTGCTTATATCTCTCTTTTGTATATTTTTCTAATTTGAAAAGTACAAGTAGCATTATTTTTATGCATCAAGCAAACATGCTGGTGCTAGCTAGAATTGCTATTGAACAAACAAAGCATTGAATTGAAATTGTAATGTGGAGTTAGTAATTAAATAAAAAAAATTGAGGTACCGTTTGTCTTTTTGTCCAAAATCTAAATGTGTCTAAATTTTTCTAAATTTTAAATAGATTTGAATGCGAATATTTAAATGACATATTTATTTTTCCTTTATAAATATGCGAATATAAGTGTCATCTTGTTTATTTTTATAAATAGAAAACATCTTAAGCGTTGTTGTTTGATATTATGTCCTTGTAAATCAAATAAAAAAAAGATATTAGTTTTGTAATTTAGAAAATAAGTATAATCTATAGAGATATCTTTGGAATATAATATTTACTTCTTATTAAAATCTTTTTTTTTTCATTTAGACAAAAAACACAAAAATTTACTTCTTCTATTAAGATGTAAAAATTAGATATAGGTTACAAAAAGCAAACAAGCAACTTTTAAAAAAATGTCTACAATTAATAAAAACTCAAATTTCAAACATTTAACAAATAAGACCTAAAATAAAGCTCTAAAAAACTCGATAGTTATGAGATATAATAGTAAGAAAAAATGAAATTAAGATATAATAGTTGGAAAAAAAATTAAAATTAAGCGTTTTAGTAAAAGTAGACAATTTTCTTAAAATAAGTTTGAGGTCGGAGGCAATTGTTGATCATTTTTAAATTTAGATAATTTTAGAGCAGGTTTAATCATTTTTTACTAGTAGTAACAATTGTTGATCATAGTTGTGGTGGCAAAAGTTAAATTTATTTTAGTCTTTGAATTTAGATAATTTTTATTGCAAATTTAATCATCTTTTACTAGTAGTAATTATTATACTTGATAAAACAATATTGTCTGCACAATTTTTGTAAATGACGCATGTCAATAATTTTTTAAAATCTAAGGCTCTGTTTGGTTATATGTATCATATGACTTACCAGCTTTATCAGGATTTAAAAAGTTTAAGATCTTAGACCAAATCAGTACTCTATAAATATAACTTTGAAAAAAAAATTAATAATGTATGGTAAACATGACTTTTAAATCATAATTTCAACAAAAATAGTAAAGATGTTACAGGATTAAAATCAACCAATAATACCAAAACGTTGCAACCACAACGTAATTATTTATCGAACAATTTAATGATATAACTTAAAAATTAAATTATAGCTATCCAACCACATTACCAAACAAAGATTTGTCAATCTCAACATTACTTATTAAGACAATCAAACCTAAGTTGGTTTTTCGATTTTCATCATTTCGATTTTTGTTTCAATTTTTTTGAAGTGTTCGGTGACTAATTTTTTAAATCTTGATTGGATCTGTAATACCTACAAGATAATTGCCGCATTTTGATTAAAATTTGACCAACAGGGGAAAAAATTCAAAAGAAAAATATTATCCTAATCTTCCGCTCGGAATGAAATTCAAAAGCTTGTATAAAAATAAATAAATTGTAAAGAATTATCTCATTTCAACTGTCAGATGACAAAGCAATGAATCCTACTATAAGATCAATTAACTTTTTATTAATATTAAATGTAGTAAATTTCAAAATCTTATTCTTAAATCCAGTATTCTACCTAATCATATAGAAGGTGGTGGGAAAGTTGCATAAAGTGTTTCTCCCTCCATAAATATATCACTGGACTGATATTAGTAGTCCAATATATCTCGCCGGCACAATTTGGAATTATTTTGGAAAAGTCGACTTTTTGGTTAATTAATAATTTTCCATGACGTCGGTAGCCATCAAGTCTTCAACATTCTTTTACTGCAAAAATTTAGACTTATACGTTCTATATAAAATTAATTAAATATGACATAATTAATAATTTAATAATTATCAAAAATTAGAAAGTAAACTCCGTGGTCAATTGCGGGTAAAACTTGTGCTTCCCCCACGCAAGTCTTTAAACATTTTTTTTTATTTGCCATCTGTTTGACAAACGCATTTTATTTATATATTCATTAATTACATTATAGTTATTATTTTATTATTTTAATATCAATAAATATAATAAAAGGTTTGTCAACAAAAGAAATTTCTGTAATCTTTTTAGACTTGAGTGGTAATTTATACATTCTTTAACATCAAGTTTTGACAAAGCCAAAACCCACTGTGGCAATTGGCAATAACTAGTCTGTGGTCGTCCTTTGCTGCGCATGATGCCCATGCATTTTCTACAGTTGCTGAGATCGAGATAGACCAAACTGCCTTGTTTAAATTATTCGAGTACACACTGATGTTTGTATTATAGTCACACGCGTACAGGTCTATTAAGTTGTTAATCAGTAATGAAAAGGACAAACGAATAGAAATAATAAAATTAAGAAGGTCAAGTCAGTTTAATTCTTAAATTAATTCAAAAGACAATAAAATTTATCAATTTATTTTTAAAATGTCATAAGCACATTGATCATAATTTAAATTATGTGAAATTATTTGTTTTCAAAGATTAGATGATCTTTAAATAGTTTTACTTGATTGGCGCTAGTTAAAGGAAGAATTATTTGACTGAGTGTCATAATGAGAGTTTGTGGGCACAAAAGAAGAATTCAAACTTCACAGCCATCAATTGAGCTCATCACAGCCGATTGATTGAATCATCATGAGGAACCTCTAGAAGAGTGTTGAATGGCTGGGGATAACTTTGGAGACTTGGAGTTGGAGAGTCATCGCGAGGTCAATGTGATGATAAGCATTGAAGGGTCATCTTGAGGTCAATGATAATTAAAATTTTAATCTCAAATTAAGTATATATTGTTATGATTGTTGATGGATGTGATTGGAGCCTAATTTATGTCTCTAATATTAACAGATTTTAAAAGTCAGTGTGCGGTTGGAAGGGGTTTGGTGTGGTAATTAAAAATTAAAGCCACCCACCAATCCAACCACAGGAAGCAGGGGGATTGAGCCGCAAAATTTTATGCGTATTTTAGCATTTCTATTTTGATAGATTTCCAGCCTCTACTAACTTGCCTTAATTATGTAAGATGTTATGGAATCTACTATAATTATGTACATAAGAGTCAGGTCTTTTTAAATTATATTCAGTGCAATTTATAATTATTAAAAATAAATTAAAAATATAAGACAGACCCTACATAATTTACCTATTTATTATTTATTTTATCTTATTTTTAATAATTATAAGTTACACTGAATAAAACTTAAGCATTGTTTTAAGAGTTTTGTTTCTATTTTTAATCTTCCTCATTAAAGAAAATTCTTGCGGCGACTGAAGTGGGTGTACGTAACTGTCACAATGACAATAAATCACTAAAAATCCACGTGTCTTGTTTATTTCTTTATTTTTGGAAATGTGAGATTATAATGTACATTATCTTCTATACAGGGTAGTAAGTATTGCAGTCCAAAATGTTTACGCAATGATTTACGATTGCAACTCTTTCTTCAAGAAACAATCGATGTGAAAACCAGAGTCGTACAAAGAGGCAGTTTTTGATAGGGCCTAAAATTATTAAAATAATTAATGTTAATAATAGTTATATGGAGTTTGTTGCCTTTACATGATGAGGTATCAAACATAAGACACTGGACAAGCGTATCATGTAGAAATCGGCACGCAGAGCTACTATAAATACAAGGTAAGCTGTTGGAGCTAGTTGAAGTCGGTTGAAAAACTGGTCAAAGTTAAGAGTGATCCCTCTCATTGTCGATGCAGCCATGAGCGGCATGCAATTTTACGTTTTGCCTATGGTACAACAAATTGGGGATGGTAAAATCGGGATTCAGATACGAATATAGGTACATCTAAATTTGTAAAAAAATATGTGGATTTAGATGCAGGTAATATCCTCATAGATTATAGGTAGATTTTCTGAATATCCGAATCCACATAATAAAAAATTTAAATATAATTTTAAATTTAATAATTTACTTAATAATATTAAATAAAATTTAATTATAATTTAACAATCAATAATTTAACATCAATTCAACATAAATAACGTACAACAACACTATAAATTCACAAACGATAATTTCACAACATAAATCAAATATAAAAAAATATAAAAATCTAAGATAAATTGATTCATTACAATATTCTCTAATTTTTATTTTTTATTTTTTAACATATTTTTCATAGTTAATGAAGATTATAGAGTTAATTATGCTTATACATATTAAATAAATAATTTTATTTATTTATTTTTTAATTAAAATTTAATTAAATAAATAGTTTAATTATAAAATAATACGAATTCGGATATCTTGTTTTTCGGATGTACTTGCATCCTAATCCAGATCTGGATCTGCATGAATCTTGGTTTTTAATATTCGAATTTACATTTTTTAACATGTGCATTCAAATTTTATTGTCATCCCACAACAAAAAATGTTCTTATACCTTTTATTAAGGTCATTGAACTTATCCTCACATTGCTGTGGTGAAATATAGAAACCACCCTTAGCCATGACCTTTGAAATTGCTTTCTATTTTCCCGACTTCTGTAAAATTAAATTTTGAAGAGTGCTGGTTTAGGCCTTTAGGGATTATAAACTTATAGAATCAATTAAAGTAAAATGAATTAAAATCTTTTTAATAGAATAAGATAGTAATTAGACTAAATATAATTTTTTAAATTCAATTCTTCGGAGTACATCAATACTTTTGATAGCAACAAATAGAATTCAAATCATTATTGAAATATAGTATCCATTTTTTTTAACTATATTGAATTTAGTTCCACTCGAAAAATATGTTATATTGTGAAGAGTTTACAAATAGAATTGATAAATTTTGAAGTAGTATCCATTTTTTTAACTATATATTCGAAAAAATTGAAATTGATAAAATTTAGCCACATAAATTTACAAATCAAAAAATAATATAACTAATAATCCAAAATCAATATAATTAAATTGGGACAAATAAAACGCTGCTAGATTGTTTGTTATTTTATTTAATCATTCAAAAAAAAAAGTTATAATATGAGACACTTACAATTAACACTAGGATATATTGAATTGTAAGCTCTATGGATGCATTTGGCACATTGGTTTGTACTATATTGTTTTAGCTATATTGCATTGTATTGTATTGTATTGTATTAAGGTATATCACTGTTTGGTGAAATATGAACTCTATTATATAAAATAGTATCATTTTATATTAATGTTAAAATTAAATTAAAATTATTTTAAATTCAATAATATTTTAGGGTTTATTATTAATTTTTGAAATTAAGTATAAAATAGTTATTTTATATATTAATTTTTATAATAAAAATGATTTAATAATAAAATATTATTAAATAATAAAATATTACAGATTTATGTTATTTATTAATAATATTATATTATAATATAATTTATTTCTATTTATTAGTTATTATAATATAGGATAATAATGTCGAATATAATTGTTTAATTTAAATTTAGTGTGTTTGTAAATAATAAATGATTAAATAAAATTTATAAATTTATTTTTACTCAATATAACGATAATAAAACAATTCTATGTAATGAAAATAAAATAGGGATTTATTATTTGTTTATTAGATATTTCGGTTTATTATATCTTATATTATTATTTAAATTATTATATTTATTTAAATATAAATATAAATATAAATTTAACAAATTTATAATTTATTAAATAATAAAAACTTAAATTATTATATTTAAAAAATAAATATTATTTTAATGCAATACAACCTAAATTGCACCTTCCATGAGCTTGTTTATGCACATGTTATTGTATTAGCTATATTTTTTAATAAACTCAATACAATCAGAAACTACATCCAAACATGGGTTACCATAAAAACAATACTCTAATGCAATTATGAAAATTATGTTGTACGTCATGTAATACATGATATGAACAATGTAATCATATGAAATTAATGAAACACTCTTATTTAATAGAAAATGATATCAATAGTGAAAATATATTAAATATATCCCCGACTACTATAATGCTATTAATAACAATTACATTAACATTATCTAGTACATTAGATAAGTGCTGTCGTGTTGATGATTATAAGTTGTATAACATTCATCACCTTTAATATATTATACCTAAATCCTTAACTGGCAATAAAATTTTATATAATAATTAATTTTACTTAATACCTATTTTAATGTTTTATGTAATAGAAAATAATAAGTGTTAGGGATCAATTTCGTAATAAAAGTGCGACTTATAATTGCACATAATAGACACTATATTTAATCGCATACATCATGAAATTGGGATAAAAAATTTGGTAATTACTCTACTTGCTAACAGCTGATTTGTTTGTGTTGTTTTGGTGTTTGAAATTAGGAAATTATCAGCCATATACCCTTAAATGACACTAGTATCAAACGTGTGTGAACACTTTTTAAGTGTATCACTCGTATACCCTAAGTTGATAAAATACTTTTGCCGTCCACCAATCCGTTAACTTCCGTTAGCAAGCGCTGACATCATAAGGGTAATTTAGTCTTTTTAAAAAAGACATGTCATCCCATTTACTTAGTAAAAACATGACATGTCATATGATAGATATTGATAAAAATGGCATGTCATCCCATTTATCGAATAATTGTTAATAATTACTAAAAAAAACTACTTTACAACCGAATCTACTCCTCCAAAATTTAACCTAAATTTTTGAAGATCTACTCCGACAAGCTCCAATTGGAATTTTTTATGGTATAATATGTATAATTGTAAATAATATGTTGTTAATAATTTTTTATAGTATAATATGGATATTTTTTTATGGATAATTGTTAATAATATGCACTATTAATAATTTATTTTTTAATAAAAAATGTATTGTGAATAATAAAATAAAAAAATTATGTATTAAAAATTTACATTAATTTTTTAGATAAATTTATCTTTTTACCTCATTTTGAGTTTCAACCGTAAAATGGTCAATTTATCACAATTCTATTATATTACTAACGGAAGTTAACAGATTGGTAGACGATAGAAGTACTTTATCAACTTATAATATATAAGTAATACACTTAAAAAATATTCATATATATTTAATATCGGCATCATTTAAAAATATGACTGATAATTTTTCATTAAAATTTTATCTTAAAATATCTCATGCTTTGAGCATGCAAAAACTTAACGGTTAATTAATTTATTTATTTTTTAAAATTGCTGAAGTCATCATGCCACACTGCTGACACAAGTCCAATCCATCATGGCTAAAATAATGATAATAAATTAATGATAAAAAAAGACCGACAATCTTTTGGGTTGAATTCTTCTGTTAGTTTTATGTGCATGTAGCGTACTTTTATTGATTAAGCAGTCAAGTCATAGGCTGCAAGTTGCGTTAACAGCAACCACTCCGGGAGATCCTTTATTTACATTAATTTCAACATTTTCTGGCATGTGCAATGTACATGAACCAATTCAACTCCTTTTCTTTTTTTAACCCACAGCCACTTGTTGACAAAATAAGTTCCAAAATTGTTAACATCTAAGCCCTATTAAACAAATCATAATTTTAAAACTCTGGATTTTTTTCTCTCTCCCTCTTCTCGATCCAGCTCATCACCTGCCCCACGTTAAATTTTTGTCCTAATTCTTCTCCTTTGTAGTTAGCTTTAAGTCATTAAATTTTTAAAGAAAATAAGATAGTTTTTTAGAAAATCAACCAATTGAATTTGCACAACCATAAAACATACTTTTTCAAGCTGATACAACATTAGAAAACATCATCAAACAACCATTAATTTAAGGATTTTGTTAAGTTACAATTTTTTATAATTTACATTCAATTAAAACATGCAAAAATAATTATGAGTGGTGGGTCGGGTGAGTCCCTATGTACTTTTTATTTTATTTTAGTTAGGATATAAATTACTGTAAATGTAAGTTAGCAAGACCCTTAATTTAATTGATTTGAGAAGAAAGAGTAGTTGTTGAAGCGGATCAGCTGTGCATACATACATATAATATATAGGAACGTTCCAATTTTCATCATGCAAGATTTAAGAGAGAGAGTGCGTATTGATGTGTGTGCGTGAGATCTATTGAAATCATTAATTCCGATTAGCAACTGTACAGAGATCTCTTTTTGAGTAGATGAAGAAAGCAACAAGGAATTAGATAACCATAATTAGAGGATGTTAAATAAATAAAGAGACGAACGTGGAGAAAGCAAGAAGAGAGGAAGACAATGTAATTAACTACATAATTTTTCTCCTTTCTTTTATCATGGGTTAATGGTTTTTTTCCTGTAACAAGGAGTTACTGGTGTAAGCAGATATAGATTTAATCTCAAGAGCTCGTATATATTTTATGAAATGAGAGAGAAATATTTTATATGTTGATCTTTTTTATTTTGTTTCTCCAATCAAATATGTATATGATTGGATGTTATAATTTAATAACCTCTTATTATCGCAGCGTTTTATGTTCTTTATTGAAAGGTTCTAGAATGTGTTTACAATCAAGATGATTAGTGAATTTGGAGGAGAGTTAAAATGTCCATTTTTTGGCTCCGTTTCATTTTCTAAAACTACAGTATTACACTTTAATTTTCAAGTACATCTTTTTTTTCTAGAAAAATTTTCAAGTACATCTATGTAAATAACAATGAGATATAAGGACGTAGCAAAAAATATTTTTCAGCTGAGGCAAGTTCGGCTTATAATATAATTTGATTTTCTAAGTGTAGCTGAGCTTATCATGAGTATATTTTTTATTTGTAGGTCATCTGAGTGAACAATATAGTATAAGAATTAATGTTTAATGAGCGAGATTTCTCATCACTATTCAATCTCATCACCATTCAAACTTTAAAAAAAAGATACAATATAATTTTAAAAATTTCAAATAACAATATATGACATAATAACTATAACATGCATTGATTTATTACTACACAAAGAATTCATTTTTTGAACTAGGGGCAAAGATGGCTAATGAATAGGTGCCGGCCAATGGGCCGATGGCCACAACATGCCTCGTGTCCGTGCAGCACTATAACAGAGCATGACCCATTAATGGGCCGTGTCGGGTCAATCATTTTAGCCCACGGGTAATGCCATGCTTAGGCAGGAAATGAGCCGTGGCCCGGCACAACAAAGCATGAGCCTATTATACGCCCACCTCCAATCTTTTTAATTTATTTTTGGTTCAGGTCTAATTTATTTTTGGTTCAGGTCTCATTTTTTAAAATAAATGAAATAAAATATTTAAAATTTAAAATTAAAACTTTAAATTTTGATTTTAAAATTTACTTTGTTTTCTAAATTTTTAAATTTACATTGATAAATCTATTAACTAAATTAATTTAAATTTGATTGAATGATTTGAATCTTCGTTAATAATTTCATTTTTAAAGAATAAATAGAAATGTTACTCAATTAAATAAAAAATAAAATTATTTGAGAGAAAGTTGAAATCTAGGCATAACTCCGGTCATTAATAGGCAACTTTCTCAATACTTAGATTTTAGGTTTGAGTCTTAATGTTTTATGCAGTATGTGTGTTTAACAAATAAAACTTTTCAAAGTCTTGTAATATATAATTTATTATTATTTATCATTTATCAAACATAAATATTTATCATGATTCAAAAAAAGCACAAATATATATATATAATCATTATCAAGTGCGGACGCTCGTATTTTTTTTAATGCGGAACCGTACAGTTTAAAAGAGTTAGTTATTGAATGAACTATAAAGCTATGCATTTTTAAAGTGTTAAAAACAAAGAGGTTATTTGTTAAATGTCTGAAGTCTGAAATTTTATTAATTTCAGACATTTTCTAAAATATACTTGTTTGTTTTTTGGAACTTATGTTTGATTTTCAGACATTTACATCTGAATATAAAAATTAAACTTTTGTAATTTTTATCTGAATGAGAAAATGTCTGAATGATAAGTAAATATTATATTCCAAAAATATCTTTGTAAATTAACTTATTTCCTAAACTATAAAATCTAATTCTCTTTTTTGTTTTAATTTACAAGGAAATAAATGTAAAATAACCAAATTTAAGTTTTTTTATTGTAAAAACGAATAAAATGCCACTTAAATTTAGATATTTAAAAAATAAAAACAAACATGTTATTCATATTTTCGTATTCAGACTCATTCAGATTTTAGAAAAATTCAAATATATTTAGATTTTAGACAAAAAAAAATCAGACTCTACCTCACTCTCTTAAACCCTGTAGTTTTAAAGTGTATCCGCATGAAAAAAAAAATGAAAACACCGCACTAAAGAAAAATTATATATATATATATATATATATAGAAAATAATAATAATAATATTATTAAACTTTTAATTAAAATTGAGGCCTACGAGATAGTTCACAGACACGATGGGCCAACATAACACATGACCCACGTTTATTGTGCCATGGGCCATGTTGGGCATCAAATTTAGTTTTTGTTCTTGAACTAAAGGTAAGTATTAAACATTACATAATTAAAACACAAGTAATATCTAATTTAAAATTAAATATAAAGTGAAGCGCTTTCTTAAATTCAAACTTCAAAGGAAGTAATATCTAATTTAAAATTATTTTCCAAAAATTTTACAAAGTTAGTTAGGAGCCGCACCCCAGCTAGTCCTATAGTGATTTCACTAGTTAGATTGAAAAACAGAATTAAAAATTTTGGGGCCTAAACATCCATAGCTTTGCATTGACTAAGTTCATTTTTTAAGGTATATATAAACACATACAATTAAGAATCGAGAAAAACATTCATTTTACTGATTTATTCATTCTATGTAATGTCTTGGAAGGTTAATTTATCGGTCTTTCAAAATACTGCTTTTGGAAAAAAAATATGGTTTTGATGGGAACATTCTAGTTTTAAATGTTCGCTTTAACAAAATCTTTGTCACCGCTGAAATATTCTTACAAAGATATTGGAATGCTGGCGTGGGAGGTAACAAAAATACATATTAACTAGAAAATCTCAATTACGATGACTTGCGCTATTGACAGTGATGAAATAACCCGCTTCACCACCCCCCGGCGCCCCCCTTCTTCAGTACTTTATTCCAAACTCCAAGGCCCGACAATTACGATGTGGGCTGGACCTTCCTACTTGCATGGGCCAATAAGCTATTACTTTGTTGAGTGGAGCTATTGGCACTCCTCAAAAGTACTGTCAACACCCCTTTTCTTTTGGTATCTATCAAAATATTCAAATGAATGTAATTTTTTTCTAATGACACCTCCTTATTCCGTAAATAACCTTATTAAATTTAGAAGTTGAGAAGATGATGGTTAATTACAGAAAAGCAGCTGAGTTTTGCAATTATTTCATCAAATTTGCTTAAAAAAAAAATAGAGATTGGATTCACAAGCAAGAAAGCTAATAATAGAGAAAGGAGAGAAAACTCTAGGCTATCGTCAAAGCAAGACGATTTCACTTGCAGATCGAAGAAAAATCATGGAGAAAGTTGATGAGTTTAAAAAAAAGATGAATGCTTGAAAGAAAGAAAAAAAAATAAGTTATTGCAGTTATCGCAATGGCACAAATGATGTATCAACAATAAACTAATGAACTTTGAGAACCATGAGAGTTGTATTTGAAGGAGCAAGACAATGATTGGTAATTGTTCTTCACAAATGTAACAACAAAATTATGAATATTAAAATAAATAAAAATAGAATTTGGGACCCATAAACAATAATAAGTTCTTTGCACTTCTTCCACTATTTTGAATTGGACTGAAAATTTTTTTTAAAAAAAAAGGATATTCTACATATGGGTGCCAAGAGTTCGTAATTTCGTATTATGAAGTCCAGTTGCAGGTGTAAAATGTTTGCAAAGAGAAGATGAAATTGTATGGGGTTTCATGTAATTCTACACAAGGATAAAATTGTAAATTCAAAGAAGAGGTTTCATTAGGATATTAAAGGGGTGCTAATAGCATCACTCTACTTTGTTAACTTTATATTTATTAAAAACAAAATAATTTAAAAAGGATGCAAAATCTCTCAAATATTAAAAAAAATCAAATTTGATTGTTCTCACACATTGTTTATCGTGCTATTTTCTTATTGCTAATAAATAATAATTGTTTCCTTATGTTAATATCACTTAAAATCAATATCGAATGAGAAATAAAAACTTAAAATAAAAAATAAAAAAGAGAGACGTGCATAGAGCAATAAAATATAAACTTCACGTATGTTAGCACCCTAATATAATACAATGAGCATGCAAGTACCCATAAACTATCAAACTTCTCTTTGGCCCCAAATCCTCTCTCTCCCTGCTAATAATCTAAGCCCAAAAGAGGAAAAACAAAAAATAAAAGAAGATATGCTTTGAACATAAAAGGACCATAACAAAATCAAGTTAACTTGAACAAAAACACCAATAAATTAAAGCCCTAATAAACGATCAAATATATTTATAAAAAAATCAAGTTTCCTCAAACCCAAAGAGCTTGTTTCAATTTATTATTAGGGCAACCCTTCTGATCTCTTTCAAAATTCTTCAATGATGAAGATGAAGATTGGTTAAATTCGGGGGAATGACGAGGCAATTCGAATAGTATTTGAACAACTTCTCTTATTGTTGGTCTCTCAATTCTATTTTCTTGAATGCTTAGCATTGCAATGAAGAGTAAGTGCATTGCTTCTTCTTTTGGTACCATTGTTAGCCTTGGATCAACAATGCTTAAAAATTATTCTTTCCTCCCATTCATTGCTCATTTGCTCCGTTATACACCATCGCCAAAGTCGCCTACCGGACGACATTCAGTGAGAAGTTCTAAAAAACGACTCCAATACTGTATACATGACTTTTCTGATCCACTCTCAATGTGTAAGTGTATTCTACAAAAATGAAATTAAAATAAAATTAATAACATTTTCAATATTAATAATGTAATATTTAATTCAAAACACCATGCCTAAGATTTTAATACTTTGAACAAATATTAAATGCTAAAAAACAAATCTAATTTTAGGTTTAAGATAGTCTAGTTTATGTAATAGAGAAAATTAAAAACAAATTATTAAGAAGAGAGACTATTAAAAAGAGGTTAAAAATATCCTGTACACGTAACATTACATAAGTCATTGGGTCTCTAATATTGTTTAAGGATAAAAAAAGGGTTAAAGAATTGGTCCATTTGGAATATGGACATTTGACTTTCACTTGATAGATGCATGCGTGCATAATGTCGGTTAGCTTTCACGACACTCAATGCACTATCGTTTTAAACAATAGTTTTAGACTGCTAATGCCATTTGATTATCCGATTGACCATTCACGCCGTCAGATTTGTGAACCCCACAACATAAAATAAAGCTGTGATGATTGTCCTAGTACATCTGAAGTGGGTGGGTGTGATCACCTATAAAATTCTATTTTTACCCTGTCTGTCATAGATCATCGGTGAAATCTGGGGCTTTCATTTTAGCAAAGATGGTTATTATCAAGTACTTTTGTACCATATCATTGTATATTAAACCACTCTGTGAACGTTGATTTAGTCATGGGAAACTAATGCTAGGAATCAGTGGTCATAAATCACGAAAAAAATGGAAGATAAAAAAAAAAATCATTTTCTAGTTAGTTATCTTGATCACAAATTGCTTTTTAACAATTTTTCTAAGAACATTGTAATCGTTAAATCTACTGTGTTTGTAACTGACGGGTATGGTCATTTGATAGGCTTTGTTTGAAGTCTCTTCCCCCTAATCCTTTGATAGAATAACCTCATGGCAATCTAACGACAGAGGAAATATCGTGGCCTACAATTTTGACAGCTTCATGCACAAATTTAACTAACTTAACTAACCAAGTAACTACAAGTCAACCTCCGAACAACTCACACAAAAATAGAAAAACTAAATTATATGTGATCACCTTTATAAAATCAATTGTAATATATAATAACTAAATTTTTTGTTATAATTTATCCTTTTTGGTTTAAATTTTCGTTGATTCATTGAAATTTGAAAATGGAACACAAAATAATAATAATAATAATAATAATAGTAGTAGTAGTAATTAATCCAACAGCAAGAAAGTGAAATGAACATACATGGCGCAACGTAGCCATACGACCCTGCATTTGCTGACGTACATTCCGATGCATCTCCGTGGATCAAGAATTTGGCGAGGCGGAAGTCGGTGACGTGAGCTTCGAAGGCTGAATTTAGCAAGATGTTGTTTGATTTCATATCCCTACAAGCAATCAAAGGTGAGCAATCATGGTGAGGTAGCATGGGCCTTTAGCTGCTTCAATGGCTATTTTGTACCTCAAATTCCACCCAAAAAGCACCACCCCTTTTTTGCCATGCTATACTTCCCCGAAGCTCTCATTTCGCATGTAGTCATAAACAAGGAGTTTGAGCAAAATGCTAGTAACCTGACAATGTTCCTGTGCCTGATGTTGCCTAGTGTTTGAATCTCAGCTCTGAAGCCATGATCATGGCTGTATGTGCGAAATCGAGCAGTTTTTTCACAGCAATTTCGACCCCATTTGGCATTTTTCTATGATACCCAATCCCAGCTCCTCCTCTCGCTATAACGTTGCCATCCTTGACGCATTCCAGGATGACACTAACTGAGAACTCCAGCTTCTGGAATGCTGTCATTTTCCAGGAATCCGAGCCCTTTTTCTTGAATTATTTGGGCTTCATTATGGCAGCAGTGGCAAAACTCTCAGCTGTCCTTCTTTATGACGGCAGCTTTCTTCATTCGCCCCAGTTCGAGATTGTGGATCAGAAGCTGCATCCTTTTGTTTCAGACTTTCCTACAGATTCAGCTCCATTTGTCTACCACATGCAGAGTCCGCATAAGATAGTTTGTTGTCTAACATTCTCAAGACAGCATTCTTCTCCTGCTTAGTTAAAAGGCGCCATATCCTGAAAGAACCAGCGAAGAAAACGTTAGGATCAAGGGCTGGTCGATCGGGAAAGAATGGGGGAATCGAATAAGTATAGCTCACTCTTATCTTATAAGGTAAGGCCTCTTGCCCAGCATATCAGAAGGCCTAATGCGAAAATCAGCTTGAAATCCCCAGGGGCTTTTCCGGGTTGGTGAGTGATTGGGGTCAATTTGCAAGGATTGTTAAGGAGAGTGCCACGGATTTGAGGGTTGCCAGCAAAAGATGAGGCGTTAAAGACTGTGAATTGGCCTGATTGCAGAAGTATACCGGAGAAACATTAAAGGAAAAATTAGCAACGGAATGCTCTTCATGCGTCCTATTGATTTGGGTACGTTTTTGTTCAAGTGGTTTCTTGATAAATTCAAGTAATTGAGGATTCTGACATTGGAAATTTCAGGTGGGATCGAATCGGAGAGGTTGTTTTGGCTCATGTCAAGGTAAGTGAGATGGTTGCAGTTTCCAATTTCCGGTGGAACTTCGCTTGAAAGTGAGTAGCAGCTAAGATCGCGCTTTAAAACTTGCCCTATTCTTCGTTGGAAAATTATATATATATTGTTTACGGCTGATTTTGGGTCAAGGAATAACAAACCACAAAACCAAACCTAAGAACAATAAATTTATATTTTGTTGGGGAGCGGGGTGCCTCGCCTGTTCGGTACGTGCGGGCTGTTTAGGCTTTTTATGAAGTAGAGGAGGATTGAGGTAGCGGTGGATATGGAGGGGGTCTGACTTCAGGTGCGGAGGGCTGGAGCCGGGGGTGGCCGGCGACCACACTCCGACGCTCAAGTCAGAGTTGGGTTATCTCAGGTTAGAGAGCTAGCAAGCTCTCCGTAATGGAGGTTTTGGGTTGAAGAAACCCTAGTTTTTTAGTGGTGAGTGCGTTTTTTTCTTTTTTAACTTACTTGATAAAAATCAAATCTGAGTATTTATATGGTGTACCCCGGTCGCCGTGCCACCTGGCGCTATTTTAATGGCGTTCCCAGCTGTCTTGTCAGGAATATTCTTATTTTCATGTGTGTGGCGGCTTAGGCGTTTCAAAAATATGCGTGGAGAACAAGTTTGTGGCGTATTCACGTGCTGGGTGTAGTGGAGTGGTCCCGCGTACCTCTGCAATTCCGTTGTAATTTTGCAGGTGCAGCAGGAAAAGCTGGTGATCCCAACTGTTATAATACCAACTTTTGGCAGATTCGCTAGCGTGACAGGCGGCTGTCTCCTCTTTGGCGACACGAGATTTCCCGGCCGATTCCTCATTTTTTGACACGTATTAAACCGATCTTTTAAGATTCGGGGGCCCACATACATCTTCACATTTTTACGAAGACATTTTGTATCTTTATATGGTGTATCCGAGGTACCCCTGGAGTACCTGGGGTAGCCGGGGTACCCGAGGTATCCGAGGTAAGCTAATTTCTTAAATATCGACACGTGGCGCTTCATCATTGCCTTCATATTTTCTTCTCAAACAACAGCCCCCTAGTTTCTTTGTGGCGAATGTAATTGAGGCACAAGAAACTCATAGAAGAATTTTGAATGACACGTGGCGATGTTCAGCTCTTCCTCTCATAAGATTGGATATAAAGGGGTACCTCGTCTACCTCAATTTGGTTGACTATGTGAATTCCTAAGATCAGAGAATATCTTGACCTTTTTTATCTTCTTTCTTCATTTTTTCGTTTTAGCCCAATGAACGAAGGCTCCTTGAATGGCTCGGGTGCCACTTCTTCGATGAGGTGTACTCGGCTTCTTCACTTTTTGGAGTGTAAACTAGTTCACCCAAAAACTAGGATATTACCTCCTCTCTTAGTCAGTAAAAGTGCTTGCGCAAATAGACCAAGCTGAAAAATGGCGGCTCCAGGGGTACACCGGGAACCCAAAAAGAAAGATGAACTCCTTTTTCTCTCTGTCTTATAAATAGCTATCAATTTTAGATAGGTTGGAAAGGGCAGAGCTGATTAATCAAAATTTTTCATTCGCTTCTGGACAAACCATCAAGTATGTGTGTAGAGGGTCTTTGTAGGGGTACCCCACCATCACCCATATTTTGTTTTCTGGTAGTTGGCAAGTATAAATTGCTCTGGTGAAGACTTCGATGCCTTTCTTGGTCATCTGAGAAGCAGTTCGTCAGTTACCCCGGGATCCATCTCATTTAAGGGCACATTTCCTCTATATGCTTCAGGGACGAAAATAAAATTCTAAGGCTCATTGCCTAACAGCTTTAGGAGTAGCCCAGGTGCACAAAAAGAAAGATGGGCTCTGACCTCGTGAAATGAAGCTCTTTAGAGTGAACAAGATTTTGAATGGAAGCTTTAATGAAGCTTTTGGGGAGAAAACCAGCATAGCAAAAGACTTTGAGGAGCTTTAAGCTAAGCTTGAGAATTTAGCATCTCAGCAGAAGAGCATGGTTAATAATGCTTTTAAGTGTATTAAGATCGGGGAATAGAGTGCTGATCTGGGGCTGGTGGTGCCAAAAAGCAAGAAGACAATTAAGGATAACAAGGCTTCCCCCATATTTCGATCTAAAAGCCACAGAGATCAGTTGGGGTACCCTGGCTTCACTGGTTCTGTAGGGTGCCTTCATCATCTGCACACACTTTTTTTTTTTTAGCTGCCGTCTTTTTTTTTTGCTTGATGTTGGATAGGTATGATCCTTTTGCCGAAGATTTTGACGCCATTTTTAGTCGCATGAGTGGCAGCTCTTCTGGTAACTTGGGCACCTCAGCAAAGGGCGATCGACCTCCCATCATTCCAAGAGGCAAAGGAAAATTGCCCGTCTCCTCCTTTGGGGGTTCTCGGGGTACCCTGACTACCCACAAGAGAAAGCTTGGCTCTCTATTCACAGTCTTTAGAGATCTCATGAAAGACAAGCTTGACCTGATGGTAAACAAGAGAATATCGTATATGGCCGATTGTTTTCTCCGTTCCTCTGAGTGTATTTCTACAGATATGTCCATTAAGGCGGATAGATTGGATCTAAGTAAGCGCAATAGCCGAGCGCTCAAGACTGGTCATGACGTGAGTGCTTCCCTCTTTTTTTTATATGTCATTCCTTTTCCACCTTCTTACTTTTTTTTTGTGTGTAGGTGGCCTTCTATCTTAGCCACAGACTCCGAGACTTTAGTGGTACCTCGGTTGCGCCATCGGAGGTGGAGAAATTGAAAGGAGAGCTTGGACTTGGTCAATCTCAAAAAGAGAAGCTTATGAGGAAGGTCAGCGCCTTACATAGGTATTTGGATGACCTAACTCGGGAGAATGTCTGCCTATCAAAGGGCTTCGAAGATGTCGAGGCTTAGTATCTCGCAAGAAGAAAATGATGGAGAAAGCCTTTACTCTCATTATGACGGAGGTCTGGAGTGTAGATCCAGAGCTGGTGGCACCCCGGGTGGAGAAATTGGTGGACAAGTCGGCCATCCTGAAAGTGACAGAGGACAAGAGGGTAACCCAGGCTCCACCATCTCACAGCTCACGACAATCTTCGGGGGTACCCCAGGTACCCCAGGTGGATCTCCCTTCTGTTAGTGCTATTTATGAGGGTAACAACTCTTTCACCGCTAGTGTTCTTGTCGATGCCCCCGTTGAGGAGAGCGGTGGAAAGGATGTCCCCCCTTCTGTATGATCCTCCTTGCTTTTGTTATTTAGAATTCATCCCGGACATTTCAGTAGCCTTTTTTGTACCTTTTGTAATATGTTATCCCCCATTTGATGTATTGGGATAACTGTCTTTTGGGAGGTTGCCTCGACAATCTTGGTACTTGTTCGCAACAAACTTCTGCAATAGACTTGATTTGGCATGCCATTGAATTCCTCGCTTTGATAGATTTTATGTAGCCTCGTGGGGTTCCTCGGGTACCCCAGGTACCCCTCGATGTGTTTTTGGCGCTTGTGTGGTGATTTCTATAGATGTGCTTGTTGCTCATCTTAATAAAGATCATGGCGTATCTCAAACAATTTAATAATTCGAGCATCATCATAACACAAAATGAAATTCATAATTGGCGCAATTATTATGTAACAAAGATTATGACGTATCTCAAATAGACTTGTGGAGTTTCTCGGGTACCCCAGGTCCCCTTTTTTTTTTTTTTTTTTGCAGAAATGGCCAAAAACATGCTTGTTTTGCCATCCGCTTCTAATCAATATAAATAGAGGTGCATGCATGCTACCTCATTTTTTTTTTTAGGCATTCAACTCCTGTGATTGCCATTTGTCTATTCTTTACTTAGCTAAGTAAAAGAATGGAGGTGTGGGCGTGTGCATACCTTAACGGAACCTCATGACTTTAGGGTATGCTGGTTTACCTCGCCCTCGGGTCTTCTCTGACCCTCCCTCTTTAAATTTGTTGTATTCTTTCTTATTGGCGTTGACCGAGAACCGAATGGAGGTGTGGGCGCATGCATACATTAATAGAATCTCATGGTGCTAGGGTATGCTGGTTTACCACGCTCTTGAGCCTTCTTTGACCCTCCCTCTTTAAATTTGTTGTATTCTTTCTTATTGGTTTTGACCTTGAACAAATCTTCACGATCAAGTCGAGTCAGATACCCCGGGTTCCTCAGATTATCTTGTAATGGAGTAATTATACCTGAAAGGCACATACATGACATGGTGCAATAAGATGGAGTCAGATTAATGGCGAAAATTTAACCACAATAACATTTAGTAATAAAAAAAAAAAACACACATCATATCATAAAGTAAACAACATCACACATCATATCATAAAGTAAAAAGCATACTTATAAACGATAGAAGAAAGATCATTACATGATAACGTTATGTTATCTTAAAAGAATGAGGGATCCTAAGATCACCCTTGTCATTAGAGACTTGGAGAATGGAAAAGTGCAACAGATCAATTTGGGGTACTCTGGGTACCCCGCATGATAGAGTACACCACACAATAAGTCAAATATTATATACGCATAAGCATTGAAGAAAAATAAATAAAGTAAATAGAAAGAGATAAAGTGCTTTCCCTTTTATTAATAGTGCTTCCTCGGTATGGCAACATTTCACAAGAGCTTTATAATTGTTCTTTTTATTTAGAGTAGTCTATGTGCTCCTTGCTTTTCTTCTTTTGGTACTTGAGGATCCAGGGGTACCTCCAACTCTTCGATTGACGCTGAATTGAGACTTTGGGGTACCTCGGGTACATCATGTGTAACCGCATCCACTTCGATAAGCCCTACTCTTTGTTGTTTTAAAGGACTCATTGTTTATAATACTTTCCAATGAGCAGCTCTCTATTGTCTTGCAAGCATCTAATTAGTAAGGCGAATAGATGTCATTGCACTGCTGGGGTACCCCGATGGTAACGGGCAAAGTAATGATGCCTTCAGGGATGACCATGTCCCTTCAGCATCTTTCTCTATAAAAAAGATTGGGATGAGATAAGATAGCTCCGTAAATGGGGTACTCTAGAGTGATCTTGACCAGCGAAGTTGACTTTCTTTCCAAGGCGATCCAAGATTGGCAACCTATTGTAATGCTTGATGGCCAATCGGGACTCTTTTGCAAGGGTTGGACCCCCTGCTGTCATTCAGACGTAAACTTCTTTCTTAGACCCCTGGGGTACACCAGGAATATTCAACCCTCTTCCGCGTGGGTCTGGACGAGGCGGGCTGTGTACCCGAGGTGCTCGAGAGGGTACCTGAGGTACCTCGGCTCTCTTGGGCTTCTCTTTGTTTCTAATGGCTTCGACTCTTTCTTCCTCCCATTTTAAGTTACACTTATCATCCATTTCTATTTGTTACAGAGCCCGAGAACGAGCTTCCCTATACGAAAGAGGGCGGTGCTTCTGAAATGACCGCCATAACTTCCCCAAACGCAAATTCTTTTCAAAATGAGTGAGAGTATGTTGGTGACCAAATGTACCGGTACGCAACACCTCTTGGTGGAAGCGGGTTACGTACTCGGCTAAAGACTCCACATCCCCTTGCTTGATGAAAGCAAGCTTAGAAGACGTTATATCTTGGGCGGATGCATAACCAAACTCATGAACAAAATCTTTTAGGAGCTGGTCTAAGGAGGATACACTACCTGCCTTCAATGATCAGAACCATGATTTGGCTGGTCCGGTGAAGGTATGCGGGAACATCCGGCACATAGCATTTTCACCCACTCCTTTAATCATCATCTGGTCACGATACAACTCAGCATGTTCCACGGGATCCGAGGTACCCGAGTATTGTTGCATTTGAGGCATGGTGAACGCTTCCGGGAGAACCGCTGTCCGAATCTCCATGGTGAATGGCGAGTTATACGCTACTGGTATTAGAGCATTGGCGGAATTTTGTTTTTCAGAAAGGAGCTTCACTTGAGCTTCAAGGTACTCAATTTTTTCCAGGAACTCGCGGGGTACCCCAGGTGCACCTGAGGACGCCGCGGTTGTTTGAGAAGCTCTTTTGGCGTTCAACTTGTATCGAAGGTCTTCTTGGGCTTTTTGTTTTCGTTTGGTACCCTGGCTACTACGGGAATAGCAAGAGGCAGTAGAGCGCTCCTCTCGAGAGCCACCGGTTTGAAACTTCGAACGAGTGCCCGAAGGTCGGTGCTTTGGTCTACTTCCCTCCAGGATTTCAGATCTCGGAATGATCTGTTTCTCACCTCGTGGAGGCGGGACATCTTGAGTTACCGGGGAAGTGGCTGCCTCGGGTACCCGAGATCCTACCGCTCTGAGAATCGCATGAGCTAAATCCTCAAAGTGTTTATAAGTGACGGGCTCTTCATCGGAGCAGATACCCATAGATTGCTTAACAGATTTGCCTTTATCTAGGCGAGATGCTCTCATTGTCGAGTCGCCCCTCTCATCACTGCTGTGGTCCTCCACTCCATCATGACCTAACGTTAGGTTATCAGCGGGTACGTCGGCTGCCGTGGTTGTACAAGCACACGTACTGACAAGATTGACACCACGGGGAGGCTTTTTGCGCGTTCCCCACAGACGGCGCCAATTGTTTACGGCTGATTTTGGGTCAAGGAATAACAAACCACAAAACCAAACCTAAGAACAATAAATTTATATTTTGTTGGGGAGCGGGGTGCCTCGCCTGTTCTGCACGTGCGGGCTGTTTAGGCTTTTTATGGAGTAGAGGAGGATTGAGGTGGCGGTGGATATGGAGGGGGTCTGACTTCAGGTGCGGAGGGCTGGTGCAACTCGCCTTAAACCTGCAAAACAACTAAAAAAAGAGGTCAGAGGTGGAGCCGGGGGTGGCCGGCGACCACACTCCGACGCTCAAGTCAGAGTTGGGTTATCTCAGGTTAGAGAGCTAGCAAGCTCTCCGTAATGGAGGTTTTGGGTTGAAGAAACCCTAGTTTTTTAGTGGTGAGTGCGTTTTTTTCTTTTTTAACTTACTTGATAAAAATCAAATCTGAGTATTTATATGGTGTACCCCGGTCGCCGTGCCACCTGGCGCTATTTTAATGGCGTTCCCAGCTGTCTTGTCAGGAATATTCTTATTTTCATGTGTGTGGCGGCTTAGGCGTTTCAAAAATATGCGTGGAGAACAAGTTTGTGGCGTATTCACGTGCTGGGTGTAGTGGAGTGGTCGCGTACCTCTGCAATTCCGTTGTAATTTTGCAGGTGCAGCAGGAAAAGCTGGTGATCCCAACTGTTATAATACCAACTTTTGGCAGATTCGCTAGCGTGACAAAGCATTGTCTCCTCTTTGGCGACACGAGATTTCCCGGCCGATTCCTCATTTTTTGACACGTATTAAACCGATCTTTTAAGATTCGGGGGCCCACATACATCTTCACATTTTTACGAAGACATTTTGTATCTTTATATGGTGTATCCGAGGTACCCCTGGAGTACCTGGGGTAGCCGGGGTACCCGAGGTATCCGAGGTAAGCTAATTTCTTAAATATCGACATGTGACGCGTCATCATTGCCTTCATATTTTCTTCCCAAACACACACACACACACACACACACACACATATATATATATATATATATATATATATATATAGAGAGAGAGAGAGAGAGAGAGAGAGAGAGAGAGAGAGTACTCATCTGGTCAAAGATGCTAACTTTGTTAATATCATTGCATTATATTAAATCATATGGTTTAAGAATTTTATCGGCCATTACAACCATACATGTTAATAGTTTTTCCGAAATAAATTTTGATTATCTTTAGTAAATTTGACTTTTAAGTAACATTTTTAATAAAATTAGTAAGATAAAATTAGTAAGGTGTTGTAGGTTTTTTGTTAAACTAGTCAATAACAATAACTTAACTTAAAAGACACAATAATAAGTATTTTTTATCAAACATACCGTCTCATCTTTTTATCTTTAATTTTAGGATAAAGTTACCCATACTTCTGAGAATTATTTAGATGGCAATATAGACCTACTGTAATACCCTAATTATACTAGTTCACTTTAGTCATTTTTTAAATTAAGGGTAATTTAGTCTTTTCTTATCATTTGTGCGTGTGTGTGCGCATGCCTTCTCCATTATAAGAGAGAGAGAGAGAGATTGGTAAAAAGAAGGAAAAAGGAAAGACAATAGAAGAGAGAAAGAAAAAGAGAGATGAAGAAGAGAAGAAGAAGAAACAATTCTCTTCTTATGTGCAGCCATGAGTAAAAACAGAGAAAGGTTCATGAGATCAAAGTTGTGTCAATTGAACTGGGTTTTCTGCTGAGAGAGAAGATTGAGGCAAATTTTGATTCTTGATCTTCACTAGTTGTCATAGAGAAGCATGATTAGATAATAGTAGTAGAAGTAAAAATCTAATATTTTATAAGAAACTTTGCTGACAATGTGTTGTTTGAAAAATCATAATAATTAGTCAAACTTATTTTGATTCTGGGTTTTGTGTATGTTAACCGGACATCTTCAAGAATGTTTTGAAACATATTTCAATCTAATCAAATAAAAATTCAACTTATTATGATATTTCAAATGTAAGTCCGAAAACTTAGAAAATTTTGTTTCCAGTGAAGAATATAAACTACAAAATTATTTTAGCAGAACTAGACATGAAATTTGGAATAGTGATTTGTGTAATATGTCTAGTGTGATTCTAAAAAATTTCATGATTTATGATTGATAAACACAGCAACAAGAATGTAGAGGATCAAGCCAATAAAGACTGGCGATCAGCGGAATCGCTAGCAAGTCAATCATCTTTATAGCATCATTTCAGGCTTCATGAGCAGCGGCCATATTCCTTGATTAGAGATTGCAAGAATAAAGGAAATAAAGAAACCCCTTTTTAGTATTATAAATTTAGAAATGTTGACTAACATAGAATCATTAGGATTTATTTTCACTACCGCGGGAACATCTTGCTTCCTGAAGTTTTGATTAAATATTGTGGGAAACTCTCCCCTTTGAATTTTGTAATTCAGTTACTATATTTAAAATTTCGTTATGGTATGAGAGCGTTCCATGTCTCCTTTTATAGACAACCCTCAACACTCAGGCCTTTCACAGATGCTGAAGTCTGATTTCCGTCAAATTAGGCCAAACGAATTTTCTTTTATGATGAAGTCTGAACGTCTTGCCTTTGATTCGATCACTTGGATAACTCGCCACACCCTCAACACTGAAATTCCACCAAAGGAAACTCAGACCCACGATGGAATCAAGACAGCAAATCCGAGTATATACATGATATGTGTCCAAATAACAAGCAACAGCCAACAAAGCTTCCCACGTACTTGGATCGTGCCTGGACTTAGTTTTGACAAGCGGTCCGCTAACTACACATGCAATATTGCCCATCTTTCCTATTATTTCCGTAATCCATGCATTATTGGTCTGTGTGTATCTTTTGTTGTTTATAGGTGGTTAGTAATGTGAATCGTGTGCTACTATTGGCTTCTACAAAGCCTAATATATGTTTGAATAATGTGCCGAAAGAATTATTTTCCCCAAAGCTATTCTCTCCCTTAAAATTCTTTTCTTTCTTTAGTTGCTGTTACATCAGTCCATGCCGTTAGGGGATTGAAATTATTAATTTTTTTAAACGAATATGTACGGTGCTACAAATCTTTATTGATTAAAAAAAAAAAAAAAAAAGACAAGACGCAACTAGTCATGAGCGCCTTACTACAAAAACATGAAAGAAATAGAAAGCAGAAATCATTTTATCAATACAATAATCACACACACATGTACATGACCCTAGCCTGCACTACGTTTTTTAACTAGCAAGGGAAGCTTTGGACTTGCTCACAGTTCTTCTTTCACCAAGTTGAAAGGGGGAATGCTTTGTTCATTTCTGAAGAAATTTTCAGGATCCACCGTAGTTTTCACATGCACCAGCCTGTAGAAATTGTTCTTGAAATATTTTTTGCCCCAAACACTCGCTTCCTGGACGCTTGTGTCGCCTAATTTGTTATTTGCTCCAATGTCAAGATCCCTGTAATTGATATATGCTGTTCGAGGATTTTTGGCTACATAAGGAGTCATATAATTGAACAACTTGTTGAGCATATTTTTGTGCCTTTGAGATGCTTCATCAGTTGCATCCGGTTCCCAATCCGCTAAGTACATAAGTGTGTATATGTTGCCAGCTCTATGTGGGTACGGAATTTCGGACTCAGAAGTCTCAGTTATCTTCCCCCCATATGGAAAAAACACTAGAAGGCCATTCGTTTTCTGATCTTGTTCAAAAAATATATCATAAATTCCTTGAAAAGCTTCTTCAGGAATTGGCTCTGTCAAATAGTCTAGTTTTCCTATGAAAGACCTTTTGGGAAAATTCCTACCAAGCAATACATCCACATTAATCGACTCCCTAATCACAAATCCACCAAGATAGACGATAGATTCAACAAAGGTCATTTCTTTGCAGTCTTCTTTAGTCAAACCGAGTTCAGGAAAGCTGTTCTGCATCAAGCGAAGTAGCCTGTCAGCCCCACCAAGAAACAAGGATGTGAACAAAGAGACCATGGCAGAATTCTTTCGGAATAACAAGGGTGAGATGAATAAATCTTCATGAACCCTGTCTGCTATGTACTGCCATTTGTTAAGTAGCTTTGTCGCATTTTGTTCTAAGACTCTTGGGACGGTGAATACAGTCACAGTTGATGGAACAGCGACTAGATTTATTTTCCATGAGACAATGATTCCAAAGCTAGCTCCTCCGCCTCCACGAATGGCCCAAAATAGATCTTCTCCCATTGATTCTCTATTTAGAAATCTACCTGAAGAGAACCAAAACAAAGATGTAAAATGTAGAAAAATTAACATATGATCGAATGTGCCCTCAGGGCTTGGCCGTGGTAAATTTTTGAAAATTTGATTCGAGCTTTATCCACCCTTATTTTTTTTATTAATTTTTGGATTGAGAAATAACTGTTTGAATAATTTATTTATTTCCAAATTATGTTGATTATATCATTTCTTAACTCTCCGTTACTTGAGAAAATGGCTATAGAAACCTTCAAATTATATCACCTGTATAAATTCACCCTTTAAGCCTACTTAGAACAAATAAGAGTTATTACTATTTTCTCTGTATTTTTTCTTTAAAATTTCTCACCTTTGACATCAATCATGCGAGCATCAACTATGTGATCAGCAGCAGCACCGTACTTACGCAACAAGGCACCGACGCCGCCGCCACTAAAATGTCCACCCACGCCCACACCAGGCCAAGTTCCTACTGGAAAGGCTAGCAGATTCTGACTCTTCTCAGCAATTCTATAATTAAGTTGGCCAACGGTAGCACCAGATTCAACCCATGCAGTTCTTTCTTCTACATCAACACTGATTTCACTGAAATTTATCAAATCAATGATGATGAAAGGAACGTCAGAAATAGAGGAAAGACCCTCATGATCATGACCTCCACTTCGTACTCTAATTTGCAGATCATTTTTTTTGGAGCATTTAATGGCTGCTTGAATTTCGGACACGCGAAATGGGGTGATGATGAATAGAGGTTTCGGGTTTGTGGGGGTTGAGAAAATGAGATTTTGTATTGAAGCCTTCAATACTGATGAATATGAAGAGTTGTTTTGGGTGTAAAGCACTTTAGAAATGGTGTCAGACTGTTGAGAAAGACATTTGAGAAAATTTTCATGATTTTCAGCTGCTAAAGCCACCTCATGAGATAACAATAAAAGAGAAGAAATAAATGAGAGGATGTTTGGGCAGGGCAAACCGTGAGGCTTCATTTCTTTTGATGTTACTGACAGATTCGCTCAAAAGGAGCCGAAGATATTAACCTATACATGTGCACGAATGATCAGGAATGCATTTAAGAATCAAAAGTCAATGGGGGGTAATTGTGAATTCGCTAACAACCACATGGGGGCGGACCAAGCCCTTTTTGTTAGCCCTGCTAATTTTTTAAATTTATTGTAAATATTTATTATAAATATCAGTGCATAGAAATGAGGTGTGTGTGTATATATATATATACTATTTTATAACTTCCTAATACTACTGATGATGTTAATACAGTGATATATTTTTCTTTCACTTAGGACCAATTTAGGATTGCTTTTGGAAGGCTTAAAAGTGATTTCGAAAATCTAAATTTTTTTTTTAAATACTGATTACACAGTAGATTACTATATTATACAGATATTTACAATTGCTATTACAGCAGATCATTACACTGATATTTACAATCAGATGTATAACTAAGACTTACATTATTACATTAAATTCTACGAAGTACATGCCCAAACAAATAACCTTCACAGATGAGAAATGTCTTTGCTCCACTCGCATTTCGCAAGGAAGAAAGGCTTACAAATTAACTCCACACAATTATAATTAATTGAGGGAGGTTGAGTCCATAGGGACTCGAACCACTTCCCTCATAATCATTCTTAACTTTCAGGGTAGTGGTTCACCACTTTGCTAAAGGCCGAGTGAAAATCTAAAGTTAATTTTAATGTTTGGTAAACAAAAATCAAAATCACTTTTATCAAAATCAACCCCTCCTACAACAGATTTTGAAAAGCAGGGAAAGAGTAACTTTTAGATTCTGATTTTGATAATCAATTTTATCCTTTAATACAATTTCATAAATATCATTAAAATTATTACCTAAACCCAAAATTATCTTTATTCGAATTGGAAAAAAAATCAATATTTTAATAAATTTGTGTTATAATTTATCAATATAAATTTATTAATATCAATTTGTTGGTCGAATTATTGCTAAATTTCTTTCACTATATTATAAGTTTAATTATCAATTGTTTTAAGACAAAAATAAAAATATTATAGATTTTATTTTTAGTTAAAATTATTATAATACGTAATTAAAAATATTGTATGTACATATTTTTATATGTATAGGTAAATTTTATCTTATATTATGTACATTTTAGTTATTTTTTTTTTGGTCAACAGTTTAATAATAAAATTTACCAAACATCCATAAATGCTTTTAAAACTCACAGTACTTCTGAAAACAAAATTTACCAAACACTTAGTTGATTTTCTTCACAACTGATTATGTCTACAGCACAACTAACAACAATTATTTTAAACGTTACAACATTCCTAAACTGGCCCTTAGACCAATCATAACATTTTTTTTTTATAATAAATCAGAGTAGTAGCAACATTCTATCTCCCAATGATTTTTATTTATTCAATAAATATTAATTTAATTATTTTATAAAAAAGGTATCTAATTTCAATTAAAAAAATAGAGTTAAATACTTGGATCGAGAGCATATTTAAAAATAAAAATTATATTATTATATGAAAAACTAAAAAAATCAAGAGGTATTAATAAAATTTTTTGGAGCTAGACTGAGCTACAGCTTGGTTTAGCCCTAGTAATCAACACAAACACTAATTTAAAAAAAAGCTTGAGTCATTTAATATAGGAGAACGACCGACTTTCCCTTCAAATTTTGCCTCAGATGTTTGATAGAGTGTATTTAAACAACTTTTATTAAATGGCAACACGCGCACGCGCGCGCACACACGAGTATAATTATAAGCAACACAAAACTTTTTCGATAAGCAAAAAAGTAAAAAATTACCTAGAAACAACAGAATGAACACCAAATAACATCTTTATCAAGTAAAAATAGCAAAATAACAGCAAACAACAGTTAATAATAATAGAAACAGAAGAGTCAGCAATAAATAACAGTAAAAGGTTATCTAAAACAGCAGAAAAAAAAACACAGAACAAATTTATCGAACAAAAAATAGCAAAAACAACAAAAAATCAGCAAAATATCAGTGAAATAACAGTACAAGCAGGAGAAACAGTAAAATCAGCGATAACAACAAATGCAGCAAATAACAGTACAAGCAGGAGAAACAACAACAAATAACAGTAGAAACAGCAGTAAATGACAGAAGAAACAGCATAAACAACAACAAATAATAGTAGAAACAGCAGCAAATAACAGTGGAAACTGAAGAACCAGCAGCAAATAACAGCCCAAACAAAAAGAAAAAAAGTTATCCCTAGACAACAAAAAGTTACCAAATAATAGTATAAACAGTAAAAATCCAGACTTGGTTAGATGACTAGCTATTAATCCCTCTTAGAAAGGTATATAGTCTATTAATCTAATCTACAACTTACAATTTTTTCTATTGAAATATGATATATTAAAGCTGCAAAAGTTGCATAATATGACTTTAAATCCAAGTATGAAAATTCTCTCCATGAGTTTATTTTTGTGTAATGGCAATCCCATCATAAGAAAAATGGTTCCACTTAACTTAATTAGTGGACTCATATTTTTTACCTTCTATATTTATAAGTGGTTATTTACACAGTACAACAACTACCACCTTTCGTAGCATTTTACGGTAGCATTTTTCTTTTAAATGTTACCAAATATCATGCTATTGTATCATTTTATAAAAGAAAGCTACAATTAGTCATTGAATAATATTATTTATTTTTTAATTGTATTTCGCATTTAATTCGTAGCACTTTCTAGATGCTACATTTGATTTTTAATATCATAGCACTTAGAAATGCTACAACACAATGTTACATTAAAATAATATCTAATACAGTAGCATATTATATGCGCCACATATAATATTGAATAATTTAGCATTCTAAAAATGCTACAAGTTAACAACAATTTCCTAGCACCAGAAAAATGCTACTAAAGGGCAAAACTACTAAGCAGGAAGATTTTGTCTACCCCCAAACATGCCTCAGATATTTTTTTTTTTAATTGTTCCATTTACCTAAAACTCTTATTTGACTACAAAACGCCAAAAGCTTTTTATTTTTATTTTTATTTTTCTCTCAACATCCAACAACACCACACTTCGTAAAATCCCCCAATTCAGTTTCTTTATTTCAAAATCTCACACTAAAAACTGTACACCCAACCAATTCCATAACTCGCTGAACAGCTTTATCCCAAATATGGCTTGCTAGAGGTAATTCATGGGTTTTGATTTCAAGTTGTTATTTTTTTATTATTTCTTTTAATACCTCCCCTGAATTGATTGCAAAACTCTTTGCGCCTGTTAATTTCAGATTATCACTCTTTTTGCTTCTTCAATTTTCACAAACTTCCTTTATGATCTAATTGAAACCCTAGGCAAGGGAGACTAAGAAAGATGCTACAAAATTGAGAGTTCTGTGATGTGCAGAGTCGGAGAAAAAATGCGGGCAAGAAAGCTCAAGAGGGCCATAGCCAACTCAGTACTCACCTTCACTAGAGCCAGAGCAACGACTGAGAGAGGCAGCAATTGCGGCAGCGACGGCTGGCGATGATGAATTAGGTTACGAGCGGGTGCCGACAAAGATGATGGCAGCAGATGAGCGGTGGCTGACCGTGGTGGAGACAGCTGCCGAATATGACAGTATTACACGAGCGGCCGTAGACGGTGGTGACGGCAGTGGGAGCTTGACCTTGAAGGCTTGAACCGGTTTGTCGCGTTTGGTGAGAGTGAGATCGTGAATGTGAGGGAGATGGAGGAATTGCCGATTTAGGGTTAGAAAATAGATAAGAACTGCCTATTTCGATTTTGCATTTTATATTTTTAATTAAATAATATTTTTAATCAAACCCACCAAACGGATTGGTTAAGAATTCAATTTCATATAATTAAATTGAATTGATAATTTATAATTACATAAACAAAAATTTTATGTGAAAAAATATTTTTATTTAAGTTTAAATGATAGTCTTTTTAAAAAAGAACATTAACTACATTAGACTTACGCATAAATTTAACTATATATTCTATCAATCATATGAATTAATTTTAATTTTAACCTTTAAAAGATATAATATTTAACTCATAATTTTAATCAAAATATATGTTAAGATAAATTGAACTACATACCATTTAATCATTATTTTGAAATTAAGAAGCGTGCAATCGGATGAACAACTCATCAGTTATAATTAAAAGTCTTCTAATACGATTAGTCATAAGTCTTAACAAAAAAATGAGTTAATTTTACAAACATTTGTTAGTTTTTTCTCAGATTGGCAAAATTTCTTGAATCTCGATTGTGATTCCAAATTCTGGCCTATTTATGCGAGATTAAAAATAAAATTTTATCTCAATTTAAAATTTGGGTTTAAAAATAATTTAATATTCGGGTCGAGATTGGGGATGTTTGAATTAATAATTAACACATTTTATTTTTCTTCATTTTTCAAAATATTAATAATTTTTTTGTTATTATAATGAAAATTATATTACTTGTTAATTAATAAAAAGATAATTAAAATAATTGAAAATGCATTCTAAATTTACAACTTGATAATGATTTACCACATCTATAGCAGCTAAACAGTAAATTAAATGTGCCACCAAAAAGTAGTTATTGGTAACAAATATTATAGGTCGCTATGAGTCACTTTTAACAACGAAATGTTTAGTCGCTAAAAATACTATTAGTGACAAAAACTATTTCGTCGCCAAAGAGCAATTTTTAGCGATGAAATATTTTGTCACTAAAGAGTGTCTTTTGCCATAGAAATATTGTCCCTAAATTAGATTTTGCAGCGAAAAACTTTGGTAGCTAAAATGATTTTAGCGACGAAACCATTTTTGTTGCCACAAGAATCCTTAAGCGACCAAAATTTTCGTCGTGAAAAACGAGGATGGCGACAAATGCAGTTTTGTCGCTCAATATTCCTTTAGCGACGAAATTTATGGTCGCTAACAAGTCAAGTATCATTGCTAATTATATACTTTTAGTGAAAAAAATATTTTGTCGCAAATTGTTGAAATTTCGTCACTAAAAACCAAAGCGCCAATAAATCTTTTGTCGCCTAATTTTTTGGCGACGAAAAAGTTATTCATCACAATATGTAATTTTTAACGACGAAAGTTTCGTCGTGAAAACCTAGAATTAAATATTAATTTTTCCTCCATTGAATTTGGCGACGAAATGTTTTTTTCGTCGCTAAAAGTCTCTTTTTACAACAAAAATAATTTCGTCGCTAAAGCCTAAAATTCTCGTAGTAAGAGATAAGTTTTCCTAACTTAATTATATTTTATTATTATTATTTTTATATAAAAAGGTCACCTATACATGAGAAATAGGCACATTACAGGAGGGGATACAATATCTTCGAAGCTTTTTCTCTTACTCTCTTTTCTCTCTCTTATTATTTACTTGTTATCATGCCATTTTGGATCTCTAACTTAAGAATCTGAGAAGGTAACACTCCCGAGGATCCCTAATATGTTATTATTTTGCAAGATTCTAATTACTGAGCTTTTCATTCCAAGGACATCAAACTCTCTCACAACCCATTCCCTACGTAAAACAACTATTTCTCAACAGTTGGCGTCATCTATAGGGAACGGCCAAAAGCCTCTAAAACTAAACAACTATGGGCGGAAAAGCAACAAAACAAAGAAAGAAAGAAAGATCACGGATCAAGAAAGAAGAGAAAATGGGTCTGGTCGGGTCAATTCAGGTCAAGTACAAATCCCCAAACCCAATTCACGACAACAATTATACCACATATTCAAGCTCTGGTGACTATTATTGAAATCCCCAAGAACCAAACCCCAAGAACAGGCAAATAATGCGCCTTTTTTCTGACTACAAGAAAACAACCAGAAAAAGCCACACAAAGCCGCGAGCTTCATGGCATTGCTACTACAAACCAACAAGAATTTGCTGGATTTTGACCCCTCACAACTTGAGTTTTGCTCCTCACAACATCGCCTTCAATTCCAGCAGTCATCGCCAACCACAAGCCATTGGATTGCCCATTGATAGTTGCCGAAGCACCATGGCCAAGGATCTCGATCTGTTGTTGCCACTACACATCACCACACATTGCTACCACCATTGGACTTTTTGCAAGTTAAAGCTCTTAACCTAACTTGTCCATTGATTTCCGGCCACCAGTGGCCAACGAGGTAAAACCCTAAGTTCGCATAATTATAATTTTTCCCCTTTATTGTTTTAATTTATACTTTCCATGCTCGCCTTATCTTTATGCTACTTCACATGATTCTGCTTGCCCTTATGCTAACAAGCGTCAATCTCATAATAAGGACATTGGCTTCATGCTCTTGGCCGTAAATCTTGTAATAAGTATCTCGACCTCGTAGTCATAAGTCTCAATCTTATTACATGAACCTCAACCTCATATGCTTCAGCCTCGATGTTGTAATAGGTATCTTAACTTCATATTTTTAGGCCTAGTCATAATAAGTATCTCGGCCTTATAATTTTGGCCCTCGATCTCATTGCACAAATCTCGACTTTATACTCTTGGGCCTCAATCTCATCACATATAGCTCGGCCTATTGGCAATAGACCTAACACATGGCATGACCTCATATCATGGATCTAGATCGCATGACACTTAGTTTGGCCTCATCTTTTTAGCCTCGACCTTAGCCTCATGAACTCATAACATTCAAGTACTCCTTCTATCATTCAAGTCATTCTCATGACATGCCAGTGCTCTTAATATCACGACATAATTTATAACCCTTGATGTAGCATCATAGCCTTTATCGCAACATAGTTCATAGCCTTTTAACGCGGCATTATCTTAATTTAATGGTTTTTGGCACTGCGTCATTTTAATTATATAGCCCTTATCGTGGCATAATGTATAAGCCCTTGACGAGGCATCATCTTATTTATATGACCTTTATTGCAACATAATTTAGTGGCCCTTATCGCATCATTGTTTTAATTTTATGGCTTATATCATGACATTCTAGATCTCTTCATGTGATACAAGTTATCCTCATAACATTCTAGATTTCCTCATATCATTCAAGATATCCTCATTACATTCGAGATCTTTTAATGTCACTCAAGTTATTCTTATATTATTCGAGATCTCCTCATGTCATCCATATTATCTTCATGCCATTCAAAATCTCTTCATGTCATTCAAGTTATCATCTTGACATTCAAGATATCCTCATGTCATTCATATTGTCCTCATGTCGATTAAGTTTTCCTCATAATACTCATGGTGCGTTTACTAATCAGTAATCGGAATAGGTTAGAATCAGAATGAGTTAGAATTGGAATAGGCTAGAATCGGAATGAGTTTACTAATCAGGAATGGGAATAAAAATAAGTTATTTACTTGAATTGTAGGAATCGGAATCGGAATGAGATTCATTTCCATTTATGTGTTTACTTTATCTTGGAATCGGAATAAACTATCATAATTTACTAAAATGCCTTTTGTTAATTATTGTCAATTGGTGGTAATAATAATAAAAAAATAATAATAATGACATTGACAAACAATAATAATAATATTATTTATTAAAATATTATTATAATATGATGTATAATAATTATTATTATTATAATAAGTTATTGCTACTACTACTATCATTTTTTTATTTTTTTATAATAATAATAATTATTATTATTATAATATTATTTATTATTATTATTTTCATTATATTATTATTTTATTAATATATTATTTATTAAAATATTATTATAATGATAATTTATTAATTTATTATTATTTATTAATTTTGTTATTTTATTATATTATTATTACAAATGAAAATAGTATTGTAATTAAAATTTATAATTATTATTATTATTATTAATTTCATTATTATTAATTTTCAATTATTATTTAAATCAAGGATAAAATGAGTATTAAGAAATATAGACGAGATAAAAAGGTCATTTTCGGGAATGGAGTTCTGATTCCCAAGCGCCCCCTTAGGAATCAGAACTCTAGTAATGATTTCCAAATTTGTGGGCCTAAAACTATTTCGATTACGATTCCAAACCTTAATTTTGCAAGTAAACATATTATTGATTCCGATTTCAAAATTCTCATTCCCATTGCTGGTATGTGCAATTTATATGAACAAATTCAACTCTTTTTCTTTTTTTAATTCACAGCCACTTATTGACAAAATAAGTTTCAAAATTGTTGACATCTAAGCCCTAATAAACAAATAATAATTTTAAAATTCTGCATTTTTTTCTCTCTCCCTCCACTTGATCCAACTCATTGTTGAGTGCTAGAAAATTTATGTTTATAAAGGAAAAAATCGTCATTCTATACTTCAATTTTTACTAACATTCCTACTTTTATGTATTTAAGCTTCTTGTGATTTAATTATGTATGTTTTATTTTAATTAAGTATTTTATGTATTTTAGGGACATCGTAGTCATTTTACAATGAACAAGAGATCAGAAGGCAAAACGAACATCACTTTTAAACTCAAGATAGTCGAAAACATTAGGAGGAACGTAAAAGGAAAAATGTCACTGTTCACATGTATTACATTATTAACATGTACGATATTGTCCATATTACTTTTCATGACACTGTTCATACATACGGAAAGATGACGTGGCATTGACCGATGATGTGGCATTGACCGATGATGTGGCATGATTCTATTGGACAAAATTTATATACACTGTTGATCGGTGACGTGGCAGCATGTTAGTGGACTAAAAATTACGCGTACGGTATATGCATATACACAAGATTATTTTCAACCAAACCGCGTCACTGTTCAAGCCGGTTGACTGTACAAACAGCGTGGTCAAACCGCGTACTGTTGACTGATAACGTGATGTAATCCTGAGCGTCCAAACTGTTTTTAATCCAATGGCCATGATTTATTCAATCTATCTATAAAAAGGGGGCCTCTCCCCCCAATTTGATACCCCTGAACTCATTTTTGAGCTCCATTTTTGTTAATTCCTTCTCCATCTTGTATTTTCTATGTATTTTAGTGAATTTCTATTTTACCCATAGTTCAATTATGAGTAGCTAATTTTCTTTCAAGCTTGGGTTGAAAGGAAAGTTTCAACATGTGTCATGGGCTTTATTTGGTAAATTTATTTTCTCTTCCCGTCTAATTTTTGTGGATGTTTTGACTTTTTATCGACAAATAATAATAATAATATTGTTTAGATACCGCACTGGTTTCACCAGCTCCCTAGTATAAGGTTATTATTATTTAGCACCATATTGATTAGAGTGTGGTTCATGAGGTGTGGATTCCCCCCTCATGATTTAATTGGCACTAATAAGTAATATTTAACCCATGGTACATGTTGATACGGATCCAGATACCTAAGCGCTTCAATTATAATAGTTTCCACTTTAATTTATTTCCGCAATTCCAATTTAAATTCTAGCATAATCTAAATCATTTTCACCACAAATCTAACCACCCACTTCAAAAATTAATTCTATACACAATTAAAATCCACCTCTTCGTGGGATCGACACTCGTCACCATTGATCTATTCTAAAATAGATTCGTACACTTGCGAGTTTAATAAAATTTGCACAACACTCATCACCTGCTCCACGTTAAATTTTTGTCCTAATTCTTCTCCTTTGTAGTTAGCTTTAAGTCATTAAATTTTTAAAGAAAATAAGATAGGTTTTTAGAAAATCAACCAATTGAATTTGCACAATCATAAAACATACTTTTTCAAGCTGATACAACATCAGAAAACATCATCAAACAACCATTCATTTAAGGATTTTGTTAAGTTACAATTTTTCATAATTTACATTCAATTAAAACATGCAAAAATAATTATGTGAGTGGTGGGTCGGGTGAGTCCCTATGTACTTTTTATTTTATTTTAGAGCATCTCCAAAAGGCTCTATAAATTGTACTCTTCAAATATTTGTTTGCTTACCTATGTGGCAAATAGAAGAGTGAAAAAAATATATTATTCTCCAAAAGACTCTTTAAATAGAAATGATTTAATATTATTTTAATTGAAAAACTATTTTTTTAAAGGAAAAGTCAATAGTAATTAAAGCATCTCTCTCTCTTTTTCCAACAAAAAATAATAAAATATAAATTGAAGAGGGAGAAAGTAACTCTCCAAATTTGAAAAGAAATGATCACTTCTTATTTGAAGAAACTTAATTGGAGGGTCTTTTAGATCCTTAAATGTTAATGTGGTTCTTCAAATAAGTAATAAAATCTTATTTAAAGAATTTTTTAGTGATGCTCTTAGTTGGGATATAAGTTACTGTAAATGTAAGTTAGCAAGACCCTTAATTTAATTGATTTGAGAAGAAAGAGTAGTTGTTGAAGCAGATCAGCTGTGCATACATACATAATACATATAATATATAGAAACGGTCGCAGCCAATTGGTTTAATGGCCAACTTTTAGCCAATACCCGCAAAAGAACGTTCCAATTTTCATCATGCAAGATTTAAGAGAGAGAGTGCGTGTTGATGTGTGTGCGTGAGATCTGTTGAAATCATTAACTCCGATTAGCAACTGTACATAGAGCTCTTTTTGAGGGCTATCTATTTATTTGAGTAGATGAAGAAAGCAAGCAGGAATTAAATAAGCATAATTAGAGGATGTTAAATAAATAAATAAATAAAGAGACGAACGTGGAGAAAGCAAGAAGGAATTAGATGACCATAATTAGAAGGAAGTTAAATAAATAAATAAATAAAAGGGACGAACGTGGAGAAGGGCTGAAGAAGAGAGGAAGGAAACAGAGACAAATATGTCTCAGAACCTGAAATCTTTAACTTTTGATTTTTAACGAACAAAAAGGACTCCAATTGTAATTAACTAAATAATTTTTGTCCTTTATTTTCCCATGGGTTAATGGTTTTTTTTTCCTTGTAACAAGGAGTTACTGGTGTAAGCAGATAATGTGACTATAGTTGTTAACAAGATCAATAATATTACCTATACAGATTCAATCTCAAGAGCTCGTATGTATTTTATAAAATGAGAGAGAAATATTTTCTCGTATGTATTTTATAAAATGAGAGAGAAATATTTTATATGTTGATCTTATATGTTGATCTTTTTCTATTTTGTTTCTCCAATCAAATATGTATATGATTGGATGTTGTAATTTAATAAATAATAACCTGTTATTATCACAGCGTTTCATGTTCTTTATTAAAAGGTTCTAGAATGTTTTTATAACCATAACAATTACTAAATTTGGAGGAGAGTTCAAATGTTCCTTTTTTGGCTTTTATGGAGGCTTGAACATTGTAAATGTAAGGACTCTTCCACTGAATTAGAAGCCCATTGGTGAATTTTCAAGTACATCTAAGTAAATAACAATGAGATATAAGGACGTAGCAAAAAATATTTTCAGCTGAGGCAAGCTCAACTTATAAAATAATTTGATTTTCTAAGTGTAACTCAGCTTACCATGAGTATATTTTTTACTTGTAGTTCATATGAGTGAACAATATAGTATAAGAATTAGTGTTTAATGAGTGAGATTTCTCATCACTATTCAGACCTTAAAAAAAAGATACAGTATAATTTTAAAAATTTCAAATAACAATATACGACATAATAACTATAACATTCATTGATTTATTACTACACAAAGAATTCATTTTTTGAACTAGGGGCAAAGATGGCTAATAAATTGTGCCGGCCAATGGGCCCATGGGCACAACATGCCTTGTGTCCATACAACACTATGACAGAGCAGGACCCATTAATGGGCCGTACCGGGTTAATCATTTTGGCCCACAGGTAATGCCGTGCTTTGGCACAACATGAGCCGTAGCCCGGCACAACAAAGCATGAGCTTATTACCGGCCCACCTCCAATCTTTTTTATTTTTTTTTGTTCATGTCTCATTTTTTTAAATAAATGAAATAAAATATTTAAAATTTAAAATTCAAACTTTAAATTTTGATTTTAAAATTTACTTTGTTTTCTAAATTTTTAAATTTACATTAATAAATCTATTAACTAAATTAATTTAAATTTAATTGAATGATTTGAATCTTCGTTAATAATTTTATTTTTAAAGAATAAATAGAAATGTTACTCAATTAAATTAAAAATAACATTATTTGAGAGAAAATTTAAAATTCAAACTTTAAATTTTGATTTTAAAATTTACTTTGTTTTCTAAATTTTTAAATTTACATTAATAAATCTATTAACTAAATTAATTTAAATTTAACTGAATGATTTGAATCTTCGTTAATAATTTTATTTTTAAAGAATAAATAGAAATGTTACTCAATTAAATTAAAAATAACATTATTTGAGAGAAAGTTGAAATCTAGGCATAACTCCGCTCGTTAATGCGCAACTTTCTCAATACTTAGATGTGTGTTTAACAAATAAAAATTTTCAAAGTCTTGTAATATATAATTTATTATTATTTATTGTTTATCAAATATAAATATTTATCATGATTCAACAAAAGCACAAATATATATATAATCATTCTCAAGTGCGGACACTCATATATTTTTTTAATGCAGACACTATTTTAAACCGTACAATTTAAAAGAGTTAGTTATTGAATGAACTATAAAGTCGTGCAGTTTTTAAAGTGTTAAAAACTAACTTTCTTAAACCTCACAGTTTTAAAGTGTGTTCGTATGAAGAAAAAAAAAAGAGAACGCCAGCACTAGAGAAGAATTATATAATAATAATAATAATAATAATAATAATAATAATAATAATAATAATAATAATAATAATAATAATAATAATAATAAACTTTTAATTAAAATTGAGACCTACGGAATAGTTTACGGACACGATGGGCCAACATGACACATGACCCACAGTCGTTGTGCCATGGCCCATGTTGGGTATCAAATTTAGTTTTTGTGCTTGGCATTGCTAGCCCAATGGCCATCTCTAACCATGGGTAAATAAGTTTAATTTTTGAACTAAAGGTAAGTATTAAATATTACATAATTAAAACACAAGTACATCTAATTTAAAATTAAATATAAAGTGAGGCGCTTTCTTAAATCCAAAGGAAGTAATATATAATTTAAAATTATTTTCCAAAAATTTTACAAAGTTAGTTAGGGGCCGCACCCCAGCTAGTCCCATAGTGATTCCACCAGTTAGATCGAAAAACAGAATTGAAAATTTTGGGGCCTAAACATCCATAGCCTTGCATTGACTAAGTTCATTTTTGAAGGTATAGATAAACACATACAATTAAGAATCGAGAAAAGCATGCATTTTACTGATTTATTCATTCTATGTAATGTCTTAGAAGGTTAATTTATAGGTCTTTGAAAATACTGCTTTTGGATAAAAGATGGTTTTGATGGGGACATTCTAGTTTTAAATATTCGCTTTAACAAAATCTTTGTCACCACAGAAATATTCTTACAAATATATTGGAATTAATATCGAATGAGAAATAAAAACTTAAATTCAAAGTAAAAAAGAGAGATATGCATAGAGCGATTAAATATAAACTTCATGTATGTTACCACCCTAGTATAATACAAAGAGCATGCAAGTACCCGTAAACTATCAAACTTCTCTTTGGCGCCAAATCTTCTCCCTCTCCCTGCTAATCTAAGCCCAAAAGAGGAAAACAAAAAATAAAAGAAGATATGCTTTGAACATAAAAGGACCATAACAAAATCAAGCTAACTTAAACAAAAACACCAATAAATTAAAGCCCTAATAAACCAAAAAATATATTTATAAAAAATCAAGTTTCCTCAAAACCAAAGATCTTCAATGAAGAAGATGAAGATTGGTTAAATTCGGGGGAATGACGAGGCAATTCGAATAGTATTTGAACAACTGCTCTTATTGTTGGTCTCTCAATTCTATTTTCTTGAATGCTTAGCATTGCAATGAAGAGTAAGTGCACTGCTATTGTTAGCCTTGGATCAAGAATGCTTAAAAATTCTTCTTTCCTCCCATTCATTGCTCATTTGCTCCATAATACACCATCGTCTAAGTCGCCTACCGGACGATATTCAGTGAGAAATTTTAAAAAACAACTCCAATACTATAAACATCGCTTTTCTAATCCACTCTCAATGTGTATGCGTATTCTACGAAAATGAAATTAAAATAAAATTAATAAGACTTCAATATTAATAATGTAATATTTAATTCAAAACACCATGACTGAAATTTTAATACTTTGAATAAATATTAAATATTAAATAAACACATCTAATTTTAGATTTAAGATAGTCTAGTTTATGTAATAGAGAAAATTAAAAAGAAATTATTAAGAAGAAGAGAGACTATTAAAAACATCACTTTTCTCTTGAACCCAATTTTAGGCTCACACTTCAACAACCTTCATGATACGTGTCCAGATAACAAGCAACGGCCAACAAAGCAGCCCACGTACTTGGATCACGCAGGGACCTAGTTTGGATATGTGGTCCACTAACTACACGTGCAATAATTACCCATCTTTTCCATTATTTCCGTCTTCCATGCATTATTGCTCTCCGTGTATTTTTTTTTTTTGGTTGTTTATAGGTAGTTAGTAGTGTGAATCGTGTGCTACTATTGGCTTGTAAAAATCCAAATAGATGTTTGAATAATGTGCAGAAAGAACTATTTTCCCCAAAGATATTCTCTCCTTTAAAATTCTTTTGTTTCTTTAGTTGCTGTTATGTCAGTCCATGCCCCGTTAGGGCCTTATAATTGAAATGCGAGCAAATCTTTAATAATAAAAAAATAAGGGTTTCTCTAAGATCTTGTAATTTTTTTACAACATCAATAATATTTTAATTGTGTACCATTAGATTTAATCAACGCAATACAATATTTGTACTAAAAAAATAATTTAAAAATAATGATAAAGAGTTTGTTAACCGGTAGAGGGGTGGAGAATTTTTGTAAACTAACTGTGACTACCCTTAGAGTTTGAAGCAAATTCACTTAAATACCTTTTTGTTTAGAATTTCTCTATAATATTGTATGAGTTTTTACAATATTGATAATGGGATTGTTGTGGACTCTTAGATTTTAGTATTTTTCATCTCTACCGTTCATTCGGTATAGTAAATAAAAAATTAACTATATAAATCATAATAGGTAATATTCAGATTGTAAGTAAATATAATTTTTTTAATTAATTGGTAAAAGAAAATTTATATTATAATGGATAAAAATCCAAAATTCAATAATGGGATCATTGGATTTAATATTAGAATCTTCACCCTTAATTTAATTTTAATGGATAAATAATTATGTACCAAGAAATCTGCAAGTTGTGATATTTCTTCATACTTTAAATTATTTTTTATCTAATCAATTGATAAATATTTTAAATCACGAAAAAATGAAAGAAATGCAAATAATTTGGAATTAAAATTATGATATATTAGTTCTCTTACTTTACAATTTTACTTTTTTTTTTACTTTTACATTTAGTACTGGAAATATATTTAATAGCATTAAAATAAATGTAATTAACAAGTAATTTTATTTCAATAATACTTTATATAAAGATATTACATAAAGTCTTATAATAATTTGTATTGTATGAATTTAATTACAAATCATTAATACCTAAACAATAATGATAATAGAAGGCATTGAAATAAAATATTTTATATATTTTTTATTAATAATACTATATGAGTAACAACAAATGAGAAATATTTTATTCACCAATTATTATTGAAAAATATATATGTGTATATAACTATAGAGTGAGAAATATTTTGATTTAAATTTTTAACAAAAAAATTAAACTATTAATTTCGTGCAATTCAATGGTGGAGGATATAATATTATGAAATGTTGCTTTGACTTTCAATATCAACCATTAAACTATGAGATATTAATAGCTCAAATATTGTGTCGAAATTCTAATTAGTTAAACTATGCCAAACTATGTCTTTATAATGGAAATATAAAAACATAGAATGAATTTTTTCTTTTTTTTTTCCATTAAATATTATTTGATGTAATATTTTATTTATTGTCACTATTAATTATCATAATATAAGTTATAACTCTTTGTAACATAAAATTTTTATAATTACAATCAAAGGATATCAATAAAATAATCTTTCATGATTCATATACTAAAAGTTATAGCTCATTAGGAATATATATTAGATTTAACATTTATGAAATTAACAAAGTGATATTTGAAAATAAAATGGAAATATATAAGCTTGTAAAACTTAAAATTTCTACCATATAAAAATATTAATTGTAAGATAAACAAAAAGTTCAGAGAATAGGTATGTTAAATGGGTGTTAAAAATAATATAGAGAATAGGTATGTTAAATAGGTGTTAAAAATAATATAGAGAATAGGTATATTAAATAAGTGTTAAAAATAATATATAGTTCATAATCAATTATATACAATGGTCCTTAATTTTATATAAAATAGTGAGAGTTTAATATATGATATTAAATTTCATTAAAACATGTGTGATCAAGTATTTTTTAGGTTACAACCAATCTCACCAATGAATTTATTGTTGTAGCTATGAAATTTACTTAAGTATATGCACTTAGCTATGTTATTTATTAGTGTTATATCATGTATAAATTTTACAATTGCAGCTAATTTATTTGATTTGTGTTAAATAACTTACTTCATATTATATTTTATACTTAATGGTAATAGAATTTAGAAGAATTATTTAAAAAAAGATTATCACATTACAAATTTAAAGGACGGTTGAAAGTAATTTTAAATAAAATATACTATTTAAGTGAAATTGCTTCAAACTCTAAGAGTAGTCACAGTTATTTTACAATTCTCCACCCTTGCCGATTAACCAACTGTTTACCATTATTTTTAAATTATTTTTTCTTTAGTACAAATATTGTATACAAATCACTAAATCCAATAGTACACAATTAGAACATTATTGATGCTGTAAAATAATTAAAAAAGAAAAAGACAAGACGCAACTAGTCATGAGCTTCTGACTACAAAAACATGAAAGAAATAGAAAGCAGAAATTATTTATCAATACAATAATCACTAACTTTATTAAATAGCAAGGGAAGCTTTGGACTTGCTCACAGTTCATCTTTCACCAAGTTGAAAGGGGGAATGCTTTGTTCATTTCTGAAGAAATTTTCAGGATCCACCATAGTTTTCACGTGCACCAGCCTGTAGAAATTGTTCTTGAAATATTTTTTGCCCCAAACACTGGCTTCCTGGACACTTGTGGGGCCAAATTTGTTATTTCTTCCGATGTCAAGGTCCCTATAATTAATATATGCTGTTCTAGGATTTTTGGCAACATAAGGAGTCATATAATTGAACAACTTTTTGATCATATTGACATGCCTTTGACGTGCCTCGTCAATTGCTTCTCGTCCCCATTCCGCATAGTATAAAAGTGTGTATATGTTGCCAGCTCTATGTGGGTACGGAATTTCGGACTCGGAAGTCTCAGTTATCTTCCCACCATATGGAAAAAACACTAGACGGCCGTTCGTTTTCTGATCCTGTTCAAAAAATATATCATAAATTCCCTGGAAAGCTTCTTCAGGAATTGGCTCTGTCAAATAGTCTAGTTTTCCTATGAAAGGCTTGGAAAAATTCCTACCAAGCAATACATCCAAATCAGTCGACTCCGTAATCCCAAATCCATCGAGATAAACGATAGATTCAACAAAGGTCATTTCTCTGCAGTCTTCTTTAGTCAAACCGAGCTCGGGAAAGCTGTCCTGCATCAAGCGAAGTAGCCTGTCAACCCCACCAAGAAACAAGGATGTGAACAAAGAGACCATCGTGGAATTCTCTCGGAATAAGATGGGTAAGATGAATAAATCTTCATGAACCCTGTCTTCTATGTACTGCCATTTGTTAAGTAGCTTTGTCGCATTTTGTTCTAAGGTTCTTGTGACGGCGAATACAGTAACAGTTGATGGGACAGCGACTAGATTTATTTTCCATGAGACAATGATTCCAAAGCTAGCTCCTCCGCCTCCACGAATGGCCCAAAATAGATCTTCTCCCATTGATGCTCTACTTAGAAATCTACCTGAAAAGAAGCAAAACAAAGATGTAAAATGTAGATAAATTAACATATGGTTGAATGTGCCCTCAGGGGGTAGCCATGGCAAATTTCTGAAAATTTGATTTGAACTTTATCGACCCCTAATTTTTTTAATTTGGGGATAGGGAAATAACTGATTGAATAATTTCTTTATTTCTAAATTATGTTAATTATATCATTTCTTGACTCTCCGTTGTGCGAGAAAATGGTTATAAAGACCTTCGAATTCTATCATCTATATAAATTCACCCATTAAGCCCACTGAGAATAAATAAAAGTTATTATTATTTTCTCTGTAACTTTTCTTTAAAATTTCTCACCTTTGACGTCAATCATGTGAGCATCAACTATGTGATCAGCAGCAGCACCGTACTTACGCAACAAGGCACCGATGCCGCCGCCACTAAAATGTCCACCAACGCCTACAGTAGGGCAAGTTCCTACCGGAACGGCTAGCAGATTCTGACTCTTCTCAGCAATTCTATAATTAAGTTGGCCAACGGTAGCACCAGATTCAACCCATGCAGTTCTTTCTTCTACATCAACACTGATTTCACTGAAATTTATCAAATCAATGATGATGAAAGGAACGTCAGAAATAGAGGAAAGACCCTCATGGTCATGACCTCCACTTCGTACTCTAATTTGCAGACAATTTTTTTTGGAGCATTTAATGGCTGCTTGAATTTCGGACACGTGAAATGGGGTAATGATGAATAGAGGTTTCGGGTTTTCGGGGGTTGAGAAAACGAGATTTTGTATTGAAGCCTTCAATACTGATGAATATGAAGAGTTGTTTTGGGTGTAAAGCACTTCAGAAATGGTGTCAGACTGCAGAGAAAGACATTTGAGAAATTTTTCATGATTTTCAGCTGCCAAAGCCACCCCATGAAATGACAACAAAATTACAAAAACAGATGAGAGAATGTTTGTGCAGAACAAACCTTGAGGATTCATTTCTTTTGATGTTATTGACAGATCCGCTGAAAGGAGCCAAAGATATTAACCTATATATATACACAAATGATCAGGAGTGCTTTCAAGAATCAAAAGTCAATGGCTAAGTGTGATTTCCATCCATGAATAATCAAGACTAAAGATTAGGTGTAACTGGTGCGTAAATGATTAAAAAAAATAAAAATTTTAAAAATAAAAAAGCCTTAAATACTATTTTTTCTCATCATGGACTCATCCCAACCCATCTTTCTTTTATACGTCACAAACAAGAAACAAGTAAACAGCCATGGGCCACAACAATCTTCCTCTTTACTCTTCTTAATAATATCCCTTATACCTATATTTCTATCAAATCTGAGCCCAAGGACCTATGTCCAGTAACATATCTTAATTTAATTAGAATAAAATAATACAAGTTCTAGTTCTCATCAAACTCAAAATTCTATAGGATAGGAGATAAGTTTTCTTAATTTAATTATACTTTTGATTATTTTTTTTTATATAAAGAAGTCACCTATATATGAGAAATAAGCACACGGGAGAAGAGGACACAATATTCTCTAAACTTTTTCTTTTACTCTTTTTTCTCTCTCTTATTATTTACTTGTTATCATGCTGCGCCGGATCTCTAACTTAAGTGTTTGAGGATCAAACTCTGTCATAGTCTATTCCCTAAGTAAAACAACTTTTTCTCAACTCTCATTGTCAATTCAAATTTTAGTATCAACTGTTGGCGTCGTTTGTGGGGAATGGCCAAAAGCCTATAAAACTAAACAACTATGGTAAAAAAAAAAAACAACATAATAAAGAAAGAAACAAAGATCACGAATCAAGAAAGAAGATTAAATGGGTCGGGTCGGGTAAGGTCAAGTACAAATCCCCAAACCCCAAACCCAAGCGCAAATCATAGACACCATTCACGATAGCGACAATACCACTGATTCAAGCTCTGGTGACCATTATTGAAACCCCTAAGAACCAGCAAATAATGTGCCATTTTCCTGACTGTAAGAGAACAACCAAAAACAGGCACATGAAGCCACGAGCTTCACGGCACTGCTGCTACAAACTGACAAGAATTTGTTGGATTCTGACTAGTCACAACCTAAGTTTGCTCCTCGCGATATCCTCTTGAATTCCAGCCATCACCACCAACCACGAGCCACTAGACTGGCCACTGAAAGCTGCCAAAGCACCATGGCTAAAGATGTTGATGTTAACATATATGTTTCCATAATGATTTTGATGATAACAAACAAGATTAAGAATGATTAATCTTTTAAGCTCAAATTGTAAGGGGAGCTTACATTTAGGGGGAGCAATTTGTTCAATCATTTTTTAAATACATGAAAGGTTTGTCATCATCAAAAAGGGGGAGATTGTTAACATTTATGTTAACATAATGTTGATTTTGATGCCACTACACATCACCACACATTGCTACCACCATTGGACTTCTTGCAGGCTGAAGCTCCTAAACGAACCCAATCCACTGATTTCCGACCACCAGTGGCCAATGAGGTAAAACCTTAAATTCCCATAATTATAATCTTGCCCCTTCATTGTTTTAATTTATAATTTCCATGATTGCCTCATCTTTATGCTTGATTGCATAATTTTGCTTCCCATATGCTAACAAGCTTGTGTCTCACAATAAGGACATCAGCTTAATGCTCTTGGCCGTTAATCTTGTAATATGTATCTCGGCCTCATAGTCATGAGTCTTGATCTCATTACATGAACCTCGACCTCATATGCTTAGGCCTTGATTTTGTAATATGTATCTCAATTTTGTATTTTAGGGCCTAACCATAATACGTATCTCGGCCTTATAATCTTGGCCCTCAATCTCATTGCATAAATCTTGGCCTTATACTCTTGAGTCTTGATCTCCTCACATATAGCTTGGTTCTTTGTCAATAGACCTCAATCTTATAAGACATGGTCTGACCTTATCTCATTAATCTTGATCGCATGACACTTAGGTCGGCCTTATCTTTTTAGCCTTGACCTTAGCCTCATCACCTCATAACATTTAAGTACTCCTCCTATGATTCAGGTTATTTTCATGACATTCCAGTTCTCTTAATATCGCGGTATAATTTGTAACCAATTGACACGACATTATCTTAATTTAATGGCCTTTGACACTGCATTATTTTAATTCCATAGCCCATCTTATTTATATGACCTCTGTCGTGACATAATTTAGTGGCCCTTATAGCAACATTATTTTAATTTTATGGCTCATATCATTGCATTCTAGATCTCTTCATGTGATACAAGTTATCCTCATAATATTTGAGATTTCCTCATATCATTCAAGGTATCCTCATTGCATTCGAGATCTATTAATATCATTCAAGTTATCCTCTTAGTATTCGAGATCTCCTAATGTCATTCAAGTTATCCTCTAGACATTCGAGATATCCTCATGTCATTCATATTGTCCTTATACCAATTAAGGTTTCCTCATGATATTCAAGGCATCCTCATTCATTAAATAAGGAATAATACGAAAATTTAACGTACTACAAATTGGGGGGGGGGGGCTCCTGTTATGTCCACGTGTTTTAGCAACCCTAAGCCTAAGGACCATGTCCAGTCACATGTCCAAATCTAAATAGGATAAAACAATACAAGTCCTAGTCTTCATCGAACTCGAATTATACAGGATAAGAGAAAAATTTTCCTAACTTAATTGTACTTCTGTTTAGCTCTCTTATATAAAGAGACCACCACTCAAAAGTACAAGTATTAAGGGTATGCATGAGCAATAGGACACTGGAAAATGGAGTACAATGTCCTCCAAGCCTTTTCTATTACGCTTTTCTCTCTCTTATTATTTATCTGTTATAGTGTCACTCTCGATCTTTAACTTAAACATCGAAGGGTCTAAGCCGATAACACCTTTGGTGACCCTTGATAGATTATTGCTTTACATGATTCTAACTACGGAGCTATTTATCTCTCTCACAATCCATTCCCCACAAAAAATAACTCTTTCTCAACTCTTATCTTTGAAAGTTTTGGTATCAACAATATCATCTATCAATTTTATAATTTCATAATCTATTAAGTCATGGCATGTTGTGCAAATTTTATTGTACTTGCAAGCGCACAAATCTATTGTTATACAGATTTATGGTAACGAGTGTCGATCCTATAAGGAGGTAGATTTAATCATGTGTAAGGTTAATTTTCTACGTTTATTTGTGAATTAATTAGATGTGACTTTTTGAGCAGTATTAAAAAAATGGCGGGAATAAATTAAAGATAAAATAAAGCAAATAGAGCACTTAAGTATCTAGATTAACACTCAACACTTTACAATAGGCTTAATATTTTTTTTTAGTTTCAATTAATTTATTAGGGGGTTAATTCCACTCCTCATGGTCCTCATTCTGGTAAATATGATATCAAGCACTCATTGTGCTAGGGGAAAATAATCTTCTGCCGAATGTGATGTCAAGTACACATTGTACCAGGTGATAATAACCCTACTATTGACAATGTGGCAAGACCGTCTATTAAATAACTTAGATGCATTCTCTGTCATTGTTGTATAATTTTAGCTCAAGTGTTATTGGTGTCAATGTGCAAGTGTACACAACAAGTAATAAAGTAATGAGTAATCAATATCATCTCCACAAGGATTGATTCTACTAGAGCTGCTACAACAATCTCAACAATGTAATCTCTTTTCTAACTGAAAAAAATCAATTGACTAAAAATAGTAATAATGCAGCAACATGAAAAGTGGAGAAAATAAAACTAAAATTTACGTTAAACACAAGGTTGAATCAATGAACAAGCGGTAGTTGAGTGAGCAAATTTTCTTAATGGGATTGACTGTTTAGTACATGTTAAGTTCAGTTGCTACAGCATATGCTTCAGCACTGGGCAGAACTCTCGTGCATTCTCAGTTGTCGCATGTTGGATATCTCATACCTTTATGCAACCTAACAATGACCAGTTGTTATGTCACATTAAATATGGCATTACAAGCTTAGTTTTTCTTTACCCTACAAGGTGAATCCTTATATCTAGTTTATCACAAATCTTAAATCAAGTACAACCCTTTTAGGATTCAAGCTGAGACTTGATCCAGGAAACTCAATTTAAGACCAAATATTACTCTAATATGTTCGACTAAGATAGGTCATACTATGGCTTTCTCTTAACTTGTGTCATTAAATAGGAGGTCAACCGAAATAATGAATGTAATATAATTTATTAGAGTAAAATGCTACAGCAGATGTGCAGCAACTCATATGAACAATCAAAAACTCATCTAGATAATTTGTCACTTAACTACAATAAAATTCAGTTTATAACTTGTAAAAGAAAAACAAATGACAAAGCTCCAGCTATCAAGTATATAGTTTCAACCAAAGAATAAAGAAGAAGAAGAAGAATCGAATGAGAAAAGTTAAATCCCAAATATTCTACAAATTTTGTTATTGGTGCAGACTTACGTCATTTTCTTCAATCTTCTTCTTTGTTTCTTTCTTGTTTTTCTTTCAATCTTGACTGACGGCCTTTTGTTAATGTGTGCTTCCTCTTTTATACTTGTAAATTAGGGTAAATGAAAACTCAAGGCACGGATCCACCATATTTAGAAACTTCATATCACGATTCTGCTAATACTCCACGCAAAATCTTCTGTTGTTGTTCCAGGATTGCTACAGTAATAGTTGTTGCAACGTTAGCTACAGCAACTACACTGCTCCAAACTCAATTCCCTTTTTCTGTTATCTTGTTCTTTTCTTGTCTTTTCTAAGCCCATTATAACAGTATACCTCTCTTGAAATTTGAGCTTGTCTACACCTACAAGTATCCACAAAATTTGAGCACACAATTATTCTAAAGCAGCATAATTTATGAAAAATAAACTAAAATGATTATTCATGCAGAATAAAACTAAAATGCAACAAAAACATGTCATTTACTCTCAAAGTAATCATGATTTAAGTCTAAAAGTATCATGATAACTCTCCTTTCATAGAGTTATCAATCATCATTGCATGAAGATGAATCACTAATACTAAACGGGAATTTCTCACTAATATATACAATGTGAAACGCTCATTGTGCTAAACAGTAATGATGTTGTATTAGAGGGTTAGTATATTGTGCAAAATCTAAAATAAAACTATTAATGTCTATCACCGATGAGTTAAAAAAATCCAAAAAAATCTACATAAATGAGAGAGAGAGAGAGAGAGAGTTAACAAACTTACCAAATTTAGCTCATGGACTATATTAAGGCTTCACCTACAACTAAAGTTTAAACTAAATTAGCCATTATTATTGAACTAGAGGTGAAATAGTAATTTTGTACTAAAATAAGTAGAAAATATAAGATAGAGAGAGAATTGCAAGAAAATAGAGCTCAGATTTATATTTAGAGCTGTTAAATTTGGGTGGAGAGCCCCACTATTTATAGATACAATAGGTAAATCATGATCATTGAATGAAAACAATTCGAACGCTTAAGATTATGTCATGTACGTGGCAAAATCTGATTGGCTAGGACATATTATCAAGGCTTCGATTTGGTGAATCACATGTATCGTACGCGTGTTTTTCGGTCCACTAATATGCAGGCACATCATCAGTCAACGTCAAGCCAACTGGGTCCTGCCACGACATCAGTCAATGCCACATTATCAGTTAATGCCACATCATGGATCAAAGCCATATCAACACTTTTTAGTCCAACAGGATGCTGCCACGTTATCAGTCAATGCCATGTCAGATGGGTCCTACCAAAATTGTGAAATTATAATTATCTGTTATGCCCTTTTTTAGATTTGTAGTCATTCTAAGCTCCAAAATGCTATTTGTTTTGCTTTCTAATTTCTCATTAGTCATAAAGTGACGAAAATATCTCTTAAATTCATAAAATACTCAAATTGTAACAAAACACATGAAATCAAATTTTAAATGACTTAAATATATATAAGTAGAAAGGTTAATGAGACTTGGAGTAAAATGATGATTTTTCAATGTATTCTCCAACACTCAACTTGGCATGCTAATACTCTGTACTAGCCTCTCAAAGGTGCTGTGCGTATATATATATACACATACTTATACATGCATACTATACATATACATACTCACACATACATATATTATTATCCATAAAGTTTTTAGGAGATGCATTTATTGGCATTCATTTTTTAGTTTATTAGAGCTCATGAGTGTAGAAGAATTTTAGTAAAAAGTGCTTATATATCTCTTTTGTATATTTTTCTAATTTGAACAATACAAGTAGCATTATCTTCATGCATCAAGAGAACATGTTGGTGCTAGCAAGAATTTTTGTTGAACAAACAAAGCAATGAATTGAAATTGTAATAAGAAGTTAGTAATTAGATCAAAAATTGAGGCAGCGTTTGTCTTGTTATCTAAAATTTGAATAGATCTAAATTTTTCTGAAGTCTGAATGGATTTGAATACGAAAATTTAAATGACATTTTTTTTAATATGTGAACATAAGTGTCATTTTGTCTATTTTTATAAATGAAAAATATCTTAAACATGGTTATTTGACGTTTCTATCCTTGTAAATCATAGCAAAAAAAGGTATTAGTTTTTATTGTTTAGAAAATAAGTATATTTTATAGAGATATTTTTGGAATATAATATTTACGTCTCATTCAAATCTTTCTTTTGTTTAGACATAAAACACAAAAATTTACTTTTTCTATTAAGATGTAAATGTCTGTAAATCATATTTAAGTTACAAAAAAATAAACAAGCAAATTTTAAAAAAGGTATAAAATTAATAAAGTTTCAAACTTCAGACTTTTAACAAACAAACCCTAAATATAAACTCTAAAAAGCTAAATAGTTATAAGACATAATAATCAGAAAAATCCAAAATCAACATATAATAGTCCAAAAAAATAAAATTAAGTGTTTTAGTAAGCGTAGACAAATTGTTTTTAAATAAGTTTGAGGTAGAGGGCAGTTGTTAATCAAAGTTGTCGAGGAAGTAGTTAAATTTAGTTTATTCTTTAAATTTAGATAATTTTTATTGCAAATTTAATCATTGTTTACTACTAGTATTATATACTTGATAAAACAATATTGTCCGCACATTTTTTTGTAAATGACACATGTAAATAATTTTTTTTAAAATCAAAGGCTTTGTTCGGTTATATATATCATATGATTTCATAGCTTTCTCGGGATTTTATAAAGGAGTTGAACTATTGGCACCCCTCAATAATCCTTATAAAACCCCTCTCCTATTGCAATTACATTAAAGGATAAAATAAATCTAGTATACCATTATATTTCTCTTTTCAACTCTTTACACCCATATAACTATACCAAAGTCTTTTACAATTTTTATTTTCTCACAAACAACGTTTTCTTGAGAAATTTACAAAACTTATTTTTAATTTAAACTTATTTTTAATTTTAAAAAATAAATAATAGCTATTTGAATCTACTTTAATTTACAAAACTTTCTAAACTTTCTAATAATAAGTTTTGTAAACTTATTATTAATTTACAAAACTTTCTAAACTTATTTTTATTTAAAAAATAAATAATAGCTATTTGAGTCCACTTTAATTCTACTTAATTCATATATGTATTTGATTTTTTTGAGTAAAATATATATGATTTAATAATTCAAAATTTTATAAAAACAATATTTGTAATTAGAGTTGTTTGGAAGAAACTGAATTATTTTCTTTTGAATTAAAAAAAATAAAAAAATAAAAAAGGATATTTTGAAAATTAAAATAGGTTTTGATAGAAAATGGCTTTGAAAAGAAAGTTACAGGGTGCTAATAGTCCCACCCATAAGTCTAAGATCCTGCACTAAATCAATACTCTATATATATAGCTTTAAAATAAAAGTTAATAGTGTATGATAAATATGAATCTAAAATCATAAGTTGATTTTTCGATTCTCATCATTTCTATTTATGATTCAATTATTTTGAAGTGCTTGGGTGACCAGCTTTGTAAATATCTTGATCGGATATGTAGCTCATACAAAATACTTGCTGCATTTTGATTAAAATTTGACCAACAGGAAAAGAAACTTCGTCTTCCTCGTAATGAAATTCAAAAGCTTGTGTAGAAGAAAAACTTGTATCGGATATTCCACCACCTCAGCTTTCAATGGATTCCACTATGAAATCCATTATCTTTTTCGGTTATGTGTAATCCCTAAAGACTACTGCCTCTAAGGCAAGAAAAAGGTCCCAGTAGCAAGTAATCTTAATCACCCTTCTCCTTCCCTTTGATCTTTCCTGAAGGATATCTACTTCTTGGACGTTGGCTATGAGAGGTGCTTAATATTAAATTTAGTAGATTTGAGAGTTCCATTCTCAAACTTACTGCTCTACTTGCTGCATGACATAACACTATTTATTATTTAAAATAGTGGGACGGATGCACGTACATGTTTCTCAGGAAATTAGAATTTGAATTATTCAAATTTTCGGATATTTCCTTTTTTTTTAGTTTTTTTTTTTATTTTTTCTTTTTCTTTCTATTATCGTTTCTTCTCCTTAATTCTAGGAACTGAGCCTTATGCTCTTTTCTATTAAAAACCGATGTAATTCATATAATTAAATTAGAGCTAAGAGAGTTTTTCTTCTCTTTATTTTTTCCTTAATGGTATCAGAGCCCTAGGTTCCAACCTAAGGATTATCTATGACGAGCCAAAATCCGCGGAAGACGGCTTTAATTGGTGCAACTAGCAGGGACTCAGTGGCGTGTTTCTCGTGAATCATGATTTTTTATTTTTTTTTTCCTGAATCATGATTTTTTATTTTTTTTTTCCTGAATCATGATTTTTTAGTGCACATACGTGTTTCTCTCTGACAAATTACTGGACAAATATTAGTAGTCCAATATATATATATATATATATATATATATATCTCCAGCACAATTTGGAAGTATATTGGAAAGTCAACTTTTTGGTTAATTAATAATTTTCCGTGAGGTGGGCAGCCGCCAAGTCTTCACCATTGGCAAAAATTTTGACTTGGACGTTGTAAATAAAATTAATTAAACATGTCATAATTAATATATTATAAAAAAAACCCAAAATTCGAGAAGAAAATATTTTTTTAAGCCAAAATTTGAAAGCTGATTGGAAAGTAAACTTTGTCGTTAAGGGTGTTGCGGGTCAAGTTGGTGCTACCTCCATGCACGTCTTTCAACATTTTTTTACTTGACACCTGCTTGGCTAACGTGCTTTATTTTTTCATTAATTACATTATAGGGGTTATTTTATTATTTAAAATATTAATACATATAATAAAGGTTTGTCAGCAAAAGAAATTTCTGTAATCTTTTAGACTTGTGTGCTAATTTACATATTCTTTAACATCAAATTTTGACAAAGCCAAAACCCAATATGCAATAATTGGCAATATCATTTTCTACTGTTGCTGAGAACGACCCAGACCGAACAGCCTTGTTTAAATTCTTCAAGTCCACGCTCATGTTTGTAGTATAGTCGCAAGAGTTAAGTGTACGAGTCTATTATGTTATTAATCAATAATAAAAAGGACAAACGAATAGAAATAATAAAAAATAAAAAGGTTAAAGTTAATTTAATTTCAAATTAATTCATAAGGCAATAAAATTTATCAATTTATTTTTAAAATGACACAAGTACATAGGTCATGATTTAAATTATGTGAAATTATTTGTTTTCCAAGATTTGATGATTTTTAAATAGTTTTATTGGATTGCTGCAAGTTTAAAGAAGATTTCTTTGACGGAGTGTGATAATGAGAGTTTATGGGCAGGAAAGAATAATTCAAAGCCATCAATTGAGCTGATCACAGCCGCTTGATTGAATCATCACGAGGGACCTCTAGAATAGTGTAGAATGGCTGAGGATAAACACTGAAGAGTCATGGTGAGGTCACTGATAATTAAAATTTTATCCGCAAATTAAGTATGTATCGTCGTGATAGTTGATGGATGTGATTGCAGCCTAATTTATGTCTCTAATATTAACAGATTTTGTAAATCTAACTTAAAAGTTGCCATTTCTATAAGCATTTTAGCATTTCTATTTTGATACATCTCCAATCTCTGCTAAGTTGCCGAACATTTATATAGGGATGGCAATGGGGAGGGGAGGGGGAGGGGAGGGGACCGACATCCCCACATCCATTCCCGATATTTTTCACATATCCCCATCCTCTCTCCGTCCCCATCAGAATTGATTGAGAAGATCCCCGTCCCCTCCCTAAATAATAAGAGGGGATCCCCGAGGGTCCCCGATTCTCGAATGACGGATATATTTTTAATTTTTGAACTTGATTTAATCATATTAAAATAAAAGTTTAAACAAAATTAAAGTTTGACAATATATTTTATACTAGCATTAATCCATTACAAAAATTACATTGCAAAATACAAATCATCTGAATAAATATCTTTATCAATCTTTATAATTCTATAATAAAAAAATCATTTTTATATCAATAATGAAATAAATGAAATGGGTATAAATACTAAAATTAATATTTTTAATAAAAGCATTTATCTATATATATATATATAGTCTATTAAAAAATTTATTGTGAAACACAAAGGGGCCAGACTTTAAAATTCGCATTAAGGTGGTAAAATTTCAAATTTTATCCCTTTATCTTGAATTTATATTTTTGGCCTAGGGTGGCCGGGGCCAGCCTGCAAATGTGTATAGTCTCCTGCTTTGTACCCAATTTTTTAAAATTTGCTTTAAGAGATGACTTTCCAAAAAATAAGTTAAAAGAAATTGCCAAACACTAAGGTTATCATTTAGTTTCGCAAAATCATTTTTCAACCTTCCAACAGCTACCTCAAACACATCTTGAAAGTGCTTAAGAAATAAGGATGTTGTATAATATCTCTAAAGAATAACTTAGATGATTGGCGGCTCCATTGGTGACCTTTATCCTTAAATTAGATAGAGGTAGACATGGGTTTGGGACTGTACTCTCCCAAATTCAAAAAATGGATAGAGGTAGGCCTCTCAATACCTATGCAGCAGGTCAAGGAAATTCTCCTCAAGAATTTACAATGGTAAAAATTTAGGTGTGGCCACTTCTTGTTGAAGTAAAAAATCAAGCGTTCAAGTTAAAATAACAAAATTTAATCTGGGGTGGAAGGATATAGTTACTAAAAGAAAAAAAAAAGATAAATTAAATTAAATTGGTGAAAAAGTATCACAAATTTCTTATGATTTCTTTCCTCATAAAGATATTAAATTAATTTCAACATTTTCTAGCATGTACAACGTATATGAACAAATTTAATTCTTTTTATTTTTTTAATCCCCGGCCACTTGTTGACAAAGTAAGTTTCAAAATTGTTAACATCTAAGCCCTGATAAATAAATAGTAATTTTAAAATCCTAAAATTTTTTTCTCTCTCCCTTTGTACTTCTTATCCATCTCAATCTCATGTTCCATGTTTTTCTTTTTATCCTAATTCTTTTTCTTTGTAATTAGATTTTTTTATATTAAATTATTTGGCATCCGAATATCACATTGAGTCTCGACTAATTTAGATTCGAGCATGGTAGGATCATTAGGACGGTAAAGCTCTCCCAAGTCCCAACAAGTATTTAACACAGTTACATTCCCAAGTCTTGAACCGAGAATCCTGGTTAAAGTAGAATAATTCCTTACCAGCTGATTTACACGCTTGATAGTCCTTTGTAATTAGATTTTCATAAATAATTAGTCTTCAAATAATAAGATGGGTTTGTAGAAAATCAACCAATAGTTTTTCAGGCTGATACAACATCAGAAAACAACCGTTAATTTAATTGATTTGAGAAGAAAGAGAAGTTGTTGAAGCAGATCAGCTGTGCATACATACATATAATACATAGAAATGGTCACAGGCAATTGGTTTAATGGCCAACTTTTAGCCAATGCCCACAAAAAAATGTTCCAATTTTCATTAGGCAAGATTTAAGAGAGAGAGTGCGTATTTATGCGTGTGTTTGAGATATATTGAAATCATTAACTCCAGTTAGCAATTGTAGAGAGATCTCTTTTTGACAGCTATCGATTTATTTGAGCAGATGAAGAAAGCAAGAAGGAATTAGATTAGCATAATTGGAGGAAGTTAAATAAATAAATGAAAGAGAGGAACGTGGAGAAGGGGTGAAGGAGAGAGGAAGGAAACAGAGACAAACATGTGTCAAAACTTGAAATCTTTAACTTGTCTGATTTTTAACAAACAAAAAGGACTCCATTGTTATTAACTAAATAGTTTTCTTTTTCCTATTATCTGGGGTTAATGGTTTTTTTGGGGTAACAAGAAGTTATTGGTGTAAGTAGATAATGTGACTATAGTTCTTAACAAGATCAACAATATTGCCTATACAGATTCAATCTCAAGAGCTCATACGTATCTTATGAAATGAGAGAAAAACACTTTATATGTTGATCTTTTTCTATTTTGTTTCTCCAGCCAATATGTACATGATTAGATGTTATAATTTAATAACTTTTTATTGTCGCAGTGTTTCATGTTCTTTATTGAAAGGCTCTTGAATGGTTTGTAATCAAGATGACTACTGACTTTGGAGGATAGTTAAAATGTTCCTTTTTTGGCTCCGTTTTATTTTCTAAAACTACAGTATTGCACTTTAATTTTTAAGTACATCTAAATAAATAATAATGAGATACAAGGATGTAGCAAAAAATATTTTTCAGTTGAGATATGTTCAACCTATAATAAAATTTGAATTTCCAAGTGTGGCTCAACTGACCATCAATATATTTTTTACTCCCAGTCATCTAAGTGAATAATATAGTATAAGAATTAGTATTTAATGAGTGAAATTTCTCATTACTATTCAAACCTTAAAAAAAGATACAATATAATTTCAAAATTTTCAAATAACAATATGTAACAATAACTATAATATTCGTTGATTTATTACTACACAAAGAATTCATCTTTTGAACTAGGGGCAGAGATGGCTAATGAGCAGTGGACCAATGGCTCCATGGGCACGACACGTCTTTTGTTCATGGAGCACTATGATAGAGCAAGCCCCATTAATGGGCCATGGCAGGCCATCATTTTGGCCCATGGGTAATGCCATGCTTAGGCATGACACGGCTCTTGCTTAGGCCCAGTACATTAAAGCACAAGCGTGTTATAGGCCCATGAACCCACTCCAATTTTTTCAAATTTTTTTCTAAATTTCTTATTTTATTTAAAATTTAAATTTTCAAACTTTGTTTTCTAAATTTTTAATTTTACATTGATAAATCTATTAAATAATTAATTTAAATTTAATTGAATGATTTGAATAGTTGTTTATAATTTTATTTTTAAATAATAAATAGAAATGTTAATTAATTCAATTAAAAATAACATTATTTGAGAGACAAATAAAAAAAATTATTTTTATGAAATGAAAACCTACAAATTACAAATAAAATAAATATATTGGGAAGAAACATATTTACTTGTTGTTTTTATTTTAAGCCAAGTTGTTCAGTACTTAACTCATAAGCTGTTCAAAGTTGAAATCTAGGCATAACGTCACTAATTAGTAGGCAACTTTCGGAAAGTTTTAGGTAATGACTTCACTAATTAAAATAGATTTTAGGTTCGACTCTTAATGTTTTATGTAATATGTGTGTTTAGCTAATAAAAGTTTTAAAAAATCTTGTAATTTATAATTTATTATTATTTATCGTTTACCAAATATTATTATTTATTATTGTTGTTGAGCACTTGAACCTGATAGATAATTTGATATGGTTCAAAAGAATCATGATATATATATATAAATATAATTAAAAGTGAGGCTTATGGGATGACCTAGGTTGCACGATAGGGCAACGTGACCCATGGTCTACCTATGTTATACCATGGGCCGTTTGGGTATCAAATTTAACTTTTGTGCTTGGTACGGCCGGCCCAATAACCATCTCTAATTATGAATAAATAAATGCAATTTTTAAACCAGAGAAAGTATTAAAGTTTACATGATTAATAAGGATAATTTTATAATTTTAGAACACAGATGCAGCACTTTCATAGATTCAAAGAAAATAAGATTTAACTTAAAATTGTTCTTCAAAAATTTTTTGAAGTCAGTCGGGGCCCGTACCCCAGCTAGTCCTATAGTGACTCTACTAGTGCTCCCACATTTAGATATAGATTCAACAGCAGAATTTAAAATTTTTTGGAGCTAAATATTCATAGCTTTGCATTGATTAAGTTCATTTTTAATGTATAGATAAAAGCATACACGTAAGAATCCAGAAAAGCATACATTTTACTGATTTCTTTATTCTATGTAATGTCTTGTAGGGTTAATTTACAAGCCTTTCAAAATAGTGCAATTGGATAAAAGATGATTTTGATGGGAACATTCTAGTTTTAAGCGTTCGCTTTAACAAAATCTTTGTCACCACAGAAATATTCTTACAAAGATATTGGAATGCTAGCGTTGGAGGTAACAAAAATCCACATTAACTAGAAAATCTCAACAGAATTATTTGTCATAAATTTTGGAATCTGACCATTTGACTTCACTGTTTCACAGTGATTAAAGAACCTCCTTTTTTTTTTCTTTTTTTCTTTTTTAAATTCCACCACTTTATTCCAAGTCCAAGGCCCTACAATTAGGATGTGGGCTGGACCTTCCTACTTACATGGCCCAATAAGTTATCATTTTTTTCTTTATATTTATTAAAAAATAATAATTTAAAAAGGATGTAAGATCTCTCCAATATTAAAAAAATCAAATTTAATTGTTCTCACACATTACTTATAGTGCTATTTTCATATTGTTAACAAATAAAAATTATTTTCTTATGTTAATATCACTAAATATTAATATTCATTGAGAAATAAAAATTAAAAATTAAATACAAAAGAGAGAGATATGCATAAGGCAATGAAATATAAATATCATGTATGCTAATACCCTAATATAATACAAAGAACATGCAAGTACCTATAAATTATCAATACTTCTCTTTGGCACCAAATCATCTCTCTTTTTTTTTTGAATAGAAAGTAAACCTTTCATTTCATTTGAACAACACTACTAGAACATTATGCACATCTGCTGGAATGGTTCCAGACCAAATGGCAATTGAATCCTTCCTTAAAGCAAAATTTTCTAAGGCACGGGCATAAGCATTACAGATTCTAGGGATAAAATGGAATTGAACACTTTGAAAATCTTTCTTTTTGCTTTGGATATCTGAAATTATCCAAGAGATTTCTGTTCTGCTACCCTTTGTATTGTTGGCACCAAATATTCTCTCTAATCTAAGCCCAAAAGAGGAAAAACATAAAATAAAAGAAGATAAACTTTGAACATAAAAGGACTGTAACAAAATCAAGCTAATTTAAATAAAACACCAATAAATTAAAGCCCTAAAAAACGAAAAATTATATTTATAAAAGCTTGTTTCCCTCAAACCCAAAGATCTTGTTTCAATTTATTATTAGGGCAACCCTTTGATCTTTTTTAAGATCCTTCAACGAAAAAGATGAAGATTGGTTAAATTCGGGGGAATGACGAGGGAATTGGGATAGCATTTGGACAACTTCTCTCATTGTTGGTCTCTCTCAATTCGATTTTCTTGAATGCATAGCATTGCAATGAAAAGTAAGTGGATTGCTTCTTATTTTGGTACCATCGTTAAACTTGGATCAAGAATGATAAAAAATTCTTCTTTCCGCTCATTCGTTGCTCTTCTGCTCCATTGTAAAATGTCAACACCGTCGCCGAAGTTTGAAAAATGCAACACAAAATAATAATAATAATAATAATAATCCAACCGCACGAAAGTGAAATGTACATACCTGGTGCGTACGACCCTGCAATTGCTGACATACATTCCGATGCACCACCGTCGATCAAGAATTTGGCGAGGCCGAAGTCGGCGATGTGAGCTTCAAAGGCTGAATTTAGCAAAATGCTGTTTGATTTCACATCTCTACGAGCAATCAAAGGTTAGCAATCATGGTGAAAGTAGCATAGGCCTTTAGCTGCTTCAATGGCGATTTTGTACCTCAAATTCCACCCAAGAAGCGCCCCTTTTCTCGCCATTCAATACTTTCCCCAAGCTCCCATTTCTCATGTACTCATAAACAAGCAGATTGGTTTCTTTGTTTGAGCAATATGCTAGTAACCTGACAATGTTCCTGTGCCAGATGTTGCCTAGTGTTTGAATCGCAGCTTTGAAGACATGATCATGGCTGTGTGTGCCGAAATCGAGCAGTTTTTTCAAGCGATTTCGACCCCCTACGGCATTTTTCCAGGATATACAATCCCAGCTCCTCCTCTGCCTGCAACATTGCCATCCTTGACACATTCCATGATGTCCACTAACTGAGAACTCCAGCTCCTGGAATACTGTCATTTTTCAGGAATCCGAACCCGTTTTCTTGAATGATCTGGCCTTGATTATGGCAGCAGTAGCGAAACTCAGTGAGCATATCAGAAGGCCTAATGCGAAAATCAGCTTGAAATCCCCGGGGGACTTTTCCTGGCTGGTGAGCGGTTGGTGTCAAGTTGCAAGGATTTTTAAGGAGAGTGCCACAGATTTGAGGGTTGCCAGCAAAAGACGAGGCATTAAGGACATGTGAACTGACCTGATTCCAGAAGCTTACCGAAGAAATCATTAAATGAAAAATTAGCAATGGTGAGGCTGTTCATGCATTCTATTGATTTGGGTACGTTTTGGTTCAAGTGGTTTTTTGATAAATTCAAGTAATCAAGGATTCTGATATTGGAAATTTTAAGTGTGATTGAACTAGAGAGTTTGTTTCGGCTCATTCAGTGGCAAAGCTATTACTATTTTTTGGGTGGGTTAGATTTTTTTTAAATTCAATTACTTTTCAAAATTTTTTTTTTATACAAATGAAATTATTAAAATAAACTAGACAAGCAAAAAACTAATAATAAAACTATAAAAGTACAATATTAAATAAAAAAACACTATCGATGAAATTTTATCTGATTCTTCAAAAAAAAATCATATATTATCATATCTGAATTATATTGTGTGCGATAATAATATGTTAGAGAATTATTAATTATTTTATCAAAAAATTTGACAAAAGTATAAGCTAATAACTAATTTAAAAGCAGCATGAGCATACAGGTACAACAGAGGCTGATCGTCAATTGTGAGGTGGCAGCTTGATGACTTGAACAGCTGAGTTTTGGGAAATTTAGACTTTGGATAATTGGATCAATTAATTAAGAATTTAGGTGAGTTTTTCGATTTAGAGAAAATAGATATTGATTATAATTATTAGTCTATTTTTTATATTTTACTATAAGTTTTTTAAAAAGGGTAAATTTATAATTAATTTTTTTTCAAGAAACTAACCCGGGCTACAGCCCAGGTTAGCCTTCTTCGTCGCTTCGCCCCTGAGCTCATTTCAAGGTAAGTGAGATGGTTACAGTTTCCAATTTCTGGTGGAAGTTCGCCTGAAAGCGAGTTGCAGCTAAGATCAAGCTTTAAGACTTGCCATATCCTTCGTTGGAAAATTTTATATGGAGAGAGAGAGTATTCATCTAGTCAAAGATATTAAAATTTGTTAATGTCATTATATTATTAAATCATGTGGATCAATAGCTTTCTCAAACTTTAATGAAGTCCAAGATCCTATAAATATATTACTGATCTAGTCCAAGATCTTGAACTTTATTAAAGTCTAGAAAAACTTTTAAGCCCTATGATTCAATAGTCTAATAACATTACACTATTAAAACACATGACTCAATATGTTTTTCAGTCATTATACTATTAAACTATATGCATTACTCTATTAAACCATGCGGCTTACAAGTTTTTCTGGTCATTAGGCTATTAAATTACATGGGCTAATAGCTTTGGAATAAATTTTGATTGTCTTTAGTAAATTTTACTTTTAAGTAACATTTTGATAAAATTATTAAGATAAAACTACTAAGGCATTGTAGTTTTTTTACCAAACAACGAAAAAACAGTTTGATAAAATTAACTCAACGTGAAAGACATAATAACAAGTATTGTTTACAAATGTATAGTCTCATCTTTTTATCTTTAATTTTGGGATAAATTTACCCATACTTCCAAGGATTAATTAGATGGCCACATAGACCTATTGTAATACCCCTAATTATTCTAGGTCGTTTTAGTCATTTCATTAGATTATGGGTAGTTTAGTCTTTTCTTATCCATTAATATGTAAGTGCATATACGTGCTTATCTCCATTATAAGAGAAAGAGAGATTGGTAAAAAGAAAGAAAAAGGAAAGACAAGAGAAGAGAGAAAGAAGAAAGAGGGGTGAAGAAGAGAAATTCTTTTCCTATGTGCAGCCATAAGTAAAAATAAAGGGTGAGTCATGAGGTCAAAGTTGTGTCAATTGAACTAGGTTTTGTGCTGAGAGGGAAGATGTAGGCAAATTTTGATTCTGATTTTCGGTAGTTGTCATAGAGTAGCATGTTTAGATAATAAATGTAGAAGTAAAAATATAATATTTTGCAAGAAACTTTGCTGACGATGTGTTGTTTCAAAAATTATAATAATTAGTCAAATTTATGTTTATTCTGATTTTTGTATATATTAAACCAGACATCTTCAAAAATGTTTTGAAACATATTTCAACCCAATCGGATAAAAATTTAACTTATTATGATTTTTTCAAATGCAAGCCTGCAAGCTTAGAAAATTCTATTGCAATTCTAAAAATTATTTTACCAAAACTAGACATCTTCTAAAATTATGAAAATTGGAATAGTGATTTGTATAATGTCTAGTGTGATTCTTAAAGTTTTCATGATTCATGATTGATAAACACAACAACAAGAATGTAGAGGATCAAGACAATAAAGACTAGCGATCAGCCGAATCGCTAGCAAGTCAATCATCTTTATAGCATCGTTTCAGGCTTCATGAGCGGCAGCCATATTCCTTGATTAGAGATTGCAAGAATAAAGAAAATAATAAATTGCTTTTTAGTATTATAAATTTAGAAATGTTGACTTACATAGAATCATTAGGAACATCTTGCTTCCTAAAGTTTTTAGTAAATATTGTGGGAAACTCTCCCCTTCGAGTTATGCAATTCAGTTATGGTATCAGAGCCTTCCATGGCTCCTTATATAGACAACCCTCAACACGCAGGCCTTTCACCAATGTTGAGGTCTGATTTCCATCAAATTAGGCCAAACGAATTTTCTCTTATGCTGAAGTCTGAACTTCTTGCCTTTGATTCGATCACTTGGCATAACTCTCACCACATCCTCAACACCAAAATACCACCAAAGGAAACTAGGAAGCAAGATGGAACCAAGACAGCAAATCCCAAGCATATATGTTGTTCCTTGATCAGTTTAAACACTAATCGAGAATCACCGAGATCACATTAATCTCTCTGATAATCAATCGGAGAAACTGCAAGTCAATCATACACAATGAATCACACAGAAACAACAAATCAAGAAACACCAATTTCAGTGGTTCGGCCGGGAAATATTTTATTCCACTCACTGATAACAAGATACAAGCTTAAAGATGAGGTTACAAGCTTTCACACACTGGAAATCATACCTTCTAAGACTATACATACAAGTATAGAGAACTCTAGAATGATCCCTCATTCGTCAGCTGTGCTCTGGGTTGTTACCACAGAACCCAGATTTTTCCCGCTCTTGACAACAACCAATAACGGCTTTGATCATGTGCTGCCGCCGTGCTATGTACAAGTGAAGTCATAGCGACTGTATAGGCCGTCGCTTAAAGCTAAAACTTATAAGTAAACGCACGTGACAAACGCATGCTTTACTTATGAAGTTTGGCTGACAAAATGTGGCTGTCGTCTGCCCACTTTTTATTCCGCAGACATGTCGCTTAGACCAGAGTTGACAGGACATACAAAACTCATTACACAAACCGACAAAGCAATACTTTCTCTTAAACCCAGTTTTAAGCTCAGACTTCAACAATATACATGATATGCGTCCAGACAACAAGCAACAGCCAAAAAGCTTTCCGCGTACTAGGATCATGCCTGGACTTAGTTTTGACGCGCAATATTGTCCATCTTCCCCATTATGATACGACACTCTTTGAGCGACAAACTCTTTGAGCCATCCTGGTTTCTTTCTTGGACCTGTCCTGGGCTGCTCTCATTGAGTCTCCGAGTTGAACTTCTTCCATTTCTATAGGCTGGATCTCTTCCCTTGCTGTCTCATTAAGCTTGATCTGATTCACAACAATGGGCCAAGTCGTATCACATTACTTCCGTATTCCATGCATTATTGCTTTGTGTGTAACTTTTGTTGTTAATTGGCAGGTAGTAAAGTGAATCGTGAGTTACTATTGGCTTTAATAAAAAGCCTAATGCATGTTTGAAAAAAGCACCGAAAGAATTATTTTCCCCAAAACTATTCTCTCCTTTAAATTCTTTTCCTTCTTTAGTTGCTGTTACAGTCCATGCAGTTAGGGCTTATGATTGAAATTATTAATTTCTTCAAGCGAATCTCTACGGTGCGAGCAAATCTTTATTAATCAAAAAGACAAAAAGACAGGACTCACCTACACATGAGCTCCTTACTACGAAAACATGAAAGAAATATAAAGCAGAAATTATTTAGCAATACAATTATCTCACACACACATATTATCCATATTATCTGACTACGTTTATTTTAACTAGAAATTATTTAGCAATACACTTCTTTAGTTGCTGCTACAGTTCATGCAGTTAGCCTGCACTGCGTTTATTAACTAGCAAGGGCAGCCTTGGACTTGCTCACAGTTCATCTTGCACCAAGTTGAAAGGGGGAATGCTTTGTTCATTTCTGAAGAAATTTTCAGGATCCACCATAGTTTTCACATGCACCAGCCTGTAGAAATTATTTTTGAAATACTTTTTGCCCCAAACACTGGCTTCCTGGACGCTTGTGTGGCCTAATTTGTTGTTTATTCCGACGTCAAGATCCCTGTAATTAATATACGCTGTTCTAGGATTTTTGGCAACATAGGGAGTCATATAATTGAACAACTTTTTGAGCATATTGTCATGCCTTTGATATGCGTCATCAGTTACTTCTAGATCCCAACCCGCATAGTATAAAAGTGTGTATATGTTGCCAGCTCTATGTGGGTACGGAATTTCGGACTCTGAAATCTCACTTATCTTCCCACCATAAGGAAAAAACATTAGAAAGCCGTTAGTTTCCTGATCCTGTTCAAAAAATATATCATAAATTCCTTGAAAAGCTTCTTCAGGAATTGGTTCTGTTAAATAGTCTGCTTTTCCTCTCAAAAACCTTACGTGAAAATCCCTACCAAGCAATACATCCACATTAATCGGCTCTTCAACCTCAATTCTATCAAGATAGACGATAGATTCCACAAAAGTCATTTCTCTGCAGTCTTTTCTAGTCAAACCGAGCTCAGGAAAACTGTCTTGCATCAACGGAAGCAGCCTATCAACCCCACCAAGAAACAAGGCCGTGAATGCAGAGACCATAGTGGAATTCACTCGTAATAAGAAGGGTGAGATGAATAAATCTTCATGAACCTTGTCTGCAATGCACTGCCATTTGAAAAGTAGCTTTGTTGCATTTTGTTCTAAGGTTCTCGGGACGTTGAATACCGTCACAGTTGGTGGAACAGCAACTAGATTTATTTTCCATGAAACAATGATTCCAAAGCTAGCTCCTCCGCCTCCGCGAATGGCCCAAAATAGATCTTCTCCCATTGATTCTCTATTTAGAAATCTACCTGAAAAGAAGCGAAACAAAGATGGAAAATGCAGACAAATCAACATATGATTGAATGAGCCCCAGAGACTTGGCCGAGGTATTTTACTGAAAAATTGATCTGAGTTTTATCCACCCCTAATATTTTTTTTTTCTAAATTCTGGATAGAAAAGTAATTGATTGATTAATTATTGTTTGTCATTCATTCTCAAATTATACTGATTATAGCAATTCGCCACTCTCCATAGTTTGAGAAATGGTAATAAAAACCTTCAAATTCTGTGTGACCTGTATAAACTCACCCATTAAACCTACTGTGAATCTTATTATTGCTATTTTCTCTGTATTTGTTCTTTAAAATTTCTCACCTTTAACGTCAACCATGTGAGCATCAACTATGTGGTCAGCAGCCATCCCGTACTTACGCAACAGGACACCGTAGCCGCCGCCACTAAAATGTCCACCAACGCCCACACCAGGGCAAGTTCCTACCGGAAAGGCTAGCAGATTCTGGCTCTTCTCAGCAATTCTATAATAAAGTTGCCCGACGGTAGCACCAGATTCAACCCATGCTGTTTTTTCTTCTACATCAACACTGATCTCAATGAAATTTATCAAATCAATGATGATGAAAGGAACATCAGAAATAGAGGAAAGACCCTCATGATCATGACCTCCACTTCGTACTCTAATTTGCAGACCATTTTTTTTGCAGCATTTAACGGCTGCTTGAATTTCGGACACGTGAAATGGGGTGATGATGAATACAGGTTTCGGGTTTGTGGGGGTTGAGAAAACGAGATTTTTTATTGAAGCCTTTAATACTGATGAATATGAAGAGTTGTTTTGGGTGTAAATCACTTTCGAAATGGTGTTAGATTATAGAGAAAGACACTTGAGAAAATTTTCATGATTTTCAGCTGCCAAAGCCACCCCATGAAAAGATAACAAAATTACAAAAATAAATGAGAGAATATTTGGGCAGAACAAACCGTGAGGATTCATTTTTTTTTTTTTTATAGAACCGATCAAGGGAGCCAAAGATATCAACCAATAAATATACACAAATGATGGAGAGTACCTTTAAGAATAAAATGGTAAATGGCTAATGCTAGTGGTTTTTTTTTTTCTGAATTTATGATTTGATTGACTTAGTTAAATAAGTCCTTTTCATTTTTTAACTTTGGTCATGGTTATTAAGCTATTTTTTAGTATTTTTGCTTAATGTAAAAAGTATGAATGACATCATTAGTAGATATTCTCAAAATATTCTCATCTAATTAATTAATTTTCATCCTTACTTAAATAAAATTTGCTAATTAACATTATTATCCATCTCTATAACTTATGATAATATAACAGTAGACTATTACTTTTTTTCTATTTTCTTCAAACTAGCATTATTTATCTTTATAATTTTTTATGAATATTTTTCAAATAAAAAATCATAAACTACAATAAAATTGATTGACATACACTAATATAGAATATTAAAGATTCATATTCAACTTAACATAATTTATGTTATGATAATATATTATCTTATTTATGTTATTTGAGATGCTTATTATTTGTTTAGCATCAATTTGTAAGGGTACAAATGTAAAAATGTTGGTTTTTAGATTTTTTAAGTTAAAAAAATGACTTAGTACATATTTTTAGTAACTC